>RXID01014845.1:29958-600035 GCA_005019695.1 Trichopus zeylanicus subsp. travancoricus | reverse complement strand
ATTTAAAATATTTAAGGTCCTTTTTATAAATTTTTATTTAAAAAATATTAACATTTGAACTTTTTATTAAAAAAATTCAAGGGGCTTATTTGTAAATATTCAAATATTACTGTTTATTTATAAAATATTTAAAATATTTCCGCCTTTTTATAAATATTTTTTTTGAAAAATATTAACATTTGGACTTTTTTATAAATAAAAAAATTCAAGGGGCTTATTTGTAAAAATACCAACTCAGTTATGAAAATTTATTATAAATATTTAAAATATTTTAGCTCCTATATAAATATTTTTTAAAAAAATATTAACATTTGAATTTGTTTATAAATACAAATATTTAAAGGGTTTATTTGTAAATATTTTAGGAGAAAGAGTAGGAGTGAGAAAATAAGTTTTTTAGGAGTTTAATTGTAAAATCATGAAGGGTGAAATCAAAATTTTTTGAAGAAAAATTTAATTAAATAACAATCGGGGGTGTAGGTAAATATTTTAGAAAGAAAATAATATAGGTAATTATGGAAATTTGGGAGATTTTTCGTAATTAAAGAATATTTTAGGAGTGTACGTAATTAATCCTTATTTTAATTATAATAAATATAGTATTATCAAAACATCGAAAATATTATTATAATATCTACTATAATACTTGATGCAATATATATTACTATAATAGTACTTAGCATATTTAAAATGAAATATATATCACATCACATCGGATTTTTGAAATACTAAAAATGAAAAAGGCTAATTGATTAAATAAAAAATTTGCATGATTGATATGGAAAATTTTCCAAAAATCAATTCTCTCAAACCAAACACATAAAAATTTATAAAATTGTAATATCCTGGAATCCTAAAAATTTTAATTTTTAACAAAACAAATAAGCCGTCCTGTTAAAAAAAATTAAAAATTGAGTACTTGTTTGACGTAGTGAAATTGGCCACCTACATTGAGAAACCCACGTGGCTTACTGTCCACCGTCTATTGTTTTAAAGACGACTATTAATGGTTCGAGATCTGCCTTTTTTTGGATAATTATAAACAACCCCTTATAATAATTTTTCAGTACAACCCTTATTGTATTTACAAAATTTACAAAATTTATATAATAATTTTCTCAATTTTTTATTTTCTTATGATCAGTAGGAATTTGCACCGGTCGTTAATTATTGCAATAATATCGATAGTTGTCGATGTGAGTGCCTACATATGTTGATAATGTTATATAATTATGATCGATCCTTAAAACATTATTTTTTAACAATTTTTAGGCTCTTAAGTAATTAATCGATGATTGAAAATATAAAAAATTTAATATATAAGTCTAACGAAGAATATTTTTGGCGAATATTTCATTTATAAATTTATTATTAAAAGGGGTATTTTGAAAATTGATTTCAAAGTTGAGATTCATATGAATTTCAAATTTGTCAGGGATTTTTCTGAAATTATGAACAGGGGGTTATACGTAAAGTTCATTCCATCCTTCAGACCGACCTCACCGGTGAGCACGCAACTTTGGAAAATTGCTTCCTTTTTCTTCTCTTTCTTGTCTTCTAAATCGGAGAAATTTTTCGTAAGTAATTTCTTGGAGGGATCATGGCGATGCAAACTGGAATTTCATCGTCCAAAGTTCTGATCCTCGTCGGCGCAGGTGATTTCTCTGGATTTGAAGCTTTTCTTGTAAATTTTGATGTTTTGGATGAATATTAATTCGGGAATTGAGCTTTTTCCATGCACTGTGATGTTATGATTCCTGGACGAGATGTATGTTATGTAATTTTTATGGTTTTTTTAGGGATTTTGGGTTCTATACGCAATAGAATTAGGGTTTATTTCTCGTGTAATGCTCAAGTGGTGATTATTTTGCTTTCTTGCTGCGTGCAGGATTGACTAGTTCGGTTATATTGAGGAACGGCAGGTTGTCTGAAGTGTTGTCGGAGATTCAGGTGACTAATTAAGTGTAAATTCATAGTTTTTGGCATATTTTTCGCTTGGTTGGTGGGTTGTAATTGCTATTTGGTACATTAGCGAGGGCTGTAAATTGTTCTTTGTTGTGAACTTCAGGAATTGATTAAGGGTATCAATGAAGTTGAGATATCCCCAGAACGCTATGATGCAGCTCTTCTTGCAGCTCAGGTATGAAATTTTTGATATCTAGGGATTGTGTTGATGAGAAAGATAATATTCTTTGATTTGGTGTATCACTTCCTTTCTTTTGCTTAGCTTTTATCCACTCACAAGAAACAAATAAGGCAAGCGTCTTCTTGTGTGTCCATGCCGAGCATGAAATCGATGGTTCTTTCTGCCAACAGCTTGTACATTTGAAGAGTTAATACTATAGCTACACGTGTTCTAATTCTGGCTGTTGTTTCACATTTTAGCGTAGGATTGTTGATTTTTTTCATTTGATGTTGTCTTTCCATAAGTTATGGAAATCCTTGCATTGTTTTGGCACTTCTTTTGATTCAATGTCTTGGTTTTTTGCAAAAGACTAATTTATACCCATGGGCACGTGCTTTAATTTAGATCAATAGTATTCCTATAACTTATGATCTTACCTAGTTTTTTTTTTTTTCATCTTTTGCTTAGTAGATCCGGCAGTTGGCTCAGGAGGTTAAAGATTTGACACTGTCCAGACCAATATCCATTGTCAATGGGGAATCTACTTCGGGTATTTGTTAACTTTTCAGTGTGTTAACACTTGTCACGTGAATTTATCTGTATTATTCTATATCGAGATGTTTTATACTGAGGTCTGTAGAATGAATGTTTTAGGTTTGTTATCTTTTCTCACTGTAAAACACATAAAAATAAGGGTTAGAATCACTGCCAAATAACTGGTTGGTAGATTTTGTTATTTCAACATATTCCTACAAGCATTCTTTTCTTCGCCAAGATAATACTTCCTTCTATTAGTGGTTTCAATATGCTGCTAGTGATGAAACAAAATGGCATCTGAAGTGCTTATGGATATTTATTTGTGTTGACACCCAGGAAGTTTAGCATCTTACATCTTGCCAGCTGCTGCAGTTGGAGCCATGGGATATTGCTATATGTGGTGGAAGGTGAGATTTCAAAAATGAATAACTAGATTTTCCAATCTGACATTAATTGTCTGTCAGTTTTCAATTAGGTCTGAAATCTGGATACTATTTGAAGCTTGATAGAACCTCTAAGAGAACTTTTCTCCCATGTTTGCATTTTTGATTTATGCAGGGTTGGTCTTTCTCTGATGTCATGTTTGTTACAAAAAGCAACATGGCTAGTGCTGTTGCCAATGTTTCAAAACAATTAGAACAAGTATCTGCTGCTTTATCTGTACGTTCAGGATCTTGTCCCTTAAAATCTTATAAATTCCTGTTTTTCCTTTGTGCAAGCTCATAGTCTTCTATTTCTGTTTTCAAGTCAACAAAAAAACATCTTACTCAAAGGCTTGAGAACTTAGATTGGAAAATGGATGAGCAGAAGGAGACATCAAAGCTCATCATGAATGAGGTTGGTAACATTAGTTTTTGTCCAAACCAGTGCATTTACATGCCTTAATATTATTTTTATGCCATTTTCTCAGATTTGAATATTTTCTTAGCTTGCATATGCAAAAGTCTTTCCTATCATCCCATGTACTGAAGTTGGTGGGAATTGTTATCTTTGGCTATTGTTGGTTTCTCAATTGTGCAGGTGACTGAAGTTAAATCTGATCTTTCTCAAATTGGATTTGATGTTGAGTCCATTCAACAGATGGTATTAGGACTGGTTAGTTTTGACGAACTTACTCATTTCTTGCATATCTTCAACTTATGCAATTAGGTTTATCATATCATATTTAAGTTGATGAGTGTTTTTAATTCAAACAGGAAGGAAAAATTGGACTTATTGAACACAAACAGGTTTGATTGCCTTTTCCCTTCTCTCTCGCCCATTAACCTGATGTGGCATCATAAAATGTCCTCTCTTTTGCAACACATAGGATAAAGCAAATGCAGGTATATGGTATCTGTGCCAATTTGCAGAAGGCATTAAGGATGGTTTCAATGCAAAAAATTTTCAGGTTGGTTCTTGCTTAATTAATTGGTGACTATTTTGAGAGTGACAAGTAGTTTAAGAGTGCGTTTGGTTCGGAATCGAGATTATCCTGTCCTAATCGGACTACCATCCAAATACCAAAAAAATACCCAAATTATTTTTATTTTACTTTAAAAAATCAAATTACTATATTATCTTTGCCTTTATTCATTCAAATATCAATAAATAATATACCTAAAGGTATAATGGTTCAAAAAAATTTAAATTATTTATTAGCTATACTAGTATTCAAATACCAAAAATTTGATCAGACTTTTTTTTTGTACTTCAATTTTAATTTTGAGTTTGAACTTGACCTTGATCTCAAATTAAACGATGCATAATGATTCAATTGCTTGTTCAATTGAATGGTAATTTAATTTTCACGTGTTTGATGTAATCTATCAGTCCCTACTTCTGTTATGCAAAACCAAATGTCTTTCTTGGAACTAAAGTTGCTAATTGTGCATCAACTATTTGTTTTGTGTCTTCTATTTATCATGCATTTGTTAAATTCACCGAGCTTTGTTAGCTGGGTTAGAATTAGGGGTGAGCAAAATCGGTTTATCGTTTTGATTTTGTATATTGTAGAACCAAAATTGGATTTCAATTTTTAAAAAGTCAAGAATCGGAACCGTACCGGTTTGAGTTAAAAACCAATTTTTCGGTTTCGGTTTTAAAACCGGTATACCGATTTTTTTAATTATTTATTTTAAAATATTTTATTTTACATTTAAATTTTATAAAAATTTAATTTTAAATACACTAATATACAAATTACCCAAAAATTTTATTTTATTCATTATAATCCTATAAAGATATAATTTTAAATATATTATTATATATAACATTAAAAAATTATATTTTAAAATTTTATATTATACATAATTATATATATAGTTTTTAATAACCGGTACAGTTCCGGTAAACTGGTTTTTTATAATATATAAAATTGGAACTGGAATTAGATTTTGATTCTATCAAAATTAAAAACCGGAATTGTACCGGTTTGTTTTGAGAATTGGTTTTTCAAGACGGTTTTTAACCGGTACGGTTCGGTATATCAATTTTTCGATTTTTTTGTTCACCCCTAGTTAGAACCAGTGCTACCAACTTTTGAAATTTAAGGTTCACATGATAAGAAAATTTTTCTAACGCCTTGAAAGTAAATGTTGCTTTTAACTCTAACCTTTCATTGGTAAAGCACTATATTTGTTTTTGGCAGGAACCCACTGCAAAACTTCAATTTGCCCAACCGAGTTTTAGCTTTTCAGAGGACAAATCACTCATGGTAAATTACTTTCATATATATCTTCATTGATTCTTTCTGCTAAAATTTTGAATTTTGTTTCTTTTATTCTATTTCTTAGGGTCTTCAGTATCTTGCTGAACCTGTGAAGCCTGGAGAGATTGCCTTATCCAAAATAAACTCCGCATTGAAGAAAAACATTCAAGAGAAACCTGCAAAAAGCACTCACCCAAAAACGACAGCAATACACAGGTCCTCTCTAGGTGGAGTTTCTGTTAGAAGAGAGGGTTTTGTTCTATAAAACAGATGCATTTGCATGTGTATTCGTTCAAATTCCTTGATTTTTACCCCTGTATCACAAGCTTGCTTCGATCAATATAACCATGAGATTGACATAAATGCCTGTGCTTATGTCAATCAACTGTCAGTTGATTCACTTGTTCATTCATTCATAATGTGAATAAGAATGCAAAATTCTTGCTCATAGTGGTTGTATAAGAGCTTGTTTGTTTCGTAGGATTTGATATTAATAAAATTCAATGTTTATTATCCAGAATTTTAAAATTTTAAAATTTTAAAATTTCAAATTTGAGAATTTACCATATGAGATTACATGTTGAATTATAAAGTTTGAGTAGGTATTACGGTAGCTCAAATATCTATTTATATATAAATGTATTTTTCTTTTGTGATTATTAATATGTATTGCTCATAAATATTTTTGAGACTGAAGAGGCTGGAAGAGGTGATTACTTGATGTTGTACTTGTACCCATGATTTATCAGGACATGCTGTTAAATCTTAATGCATTCATGCAATTTTGTTCATTGCTGATTGAATATCCAAGAAATTTTTGAAGTTATTTTTTCTATATACTCCTGCAAGTCATTGCTGATTGACACAGGCATTATCTGCATGTATATCCCTGCAAAACTACAGAATTGGCATATTAACTTTTACATATTGCAATTATACCCTTGTATGCATTTTTCCCTTATTAGCGATTTGCAGAATCTGAATAATAACAAATAACATGGTTTTATGGGGAGATGTAAGAAAATATTGATTTCTTGTTCCAGAATTATTGCATTTTTTATAAAAACAATTTTTGAGAAAAGCGAAGTGAACCATTTAATTAAAAATTAATAAGTTGTGTAAAACTTCTAATTACATTTCATTAACATAATATCAGACCACCCACACCAATAGCCCTATTTTTTCAATTATTCTTATTTTACAGTTTACACCTTCTTTTCCGCCAAATACTCTTTCACGCAAGCCCCTATCATTTATTTATTTACTTCCTTCATACAGAAAACAGAAAGCTCTTGCAGCACTCGAACGCCTTCTCCTCCTCTTCCTCCTTCCCGATCGCCTCCACCATCTCCTCCCAGCTCGCCGGAAACCCCTCCGCTCCGCCCACTGCTGGCGCTGCCACGACGGCGTCGAGCACTTCCTGCAACGCGGTCACTCTCCGCGCCACCTCGCGCCGCAGTTCCCTCACCGGCGGGTAGAACCCCGGAATCTCATCCAGTCGGAGAAGCAACGCCATTAGCATCTCCGCCACCCGGATCCGCTCCCTTGGGTCCCGGCGAACCGCGTCGACGGTGTCCTGCCGCCGGATGAGGGCCTCGATCCGGCCGGCATCGGCGTCGACAGCGAGGATCCGGCGGATCAGGCGGCGGAGGAGGCTGCCGCGGTAGAAGGCCTGGATCTTGGATGCAGCGGCGGCGGTAGCGGAGGAGTGGATGGGGATTGGCGTTGGGGGTTCGGGTGAGGAGACGATGGGAATAGAGATGGTATTGCGGGGATTGGGAAGGGTGTCTTGGTCATTTTGGGTGGAGTTGAAGAAGGTGGAGGAAGAGGCGAAGTAGTAGTAGGAGCTCATGGAAGTGGGAGAAGAGGGGAAGTGGAGCACTGGAGAAGGAAAGCAGTGGCTTCTGGTTTAGAAGATTTTCAGGTATGGGTTTTTTTACATAAACCACCAATAATTTTCTGAAATTTAAATTGTCATCGTCATCCCAACAAACCGCACAACTTCGCTCAGTACTCGTATCTCGTTGACAGAGCAAGCCAGTCAATGACAACCGATTCCATACAGTTCTCCATAGAGAGCTTTGGATTTTTGGTAGAGTGGTATACTGTCAAGCCAGCATACAAGTTGTTGGTGGAGAGGTTAGTGGGGTTGGAGTGTCGGAATTTGCCCCCACCACAGCACATCAGGAACATCATGTTTAGGACATGGCAAAGTAAGAACCTCTTCAACAAGTTCATTAGATAGTACTCGTTCCATTTTGCTCCTATCCCAATCTCCCTGCTTGCCAAACAAATCTCTTACCACTAGCCCATCATTCATCTCCACAAGGCCCATAAAGTTCGGATCAGTAGCTCCCCCATACCCAAGGATCTCTGTAGACGCGGATCCAATACCCATCACCTACCTCCCACCGCAGTCCTTCTGTCGACACATACGAGGACATCTTCTCCAATCTATTAGTATGTTAATTAAATTAGTTAATTTATTTAGATGGTTCGGAGTATCAAGTACCTGAAATGAACTTGCCATCGTATTAGAGGGTTCATAGGATTAGGCATGGGGAAGATTTTTGCGTTTCTTTACTCGTGATCATGGATAAACATGTTGCATATAAATACCTCCTGCTAAATAAGGTCATTTTGATGAATGAAAAGTTTTGTTCACGTGGATTTCTTCATTCTCTTCTAGTTTACTGATGAATTCTACTGAATTAAACGTTTCACTTTTCTTCTCTTTGTAGATTTTTCTAACGCATTGAGCAATACACAAATTCTCATAGTGAATTTTTAAAGGGAGAGGTGTGTCTTTCCTTGCATTTTTACAACAACTCCTTCGTCATTCAACTTATTATTGCTTCTGCCATCAAAGGTTTTGCAATTGTACAGTGATAATTCAAGAGGTTATCAAAATATTTTATTTCTACAAGCTATTGGTAGTAGACACATCATCCTTCATCCTGTTCTCTTCAAGGCGATCACCAAAGTAACATGCTTAGTTTTTTGCTTCTGAAGATGCCTTGCAATATTATCTGCATATCTTGAAAATAATTCTTCAATTATTCCTTTCCCAAAGTGGGCCTCCAACATGGGTTCTATGACTGCTCCCAACGCTCTTGGCCACATTACTCCCACTTGCAGGTCCCATCAAGAACAAGTTCTTCACTTGAGTCATCATATGGATCCCAATTTGACTCGAATGTTTGGATTTGATCAAGATGGAACGACCCTTCACTTTGAATGATTTCTTCCACCTCTTGCACAAAAGCTGCATGGCCTCGCAAATTGAATTTGCTCACCATTTCTCATACAATGTTACATTCTCATCTGCTCCCTCTTCTTTGGTTTCTTCTTGAAGGAAGGTAGTGACCTAAACATTGTGTTGAAGTCATTGTCAGGAAGGTCATTCAAGAAATTGGATCTCTAGGACAGGACTCTAGGGACAACTTGAGATGATGACGTCAAGGATCTCGGAGATGACCATGAAGGTGTTGGGGCCCAAGGAGCATTCCAAATATGCAATTGTTAGCCTCCCGGGATGAAGGTTACTGTATAGTCTCTTGTTATAATGTTAGGTGTGATGAATTAGTCTCGCATCGGATATTGGATAAATAGAGTCCAATATATATAGTGAAAAAGGTTCATATCGCATGAGTTTAAGTTTTTAGAATGATTTGATATTCAGTTTATTATATTGATTTAGTTTGATACTTTTTCGATTCTTCAACCAAGTGGTATTAAAACTTCATATTCGAAACTGTGTAAACTCTTAAAACTGAAATTACCGTGATGATACGATCGAATTGAGTTGCATATTAGTCTCTTTTAAAAAAAAATAAAAAAATGAGACAAAATATGTTTGTATGGGTCATACGATAGAAACGGTCGAGTAAAAATGTTAAAATTGATGTGGTCAAATCACACTTGAAATAAGATATTGTTATAATGTCAAGTGTGATGAATTAGTTCTATATCGGATATTGGATAGATCGAGTCCAATATATATAGTGAAAAAGTTTCATATCCCATGAATTTAAGTTTTTGGAATGGTTTGGTATTCGATCTACTATATTGATATGATTTGACACTCTTTCGACTCCCCCAATAGTCTCGTATGGCCTTCTACACTATGAGATTTGTTTTGAGCAATGCATTCTCCTGAAATATATATCATTGTGGTAATTGAGAGCAAGATGGTGAAAACGTTTGCATAGAGTTAGGTTGTAATTCTACAAGTAGCAACTAGAAGACTCTAGCTAAATAGCGAGACAGCCCAAACCCTTGATTGATCCTATTTTGATAGAGAAAAAATAGAAAAAAAGAGTCATATACTCCTGGAGGTGGGAATTGGAGACAGCTAAACTCGCCGATTCCTCCAACCACATGGTGACTTTCATCAAACTCCATAGTTGGGTCTCATGCATCAGCTCAGGGATCAAGGACTCCCTATATAGATGGAGAAGAGAATAAAATAAGTCGCTTAATGAGTATGACACCTTCTCAATCCCATCCATTATGTTTCATTAACATTTTATTTGGAAAAAGATATCATTCTACACTTGTTAAATTTGCCGTTTCGTCCTTTTTATAAGCATTTTGATCTTTTCTTTGAGATTATGTAGATACGGAAATGAAAGATGAAAAGCACTGACATGGAAATAGAATATTTGCAATTTGAGCAGCACCATCTCTTTGAACTTCAACCACTCTACAGTCGCTTGGAATTGGAGCCGTGGCTGAACTCTCATGTTCCTTCAACCACATGATGACCTTCATCAAACTGCATAGCTCGATCTCCTGCATCAGCTCAAAGGAGGGTCGTCTTGTATAGATGGAGGAGAATGAAAGAAGTGGCCATTCATTGACTCTGCAACTTCTTGTGTGACACGCTGACAACTACGGGAAAAAATTCAAATGGCTTATTGACTTCCTACTTGTAACAACTAACAAGACACATTGCCCCAGTTTTTCAGTCTCTTCATTTCAAGGTTTGAAATAACGGTTTCGATTTTAGTTTTGGTTTCAACGAGATTCAAAACCGAAACGAGTTGTTGCTGGCCATGTCACTTAATCAAGCAAACAGTTTTCACTTGCACCCTTAATCAAGCGAACATCACCCTTTGTCTTTGGCCCTTTGTGGTAGTGCATGTATAATGTAAAAATATCACAAAACATAAAGGGCTATTAGCAAAAAAAACTCAGCAGATTTTATTGCACCAAGCTATTTGCAGTACACGACTCTTCATCCTCTTCAAGGTGATCACCGAGACAACATACTTGGTTTTTTGCTTCGGAAGATTCCTTGCAACATTATCTGCAAATCTTGAAAATAATTCGTCGATCATTTTTGCCCCATAGTGAGCCACGAATGCGGGTTCACTGCTCTTACAGACTTCGCCACATTTTTCCCACTTGTATCCCCATCAGGGACAAGTTCCTCACTTGAGTCATCGAATGGATCCCAATTTGATTCATGAATTTGTATTTGTTCAAGATGGAATGACTCCTCATTTAGAATCACTTCATTTCTTGCACAGAAGCTGCATAACATGGCTCCATGTATGTGTTCACCATTTCTTCCTTCAAGCAACCCTGAATCAAATGATTAACTCACATCAGATAATAAATCCTATGGAAAACGTCAAATGTATCTCTTCAATTCCGAGAAAACTGCTTTTTGGCTTGCAGATTATTGAAGGTTAAAGCATAGGGAAATGACTCGGCTCATGTATATTGGTTCTGTGGTCTTATAGACTATTTATTGATTTATTTTGAAGATAAGTTCGATTGTGCAATTCGAATCAAATAGTTTAGAAATGTAGTGAGCGACTCAAATTTGACTGTCTGATTGATATTTGTATGATAATGGATAACAACATAGATGAAGCCAAATTTTATATGTGTATGCTCATTTGAGTATTCCATGATTAGTCACAACGTTTTATATTATACCCAGTATCTGGTCTCACCTTGGGGTTACCTGATTGGAGGAGAATAAATTATTTTATTTGAATTATTTGATTTGGACCTTTTTGTAAATATTTGGTCTTATTTGTAATTACAAAATATTGATTTATAATTATAATGAACTTTGGGGATCTATTTGTAAAATAATAAATAAAATGCCAGTTTCAGTTAAGATAATTGAAAAACGGAGAGTTTTCTCTATTTTCTGATCGTTCTCAGACCCGTAAAGAGACTTTTATTTTGAAAATTTTTCCTCCTCTTCAATTATTTCCAATCAAAGAGTGGCAAGAACTTAAGATGGATCAGCTGGGATTTACAGATAAAAGTTTTAGAATTTCATTTCAGTCCTTGAGATATGTAAATCAGTTTAATTTAGTTTTAAACTCGATTTTCTCACGGGTCTTGCATCAAAAGATAAAATCGGAGCCTGCAATTGGTATCAGAGTCATCTTTTAATGGATAATCCGTGAAAAATCAAGTTATAATTATTTCCAGTTGAATTTCTCAAAAATCAAATTTGGAAAAATCGAGTTTTTGTCTTAGGCTTGAACTGAAAATGATATTAAATAGTTTATTAGTCCCCATAATTTTATTGGTGGAGAAAAATTCGAGTTTGGTTTTGAAAATTTTAATTTACAGTGATTTTTCAACGATTTGTTGAATTTTTGAAATTATTTGCGAATTAAAATTTTAAAAGGGCTTTTATGCAAAATTGCAATTTAATTCAATTCCATTGGTTTGGGATTTGAATTGCAATTTGATTTCAAACTAAATTGCGATTTTAGATTCCAATCTCGGTTCGATTTATTGCTTATGTTAATCAAATTAATCTTGATTAACATTAAACTAATGATTATTTAAATTAATGAAAAATAAATATTCATTATTATTTACTTGTGGTTATATTTATGAGTTAAAATAACCAAATATTTTCCTAAAGGATTTTGAGATTATTTTAAGTTATAAATATTATTATTCTATATTTATTTTCAACTCTAATCAATTTGACCCAAATGTTGAGTTAATGTAGAGAAGAAATAAATATAGAATATTTTAAAAAATTATTTGTGACTATTATGAATTTCATTGGTGGAATATCATGGTTTGTATTATTCTCCCAAATGAGACAGTGCAATATTACAATTTATCTTAATTCTAATTTTACTGCTGATTGACGGGATCTCGTGGTTTGTATTATTCTCCCAAATGAGGTAGTACAAAATTTATCCCGATTTTGGTTTTACTAATGGTTTACCAGATCTCATGGTTTATATTATTACCTCAAAGGAGGTAGTATAAGTTCGCAATTTATCCCGATTCTGATTTTACTGATGGTTTGTGAGATCTCATGATTTGTATTATTTTTCCAAATGAGGTAGTACAAGATCATAATTTAATTCGAATTCTAATTTTGGTTGTGATTTTTGGGATGTCGTGATTTGTGTTAGTTTCTCAAAGGAGCTAATACAAAATTACAATGATAATTCCTATTTGGATCAATAGCATCATGGATTATTTATTGTTGAAATGCATTTGTTGTGTTTTTGAGTTATCCATTGCAAAATCTACAGTATGAAATCTAATAGTCAGCTCTTCAACGTCAAGATCTTGAATGGATCAAATTACTCAACTTTGAGAAGTGAACTAGAAGCTTATTTGGCATTTCAAGGTTTTGACATTGCTTTTGATACTACTGAATCGCTTATTGGATTAAGCCAGTTTGAAAAATGACACAGAGAAGATAAATTAGCAAGACAGATAATCAGAAGAACAGTTTCTGAAACAGTTCGTGCTAGTTTGCCATATGTTTATTTTGCCAAAGAATTACTTCAGAGTATTCATGACAAATTTGTTGGGTCCTCTAAAGTCAAGAAATTATTTTTGACTCAAAAACTGCACAACACAAAATTGGCTGAGCATGGAAATGTTCAAGAGCATATTCTGACAATATTTTCAATTGCATATGAATTGAAAAGTTTAGGTTTGAGTCTTGATGATGAATATGTCACATATTGTATACTGGACTCATTGTTTGCATCGTGTGAGACTTTTATTATTAACAATAATACATATGATCGTCATTGGACGATGGATGAATTGCTGAATTAATATGTCTCAGAGAATGAAAAGAGAAAGGTTGTTAAAGCTGAACTTATGAAAATTGAATTAGCAAATTTGGTTGAGAAGAAACAAAAGTTTAATTCTCGGTCCAGAAAGCCCTTTAAGAAGTAAGACTGGAAGAAGAAATTTATAAAAAGTAAGAATGATGTGAAAGGAAAAGCATCTGCTTAATTAAAAGAAAGGTTTGCTTTTATTGTAAAAGAAAAAGACATTTTGTAAAAGACTATTACAAATTAAAGTTTTTGCAAGAAAAGAAATAAGGTAAATTTAAATGTCTGGTTTGCTTTGAATCAAATTATATTGATGTTTTTCTTGATGGATGGATTGTGAACTCGGGATCATCAGTCTATATATCAACTATTATGCAGGGATTCTTGGACCTAAGGAACCCAGATGATCAGGAGAAGTATGTGTTCGTGGAGAATAATGAGCGAGCTGATGTCGTTGGTGTTGGGACACACACTTTAGTTCTCCATGGTGGTAATACTAGTTTATTATCAAATACAGTTTTTACACCAGCTATCAGGCGTAACTTACTGTCAGTCTCCAAACTTATAGAAACTTGTTATTGTTTTGCTTTTGGCAAAAACTGTGTATCTCTGTTGTATGACAGTGTTGTTATTGCTACTGGTACTGTATCTGATGGTTTGTATAAATTACATGTGAAATTGGAAGTTGACTCTACAGTACAGTGTTATACTATTGATTCCTAACATATATGCCCTTATGATCCAAATATGCAGTTGGATAAGAATTCTTCTCATATATGACATTATCGTTTTAGGTCATATTGGTAGAAACAGACTGGAAAGACTCTACCATGATGAAATTTTGCAGAATTTGTGTGGATTGTATTAAAGGAAAGATGACAAGAGCATCATTTCCAAAGGCATTAAGATATAATAATTTGTTAGATCTAATCCATATAGATATTTATGGTCTGAATGGGGTAGTCACAAAGAATAGCTAGAAGTATTTTGTAACATTCATTGATGACTACTCACGATATAGATATGTGTATCTGCTGCACAAAAAGTCGGATGTGTTTGAAATGAAGAAATTAATTCCATATAGAAAAATGAGGTTTGGTCTCTAGTTTCAACTCCTGTAAACTGCAAACCAATTGGCTATAAATGGGTCTATAAGACTAAATTGAAAGCCAATGGTGAAATTGACAAATATAAAGTAAAGTTGGTTGCTAAATGATACACTCAAAGAGAAGGAATTGATTATGATGAGACTTTTTCTCCAGTCTCTAGAAAAGAAAAGATTCATTAAGAATCTTCATGACATTGGTTGCACACTATGATTATGAACTCATTCAGATGGATGTCAAAATAGCATTTCTGAATGAAGTTCTTGAAAAAAAAATTTATATAATTCAGCCAGAAGGGTTTATCAGAAAAGGTAATGAAACAAAAGTCTGTAGACTACATAAATCCATTTATGGTTTTAAATAAATCTCTCGACAGTGGTATATTAAATTTCATAAGATAATCACAAAATTTGGCTTTCAAGAGAATACAACTAATAATTGTGTATACCTAAAAGTCAGTGGGGGAAAAGTTCAGATATTGATTTGATACGTTGATGATATCTTATTAGCAAGTAATGAACTAAATTCCTTTAGAGAAACTAAAAGGATGTTGTCTATAGTCTTTGAAATGAAGAATCTTGGCAATGCTTCATATGTCTTGGGTATTAAAATATACAGAGACAGAAAGTGTCGATTGCTTGAGTTTTCTCAGAAGACATATATTGCTAAAATTCTTCAGAAGTATGGTATGAACAATTGTAAAGCTGGAGAGTCACCTATAGTCAAAGGTGATAAGCTCAATCTTCAGTAATGTCCTCATAATGAGATTGAAAGACGGGAGATGTAGAAAATTTTCTATGCTTCAGCTGTTGGCAGTTTGATATATTTGATGATCTATACCCGTCCGGATATTGCTTTTGTTGTAGGACTTCTTGGCAGATATCAGAATAATTCACGAATGACCTATTGGAGAGCAGTTAAGAAGATTCTTTGTTATTTAAAGAAAACTCAAAATTATGTGTTCTTATTTGATGGTTATAAACCATTTAATGTTCTTGGATATACAGACTCTGATTGAAAAAAATGTAAGGACAGTTTAAAGTCTACATCTAGATATGTGTTTACTTTGACAGAGGGAATTATTCATGACGCAGTATGAAACAAACTACTACTACTTTATCAACTATGGATGCAGAGTACATAGCTTGTTGTAAACCTAGTAAACATGTTATGTGATTGAAATATTTTCTTTCTGACCTCCAAGTGGTTGATTATATTGGCAAACCAATGCACATAGTCTATGATAATGATGTAGCTATATTCCTTACTAAGGATGCTAGATGTCATTTCAAGGCAAAACATATTGAGTTGTAATTTCATTATATCCATGAAAAAGTTCAGAAAAAGGATATTGATGTTTCACGGATCTCCTCTGCAGATAATCTGGCTGACCCAATGACTAAAGATCTGGCGCTGAAAATATTTAAAGAGCATGTCAGTCATATGGGAATAGTTTGTAAACATGATGTCATGTTTTGATTATTACTACATTTTTATTTGGTTATAGTTTATTTGTCAGTAAACTATTGCTTTCCCCATATGAAATGATTCTATTGATGTATTTTGTTCTTAATCTTCTAATGTGGAAGATGGAGTTCTTGGGAATACCGTGGGTCACTAAGTAGATTGGTGATGACCACCTACATGAGAACCTAGTGATCATGGATAAGTGATTCCTAAAATGCTTGAGGTGAAAGTATGGCTGGACATCATATCTGTTTTATACCTTTCACTTAGATGAATTGCACTAGCACTTGTCGAATATCCTCAGTATAGTTTGTGCATCTAAGTGACAGGTTTCTGAGAGAAGCACGAAACGTCTAGACCGTCTATGGAAAATGCATGAAAATTCTCACTATCGTTATATTTTATTATATGCCATGTTCCACGAGCACATTGTCAATGCTTATGTTTGATGTTATTCAGCTCAACTGATGTAGTATTTTACTTGCTTTAATATGTAAACGGTTGATATACCATTAGTATACATCCATCTAGATTGGACATGTATAGGAATTACTGAGGAAGAGTAATATAATTCATTGTCTTTGAATTGCACAATTGGGATCCCATTATTGAAAATTGATTTCTCAAAATTATTTTAGTATACATCTATCTATATATGTATAATTAAACAGATTTATAAATCAAGTGGGAGATTGTTGGTCCTATAGCCTTATAAACTGTTTATTGATTTATTTTTAAGATAAGTTTGGGTGTGCAATTCGGATCAGACAGTTTGGAAATATAGTGAATGACTCAAATTTGACTGTCTGATTGATATTTATATAATAATAGATGACAACATAAACGGAGCCAAATTTATATGTATGCGCTGATTTGAGTATTCCGTGATGAATCAGAACATTTTGCAATATACTCAGCATTTGGTCTCACATTGGGTTGCCTAATTAGAGAAGAATAAATTATTTTATTTGAATTATTTGATTCGGATCTTTTATAAATATTTGACTTTATTTATAATTACAAAACTTTGATTTATAATTATAATAAACTTCAGGAGTCTATTTGTAAAATGACAAATAAAAGATCCATTACAAAATTGAAAATAGAAAATTTTCTCTATTTTTTATTTTTCTCAAGCCCGCGAAGGGACTTTTATTTTGAAATTTTTTCCTCTTCAATTCTTTCCCATTAAAGAGTGGTAAAAACTTAAGATGAATCAACTGGGATTTACAGATAAAAATTTCAGAATTTCATTTTAGGCTCTGAGGTATGTAAATCAATTTAATTTAGTTTTGAACTCGATTTTCTTATGGATCTTATATCAAAAGATAAAATCGAAACCCACAATGTATACCTCCAATACCACACTATTAAGTGCATCGGCCAATAATACAAACAAATAAGAAAACCCTTACTCTGCTGGATCATAGATGTTCTTCCACTGCACCATTTACGGATATTTCCAAAGTTTAAAGAATGGTGATCACCCTAATGCCAAAAATACTCAGCATTGATAAAAAGAATGATTGGAAATACTTTTCCGGTTTTTTTTTTTCACTGACGGTGTTTTGTAGATGCCGGGAATATTTAGAAACATTGTAGGGTCCCAAAATAATAGAACCTGCTGTCCTCCCTTTGCAATTTCTTTGGAACGCAGCTCGAGAAAAGTTGAGAAGCCCCTTCTGGATTGATTGGAATATAACTTTGACACAATTGGAGAACTTGTATTTGAGACGTATATGTTTCCTTTATTCAACAGAGCATTTGCTTCACTCTCAAGTCCTCCAGGAACCTGAAGAATTAAAACAATTCAGTATGCACTCAAACTTCACTCTCAATGATCTAATCTCAATAGGAAACAAACATGGGAGAGCCCCTGAAGACAATAAGAAGCGTGGACCAAGTGAATGCTCTCCTTTGGAGACAACCTCCTGTAGAAAGAGCCAGCAACACCAGCAACTTAAATTGGAACAGCCTTCTTCTTAAAGTAAGGCAAAGACCTGAACAATGTGTTGGCCATTTAGGACGAATTGGACATCTGGAGGATGCCTGCTTAGCCTCTGTCAAATTGAACTTCCCAGAGATGACAATGAATGCATTCAGCCCCGTGGAGTAGCCCAAGTCTGCAATTACTAGCTTTTCAGGAAGGAGGGTGCAGTATAAGTCTGCCATGGCTTCTTGCAGTATGGGCTTAGTCTTGGACAGTGAATTCTCCTAGAACAAATATATCATGAGAGAGAGAGTGAGAGTGAACGAATGAAAGAGAGAGAGAGAGAGAGACCTGGAGTTTGGAATTGGAAGCATAGCTTGTCTCTCCTGTTCCTCCAACCACATGAAGAGCTTCTTCAAGACTCATAGTCTGATTTACCGCATCATCTCAAAAGCTATAGTACTTATAATTAAAGGGAGACGAGGTCAAAAAATGGCTCATTGGTTTTAGATTAGATATTTACATGCAAAGCCTTCCTCTTTAAAAGTTTTTAGTATAGCACCCAAATGTTCATCTCTCAAGAACATTATTTTATGTGAATGCCATGCGATCCATTACTATCCATCATTTTATCCTCTGTTCACACATTCTACCAAATTCATTTTGTTTATCAAGATTATGTATAGTAATAGCACATTGCACATAAAAAAAGATGAGAAAGCAAAAATTCTCTTACAAATGTATAGTCTCGCATGCAATGAAAATTAGGATAAAACAATGAAAATTGTAGGGAGGAATCTTTGAAAGATGGCCATTCCAAATTGCCAAAATCATGTGCAAGGAGACCACAATCATTGCCTTTGTTATACTTGCTGATTTATAAAGACAACATTATACCTGAGGATTTCCCACATGTAAAGCAAATATAAACAGAGAAATAATTTAAAATTTCATAGATTATTCAATAACTTTGCCGATTATCAACATTCAGGCAAATAATTAGGCATCTTGTGGAAAAAACATAAATATTGACTATTCCCAACAGGGGAACTTCCCATGTTGATTGATCCATGGACCAGAATGCTCAATAAGACTGTAAAAGTAACACCAGAATTTGAACATCAGAAACAAAATCAACAACTATCAGAAACATTAGATTTCTCGTAATCATTTAGGAAAATGAGTACATAATCTTGCAACAGAGAAAGTAAACACATGATAATTCAAGTCCTTACAATAACTCTGCAGGGCCTCCAATCTGAGAGATGCAGACAGCAAGCAAATTCTACATTTTATCGTCTCAAATTTTTTGGATAGAGCTGGAAGACTGCAATCTTGTCAGGAATTGAGTCCATGCTACTCTAAAATGCTCAGAACCGGTAGTCGGGTTCCACATCCATTGCCCAAGCAAACTTTGCGAGAAGAGACTTGTTGAATATCTAAAACAAAATGGTTTGTTTTAGAATGTGTTTTAAACATCACCCTCAATGCTTTCTGAAAAAAAAGTATCTGAATTACTGAGAAACTGGGAAAGCTCAAACCTTTTCTATTGGAACTTCATGGCGCTTGCACCATGCAACTGATATCCTGGGATCAAGGTAGTTGATCTTGGACGTTCCCAACGCAACCGTCTTCAAGTCCTCTTTGATCTTTTTATCCAATTCCATCTTCTCTATTTTTGCATCAATCTGAGCGAGCTTCTTTTCCAACCTGTGATTCAGTTGACAAATGAAAATTCAAGCAAAGAATGATGCTCGTGTCCAAGTTCAATAGAGTATATTACACTTCAGAGGACATGTTCCTTTTCGGCTTCCCATCTGCACCATTTAGTGGAGGTTTTCCTTTCTTAGCCCTAGTCAAATCCACGTTCAACTCCTCTCGCTGGACCTATTGATGTTATAAATGGAAAGATGATGGACAAATTTGGAGAATAATGGAACATTTATTAGATCTGGAAGTAAAACCAAATGATACCTTCAAATCATTTATCTTTTCATTCAATCTTGACATTTGAGTATCATGGGATTTTGAAACACTCCTCTGGTGATTGCAGATGATGGCAACCTATAAAGCAGAAAATTGTGATTATTGAATTTTTCATGACCAACATTGGAAACACAAAAAGTGGAGCAAACAATTGAACAGACATTACCTCTTTGTTTGCTCGTTGATAAACAGCAATTTTTTCTGGAACAGTGCCATCCTTGGTTCCTCTATTTAACTGTGAAACCCAAGAAGTAATTAAGAAGAAAAACAAACTAAAACACCAAATAAACAATAAGAACAAATTCATGCAAATGCATTGTGCAACACTTGGTGTGATAGAATCATATTAAAGGGAGCTTTAAACTGTCTAATTGTCAGTCCGCCAATTGGCTTATTAAAGGAAACTTCACACTGCCTAATTGTAGTTCCACAAACCGGCTTCCATTAGCATGTTTTCCTGATTAAAGGACGAGCATCCCATCAGGAAGCCATCCACATAATTGCCCCACTCTTGTTAAGTTTTTGGTAGAAATAATTCTTTCATACTTCTTGAATCTCTAAAATGCTTGAAAAGACTGACTTGAAGCAAAGTGAACTGAGCACAAGTGATGGTTCTTTTTATTCAAGAACTATCCAGCAAAACAATAAGAAGTGTTCTCCTACATGTTGAAATAGAGGAAAACATTCTCTGTGCTTTACAAGACAGGAAATAGGCTTATGGAGGTACTATTGATGCAATTACTCCAAAAGAATCTCACCATGTCATCCAGGGTAATCGATGCATTATATGTACGAAAAACTTTTGCAGTTAGACCAGGCATGAGCTCTTTGAGATGAGCATTAAGCTTATTTGTGTCCAACAAGTCAAAAAGATCATCTCCATTAGCTTTCTTGTCTCCATTACTCCTTTTTGCTGGTAAAAAGTAGGGAGCATTAGATCTAGTTATACCGGACATCGAAGAGATTAACATCATGTAGGTTATGCACATACCAGATCGGAAATCTCCGATGGCTTTATAGACAGGTGTCTCTACTTCCACTGTATTGAAATATCTGATAGAATCTTTACCGAGGAAGTCAAACTGTTAAAATAAAAACAAACTATGTTAACATAAATTAGTTAATGAAAACAAAAAAGAGAGAAACAATAGCAAAAAAAAGAAATCTACCTGTAATTTATTTGGGGGAATCAGCATAACATTCTCAACCTTCAAAGTGCAACAACCAACAGTGTCAGCCTCATCATCATCCTGCAACAATAAGATCACCAAAAATTGAATGAAAATTATGTGTTGGATGATAAAGCAAAACTTACATGCCTCTGATTGAAAGACATGTGACACATGCCTTATTATTCAATAAAGACTTAAACAAACTCTTTTGAGATCATTGAAGAAATTTTAGTCCGCAAGCTTTGACAACCACAAGATACTAAGAACAAAGAATTAGAACAATACATGGCAACACAAATACACAATACGCTAGAAAAATGTAAGTGTTACCTTCTCATTGCCTGCCCTGAGTGCAAGCTTATCAATAAGATATGTAGCAACAGCAATTTGTCGTTTTGTGGCATCTTTGCTAGTAAAATCCTTGGTATAGTTTGCCCGGATGTTCTGTATGTAATCCTGACAGACAAAATATGAGTTAAAACTAACTAGGCTGGAAGAATTCTGATCCAAGGCACAGATTGAGAAATCTAAATAATTCTCCACTTTCAACCTGAGAAAATTCATCCATGCCAACTCAATAGGAAAAGCAATACATATCCCAAGGTAGGTTTGTACCTTGAGCATCCTTGATTTCTCATATTTCTCTTTATCACTTTGCCCTTTTAAGGAGCTACTTGCTGCCAGAAAGACATATTTGAACTCCTTTGGGTTGATAGGATCATTCCAAAATGCTAACCATGTGACTGTGTTTTCATGCTTTACTTCTTTCCACCTACAAAATCATCAGAGGTTTTGGAATCTCTCCAATTTTATTATTTTGTGTTTTAAACCACACAAATTTACAAGAACTATGAAAGAATTTTTTCTGCTCATTCCAGATATGGTTATTTAGATGTCTTACTTTTGACCTGGTATCGCGCATTCTGGAACAGGTGCATCCTTTCCAATATTAATTGTAATATCACTTGGTTGAATACGTTTTTTCAGCTTTCCCATCTGTCATCACATTAGTCCATATCAATCAGCAAAAACAAAGAAGATTGCTCAATTAAACGGTACCCAAGTAGTAAATATCTGAAGTTAGCATTGTGCGAGGAAAGAACCTTGGGATGCTCTCCACGTCCTCGGAACAATGCTGGTGGCTCAACCCTGAAATTCCCAACCTGGAATGAATGCAGTGAAAAATTCTTTACATAGTGCATAATCTCAATCAAGTGAAAGCAAACAGAAAATGGCAGAGCATCAAAAGAATGCAAAAGCAAGCATCACATTGTGCTACATCACGAATGTTCATTGAACATGATTGGACAGGAAAAAGTGATGGCCCAATTGGAGTGCAAGTTAATACAAGTACTCTGTTGACTCCTTTTCAATTTCAGTTCAGAATGGGAAAAACATCATCTCGAAAAAACTACATTTTTATTAGAGATTTTTTTTTCATGGAAAAGATAGTATCATATGCATCATTTTTATTCATAGCTAAAAATGGTTAGATTTGTCCATTAAAAATAGGAAGATGCTATTATAAGAAGACTATACCAGGATCATCAATTAGTAATTCAAGAAAATAAGTCAAACAAGGAAAAAGTTGTGATATGACCTATTATTTATAGACAAAAGCTATGGCTAGTCTTCAATGTGCCAATTTCCCAATTTCAGGAACGAAAATTCAGGTACAACTGCATGATGAAAAGACAGACTGAAAAATAGGTGCAAACTGCTAATAAACAAGTGAATACAAAATGCATTAAGTTCCTAAATTTTACCAATTCCAAATTTCTTGGATTGATTGGAAGAAATAATATGTGAAGTCAAGACAATCATTATGAGTATCACATGTAAAATTCCCTTGTGAACTTTAAAATTATGAAGGTTGCCTACTGGTGTGCCACTTTGTGACATGTTTTCTGTTTCAGTTTTTCTTTCTTCAACTGTTGGGGTCCATTTGGATACATAGGAAAAAGATCCAATGGATTTTTTTCCCATAGGATTTGGGGTTGCATGTGATCTCATTTCCTATAAAAACTTCTAAAGTTAGTATGGTAAGGTCATTAATGATTGGGAGAACCTTGCATGCGAGTTCTATTTCATAGGAAAAAATAAAAAGAGATTGAATGTCTTTTTAATTTTCCTATGAATTGTAGTAAACCTCATGATTCCATAGGAATTTATTGTTGTCAAAAAATGGTGCCAAATTTTTTCTTATGGAGGAAAAAAATCAAATGAAACCCCCAATTCCTATGGAATTTGGACTATCCAAACTAGTCCTTAGAGGAGACGATAAATCATTATACGAGTAACAAGAAATCATACAAATCCAACACATTTAGTAGATCAAATGTAGTTCTGAATTTAGGATCATATCTCTTTTGGCTAGGATAACTTAAAATGCACAGAAAAATTTATAATGAGTGTAGTTAATGAACCAGCCAGCTAGTATCTTCCTAACAGAACCACTTATTGTGTGAAAGGGAATAATGATGCAACGGGAAAAATCTTTATATGAATCAAGGGCATATAATCTTAAGGATTCAGAACTTGGCACTCTTCTGGAACCAAAAAGGAGACTAGGTTACAAACATGAGCAATAGACAACTATAAAACTCAATCAAAATTCAAAGCAACAAATCCAGCAGTAATAACAACTAACCTTTTCTTTCACTCCATCAACAATAGCCCACATGTACTTCTCCTCTTGTTTCAATTTTTCCTCTTTTAATGCTTTTTTCTCCTACATAAGCACCAAATTTTAGTGACATGTTCCTGACAAATGCAGGTCATTCATCAAGAAACTAAACCAACAAATCAAGGAACCTCATAATGCATGAATTAAAGCATGGCAGTCCAACTAGAAACATCACTAGCCTAGAAGAAGCAGACCATAAGATCAAGAAAGACTACAAAATACAGTCAATTAATAACATACAATAAACTCTCGAAACAAACAGGTAGAATAGCATGCAGCGTTGGAATGAAGTCCCATACCTCCGTAGTCATTTGTTTTTTCTTTTCCTTCTCTTTCAGATGCCATTCATAGATTGGAGTAAAATCGCAAAGCTCAAATTTCTTAATGATGTGATTTCGGCCAAGTATCCGTCTCCAATCATTCATGAAGTTCTCAATAAACTTTGGTTTCGTTGCATAATCAGTGTCCTTCATCACTGCAAACATTGTTGCAACCTGCCAGCCAACAATTTCACAAACAAGAAAATAAATCACATGACTGAAACATAATCTACCAAGAACATGTCTGTAAGTGACAGCAATCACTGACAGACTGCTGAATTTTTGCATGTCCCTGCAAGCATATTATTGCAGGTATAACATTAAGCGAGGAACATTGTACAAAAGGAAAGATGGATAAGCTGTAATGGATATCGGCAAGTTAGAGCATCCAAGTCTACCTCTTCCTGTTCAGGAGTCAAATCAACTGGTTGTCCATTGTAAAGCATTTGAACTCCATGAGGCTTGTATGGAGGAGGGAAAATCACACCATTGTGCTTCAGGGTTGTCCATTTCTGTCCTCCACCAGAACCAGGTGGTACCTTTAAAGACTTCAAATGTTTAGAACTCTTCATAGCTTTCTTTGGCTTGCTATCTTTCTTTAATAATGAAACCTTATTTTTAGAAATCACTTTGTTGGTAGGTGATTTCTTATCTGAGGAAACTTGTTTATTCATTCTTTGTGCAATGGAAATGCTTTCATCATCATGTACATCTTCATGTTTGATTTTCACCGAAATGGAGACCTCTGATAATCTTGCTTTTTTCATTAAAGCATCTGTGAAATTATTGCCATCAGCAAGAGGCCGCTTGTTCAAAACTTTCGCAGGCTTCAATTCACTATTTGAATCCTTATTGCTTGATCCATTCTGCTTAAGACTTGATTTCAAAGGTTTCTTCTCATCAGAGTTGAATGACTTCTTGCCAGATGTACCAGCAACCATCGGTGATTGTAACCTAGAAAGCAGAGGTTTCTCATCATCAGAATCATCTGGATTCTTCTTGGTATTTGATGTCATCTTCTGCAATGAAGAGGAAGTAGCTGTGGAAGTTTTGAGCTTTTTTGTGGCATGTAAATGCTTCTCATCAGCATCAGAAAACCTCCTGGAAGATGCACTGACAACAAACTTTGGTTGAGACCTTGAAATCAGTGGTTTCTCATCTTCTGAATCATCAGACTGATTCTTTATGTTCTCCTTTACCTTCACTGTTTGTGGTTTGGGGGACTTGAGTGCTTTCTTGGCATGCGAGGAACCATTTTTCTGAACCGTCACAGAAGCAGAGGAAAATTTTAAGCTTAGTGGCTTATCATCGTCAGAGTCTTCAACACTACCAGGTCCAAAACATGACTTATTCAAGACTGATTTTGCTGCATAATTATTTTCTGGTTTATGGTCTGATGATTTTTGGCCTTCCGTAGATGTCATTTTTCTTTTAAAGCTCAAGGGCTTATCATCATCTGGATCATCAGACTCTGCATCTTCACCAACTACATTACTTGAATATGTTTTTTCCGCATTGTTGCTTGAGTTGTTCTTATCTGAACGATCAGTTACTGGAGCCTGAGAACTGGAGTTCACCGCAGCAGAAGCTTCAGTTGAAACGACTTTTCTCTTGTGGGAATCCAGTGCCTCGCCATTATGAATGCTACGATCAGATGCAATCCTTACTGAGCTCCCATCGCATCTTTTTGAGGATGACTTTTTTGTGGCAGACATTAACTGCTGTTGCTTTGATGAAGTATTATTCCTTCTAAAAATAGTCGGTCCATCATCATCATCCTCTTCATCAAACAGGACTTGCTTAGCGCAATCACTGACAACCATTGTTCCTAGTAGATTTCTATTGATATCTGAGTCTGAGTACACTTGAAAATTTTGAGAAATCTGCTCACAAATACCTGCATAAGATAAAATCAGCAAGATGTTCAGATCACTGGCACTTGGAAACTGATATAATAAAAAACAAATATCTGTGTTCAACTAGTAAATACTATAATTGTTTATGTTGGCAGAAAATACCAAAAGATGTTATCAGTTAAATAAAGAGAAAACAACATAAATAATCATAAAAAAAAAGATGAAAGACAAAGTTATGTCTATTCTAGATCATGTAGCAAGTGACCAATCAAAATATATTCACAATGTTACTTAAATCCCAAATTAAAAAGCAAGAAATAAGATACATCCTGCTCAAATTCTCGCATTGCAACAAACGGTATCGCTCGACCACACACAATACCCCTACTTTCCTAAAACAGCATCAATCCAGCACATCAAAAGCCAACCTTTCGATAATAACTGATCGATCAGCTCCAAAATCAACACAAATCCACCCAAAAAAACACCGAAAACTTGCGAAAAATTCCAATAGTGGAAACAAAGTTACCTGCTTTCCGGCTCTCCCAAGAGCTCTTTTCGCATATTGGGATGAGAAGCGAAAGCCGAGAAGGGCTTGGGCGGCAGCTCAGCGACGATCCAAGAGCTCGGAAGGAGGAGAATCTGGGAAGACCTGGATTAGGGATTAGGGTTTCTGGTTTCCCAGTTTGGGTGGAGAGCTGCCTCCTCCTCTTTGGGCCCCTTCGCTTCTTTCTCCTCCTACCCTTGGGTTTCTGTTGGACGAAGGATTTTTTCAGAAAGCCCCCTCTTTGGACCCTATCACCTTTTCCATATATTGGCACATGCGGCGCACGTGACAAATGCTTTTTTGCTAAAATGGACCGGGCTGATCTTGAATTATCGGCTAAAATTGGCACAACATTCTGGCCGAAATTTATCTTATGGGCTAAGAAGTATGAAAGGACCAAAATGCAATTCATAAAATAAATTTATAAATTAATAGGGTAAATACACGCCTATTTTATTATTGTTTGTAAATTAATAATTTTTTAAAAAAATTGTTCATACACTGAACCTTCATTTGGATACGAAAATTGAGAGGTGATTCAATGAGTCGAAGCTAATCTTAATACTGATTCTGAATTGCTTTTCACCAAGTTTTTGGAAGTTTAATTTGTCTATCATCAAATAAGTAAAAGATAAATACCAAGGTGAAATCTTTTGAAAATAAAAAAATTAGAATAGTTTACGATGATACACCAAATCATAAAAATTGGTTCAGTAAGATTATATGAGCATAAATCGAATTTAGAGTCGTCAACTGAGATAATTAAAAATCGACCTTCGAAGTAACTGACTGAGATGAGTCCATTGAGTCAAAAAGTTAATAAAGACTGAATATAAAGATCAATTTGTAAACTGATGCGTTTGAGATTAGAACTTACTTTTAACACTAATCTTTGATGAGCTTGGTGTCCTCGGTTAATGGCTAATCCACACCCATATCGACTACATTATAAGAAAATGATACTAAGTTGTGACTCAACTTGGATATCTCAGTCGATTTATGACTAACACCAGATGATTATGAGATATGATTCACATCCACTTCAAGAAGTCAATCTCGAAGGATCCAGAATTAACCACAATCTATTACGAGAAATTTGGCAATGTGATTACCTAAAATGTCGAGATCTTGATATGCCAAATCTCTGGGCATATTGTAAATAATATAATGACCAAAGAGGTAAAGACTAATACTTAAGTTCTTGCACCAATTTTGTTATTATGTGCTAGACTAATTTGAGCATCAAAGAGACCATCGTCAAATAATTCCTGACAGTCTTTTTCACGGTACATTTTTGTTAAAAATTAGTGAAAGAACGATCTAACAAATCGAAATCTCAATAAATCTTTCGAATTAAAATCAATAGTGAACCAGACTCCATCAATAATTTACATCGAGATGCAAGAGATAAGTCTTAGGAGACATTTCATGAGATTATTAGGGCACTATTTGATTCGGTATCAGGATCAGGATCAAAATCAAGACTAGTGAACCATTTTTATAAACTAATATTTTTTATCAAAATTAACCCTACAATAATTTAAAGTTTGTAAAACTATTTAATTTTTTATAATAATTTAATTTAATAACGGTATAAAATAAGTAATATTTATTTTATAAAAAATAAATAATTTTAAAAAATATTGATCCTAATCCTTATTTTAAACCAAACGATGACTAAGATTTTAGATAAATATATAAAAAAACCTAAATCATTGGCATTTGATGTAGAAATTACATCCAATATTAAGGAAATAGACAATCGAAATTAGGTGTAAATCAGAAGAAGCAATCATTCACGGAAAGTGGACGAAAGTAATTAAAAGTAAAATTACATTCATAATTACGTGGAAGTGATTTTTCAAATGAGTATTTACTTTCAATCATTTTCTATATGAAAAATAAAAAATAAATTGAATTTTTTTAATTTTTTTAATTTAAAATGACTAATAATATTTTGAATTATAATAATATTGATAAAAAATTAAATAAAATAATATTTAAAATATTAAGAGTTATGTTTCTGAAATAAAATTTTATTTAACTAAATATAAAAAATTGACCACTTCGGTCCACTTTTAAAAATAAATAAAAAATAAAAAAATTATTTTTTATACTTTCATTTACTTCTCAAAACAATTCTTCATTACTTGCTCGCTATAGTACCAGACTCCAAGATCAAGTCTTTTTCCAAACTGAAAAGCTATTCAGATTGTATGAACAAAAAAATAATAATAATAACAATAAATGGTTCAATGCCTATATTTTAAAAAATTGGTCCACATATAAGAAATAAATCAATCTGATGTATATTTAGCATAAAAATATAAATAATTATTGCTTTAAATTATTCGATGAAGAGAATGCATTTGAATCAAATTATTTTCATTTAAATTCTAATATAAATTTAGACATATACTTGTTCCATATTAAAAATCCATATACGTTGACTAATATCAATTAAAAATGTCTAAAATTAAAACAAAAAGATGTCATGTACATACATGTCCAATAAGCAGTCAAATTATTTTTATTATACTATTTCATGAAATTACCAATCATTTTCTTGTATTAGGGGGTAAATTTCATGATTAAATTGGGTTAAACCTTGAAGTGAATGCGCTCTACAAAAATACCTTGTTACACACGTCTTCTATTTCTTGTACAGATAAGATTGATGTCTTAGCTTACGTGAGAAGATCGCCTCCTTCCATTTCTTGTACAAATAAAATTGGTGTCTCAGTATATGCTCAAGATGTATCCGTAACGAGCACAAATGGCGCCACGTTTGAGTTCGATTAATGTTGATATTACATGACGGTCTTAAATGTGTTATCTACCCACTTATATTGATGCTACTAATTTTTCATTTTTATAATAGTTTTATATATTAGAACCGCATTTCGGCATATTAACAATAGTAACTCACAATATATCTAAAGATATTTTTTATTATTGATGGAAAATGAACTCATGTGTTGGGAGAATCGAAAGAGTGTCGAATCGGAATAATACAGTAGGCCGGATATTAAACCATTCCAAAAACTTAACCTCATGGAATACGAGCCTTTTTAAAAATATTATTTATTATTGTGTTGGGAGAATTGAAAAAGTGTTGAATTGAAATAATATAGTGAGTCAAATATCAAATCATTCTAAAAGTTTAAACTCGCGAGATATGAATTTTTTTTATTACATATATTAGAATCTATCTATCTATTCAATATTTGATGTGAGATTAATTCATCATACCTGACATTATAATACTTATGATCCCACTTTTGATTTTGGGTTTGGTCCAAAATTTAAACTGTTGCTACTGAATTTCTTACTTGTAAAATAAATTTAAGCTGAGATGGTTCTCATGAAAATCCTCCAATAATCTAAATTAATAGTGAAAAAAATGATATATAGTGTAATTAAGGAAAAGATAAATGAACTTCTTATCTCTTAGTTTGTAACAGTTTTTATACCATAAGGAAGTTAATCTAATGGAAAGGATTGGTGTGCTTTGAAATAACTTGAAATTGATTTTATCAAGAAAAATCTAAAATAGGACTTGGCTTTTTCCTATTGTATTATTGTATGGCAATTATATATATGATATAATGATTGGCAACAAAGACCTTGTTGTATCTAATGGAAGGATTTGAGAATATATTAATGTATTATTATAGTTGAAATTTCGACATTTAATGGAGAGTTAATATATATATAATTACTGAGAAATCTTGGTATCATGTTGTAGTTCCCATTCATTTCGTTTGATCAGGCAATAGATTTTTGGATTGGTTCATCGAAGACACCCTATGTCAATTATATTATATATAAAAAAAAATATGTCAAACATATTAGAATATTAGCAAGATATATCCAAATTTTTTGGGAAGAATATTTATTAAAATCATCATTATGTGCAAATATGTATATAAAATGAAATTAACACCGACTGATATCATTAATATATTTTTTGGTTTTATAATTTATATTCACTATTTTTGATTAAAATTTTTTAGTACGCACAGATTGTCAAACCGCCACTGTGAAGTACAACACGTCAAAGTTCAAGATCAAAAAAGTTGTACTCCCAACTTCCCCAACGAATTTGTGACTTGCATCTCATCGCAATCTCAATCACATTGCAAATTAAGCACGTCTCCATAGCCTATAAATAGGGGCGTCCAGAACACCACTATTCATCGCAATCCAATTTCTCCGGTTCAATACTCGGTGAGAAGCACATCGCACATGGCTTTCAAGGCCTTCTTTCTGCTGGTTGTTCTCATGGCACTCGTTCTTCACGTCTCCTTCCAGGTTGAAGCTAGAGAGTTAGCCGAGAAAACAAGTAAGCTTTTTAAGTCATTATTTTATTTAAAATTTAGAGTTTTAATTTCGAAATCCATTTTAATATTCATCCAAACTAATACGTTTCGGTAATTTTATATCGATAATTTTGGTCGTTTCAATAATTTTAGACATTTTACAATTTTAAATACAACGGGTTATGAAGCTCTGTTTTTTACTTATCCAGATGCAGATGCAGGTGAAAATCAAAAATTAAAAGCAGAATTGGAGGATCAAAAATACCTTCCAAATTGGGTAGGTGGAGTCGGTAGCTTTTTCGGTAACGGTGGTCGTTACTACTATGGGATTGGCAGCGGTAATTTTGGCGGCGGTTACCCTGGCGGCGGTAATTTTGGCGGCGGTTACCCTGGCGGCGGTAATTTTGGCGGCGGTTACCCTGGCGGCGGTTACTCTGGTTATGGCGGGGGCTCTTTCGGTTCGGGAGGTCACGGAGGTTTCGCCAACGGGTACTGCGAATGGGGATGCTGTCAACTTGTATCGAACGGCGTTTGCGCATGTTGCAGGAGCCCCGCCGAGCTCGCCGCGCGCGGATACCGACCCGAGCTGCACAACTGAAAGCCAAAGTATTTAGAGTTGGAAGTCTCCGTAACAAAAGAAAATAAAATTGTTGTTTAGATGTGTATGTCCCGGAGAGAGATGGATAAATAATCACCGTGTCGTATGTAAAAGTCAAATAGTTTTTACCATTTCGCATGGAAATATAGAATAATAAAAAAAAAAAATTTACTTACTTCTCTTAATACTTTCTCAGTAAAGTAGTGACATTAACAATTTTTGACTTTATTATATTTTTTTAGTTTAAATTATTTTTTCATATTATTTCATCAAATTACAAATTATTTTCTTGTATTAGATGTAAATACCATGGAGGATTTGTCGGCTAGATACCACTTGAGAGCCTGAGATTGTCGTCGGATTATTTACTTTTTATAAAAAAAATGGAATTAAAAAGATCTATTTACAATTAATTCCCTATAATCGCATATATTTTCATATTGGCCCCCCAAATGTATCTATTTGTACCTTCCTCGTGAAATAATCAGTAATTTTCAAAATTACATGCTTAAAACCGGTAGCCATACACAAATTTACAAGCTTTGTAGGGGTCATACACAAATTCGACTTCATAGGGGGGTATGCCACAATTTTCAATTTGCGAGGGGTATAAACGTAAAAATGAGAAGAGACGAACATAAATCTTTTCTTTTTTGGAAGAATGTTCTCAAAATGAGGATAATTATGTGCTAATAATATGAATAAAGAAGCTTTTATTTTTGGAATTGATTGGTAACTTGTTATTTACGTTTTTTTTTCTACGTATAACTTTGGTGTATTAATTAATGCATACACGTACTTAGGTAGTCGTACGTACCACATGGAAACTGATAAGCCACACCACGTATAAGGTATATTATTATCTTATGTTAGAAAAAAATTACTTATTTTATATTATAAATTTGTAAAAAATTATAGAAATAATTAAGTAATTAGCTTTAATTACGTACAATCCTCCGTAATTTCCGGAATTACCCACGCTCCTATTTTCGAAAATATTTATCCATACCTCTGATTGTTATTTAATCAAAATTTTTCCCAAAAATTTCGATTTTACCATCGGTTATTTTTACAAATACACTCCTAAAAACTTATTTTTTATATTTAATGTTCCGAAATTCGATTTTTTACAAATAACATCTCGAAATAACTCATATTTACAAAAAAGTCCTCGAAATTCGGATTTTTGCAAATAAACCTCCGAAAATTATTTTGATTTACGGAAAAATCCCCGAAATTCAAATTTTTGCAAATAACATCCCGAAATTATTCAAATTTATAGAAAAATCTCCAAAAATTGAATTTTTGCAAATAACACTTCGAAATTATTCCGAATTACAAAAAAGTCCCGAAATTTTCTTATAAAACCCTCTCCTTCCTACTGTAGCCCTAAACCCCAGTTGTGCCGCCGCCGCCGCCGCCGCTCTGCTCTGCTGCTCCCTGCACAGCTGCTGTCGTCGCTGCCCCGCCGGCGAGGAGATCGCCATCCGGTCGCTGCCCTGCGCCACCCATGCCGACGCTGCTCTGCGCCGCGCCCCCCACGCCGTCACCGTCGCCGTCGGTGCTCGCCCCTTGCTCTGCCCTCGCGCCGTTGCTGCCCCGCCGGCGAAAACACCGCTGTCCCGTCGCTACCGTCGCTGCCGCCCTCCTTCGTCCTCGGTAAGCCACCACCTCCTTTCGAAACCCACCCAAACACCCCCCCCCCCCCGCCACCCCCCCTCTTCCTTTGCGGCCGAGGCCGACGAGGACACCCGGCAGAAGAAGGCCGGGTGGCGGACGTCTGCGCGTGATGGCGCCCTGGCGCGGACACCGGAGGCCGGGTGGTCTCGGCCGTCCGCACCGCGCACCCTTGAGCCGGCGTCTGCCAGCCGCCCGCTGCCGGACGACCTCGGACCCGCTCCCCGCCCGACGGCCTCGGACCCACCCCTCGCCCCCGCCCCCAAACGGCCTCCGACTCTCCCCACCCCTCTCCCTGTTCGACGGCCTCAGACCCCCTCCTTGTTGCGCGGGCCCTCAGACCCCCTCCTCACACCGATGGCTTGCGAGACCCATCCACTGGCTCCCACCCCAGCCACCGACGCCTCCTACACCAGCCACCCCCGCCACCCCCCGCCAAAAAAAAAAAAAAACAAAAATGGCCTCGGACCCACACCACTCCGTTCCCTCTCGTGCCCGCATCCTGCCGTCAAACCCATCGCCCCCATACACCCCCCCGCCCCCCCCCCCCCCCCCCCCCCCCCCCCCGGGGCCACGGTGCCAGCCTCGGCCTTCGTCCCCAGCACACAGGCGCGGACGGCCTCGGCCTTGGCCGTTCGCGCTCGGGTGCCGGCGCGCCGGCCTCCGCCTCTGCTCCTGCCCGCTCGGCCTCTGCCTTCGCTCCCGCCCGCGCGCCGCCACTCTCGCCGCCATCGAATTTCGGGGACTTTTTTGTAAATCGGAATAATTTCCGGGGGTTTATTTGCAAAAATCCTAATTTCGAGGACTTTTCTGTAAATAGGAGTTATTTCGGGTGTTATTTGTAAAAAATCAAATTTCGGGGCGTTAAATATAAAAAATAAGTTTTTAGGGGTGTATTAGTAAAAATAACAGACGGTAAAATCGGAATTTTTTTGGAAAAATTTTGATTAAATAACAATTATGGGTAAATATTTTCGAAAAGAACGGTGTGGGTAATTCCGAAAATTAATGGTTATACGTAATTAAGGCTAATTACAGAGACTTATACGTAATTATCGCAAAATTATATCGATTAGAATATTTAAAAATATTCTATTTTTAATTCGATTTTATCAATTAAAATTTTATTTTTAATTTTTATGAAAGATCAGTAATATGATTTTATAAATTAAGAATTTAGAATTCAATTTTATCACATCAGTTATTCGATAACTGTGAACTCATTATTTAACATAAAATTAAATGAGAATAATCAATATTTTATATTAATTTAATTGATAAAATTAAATAAAAAATAAAATATTTAAAAAATATTTTAATTGAGGTAATTTTTTGTAAATTTATAGTATAAGATGAGTGATTTTTTATTATTAATAATAAAGTAAATTCACTGATTTATTGTTAAAAATTGTTTAAATTAAAATTAACTAGTCTGATGGAAAAATAAAATCATTAAAAGAAAAAAATTTCTTGCTCCTGCAAGGTCCATCGAGTACCAACTCCCTCCGTCCTGACATCAACCTTATCCACCACCTTCATTACTTTCACAACCTCTTAATTTTCCTTTTTTAATGCTCTTCTTCCTTCACCAGCTCTCCTGCCCTATTTGATGAATTTCATTCGAGCCAAGACACCTCCATGTTTGAATTTTAATCTCTAAGTCTTATAACGAGGATATGTTCAATTCGAAAGTGTGCCGATGCAATGCAATAAAAAAGCTCTATTTTAAAATATCGAAATTTGGAGATTTGGCATTCTCGACCTTCTTGAAAGATTTTTATTTAAGATCAAAACTTGTTATTTCCAATACAAGATCAAAATATTCAAACATCTAAGAACTCAGGTATTAAAATGGAGTGCAAAAATAGAATCTACACGTGATTGAGATTATTTCTGAAGCATTACTGGCAGTTCGATGACTTAAAAAACATATAAAACACATCAAAAAAGTTAGCATACGAGTCTGCGCTTTTCATGCTAATAAAATTTTGGTTTACAGAAAAATTATATTTAAATATTATGCTGTTATTTTGAATTATGAATGTAAACAATCCTATTCAATTTGACTGGTAGTGGATTGATTGAATATTCAGTTCATGTATCTAATGGTAGATGCAAAGTCATGTCATATGTAATTTCTATTGTAATAATGTTTAAGAGAAAAAAATATAAAATAATGAAATAGCTTCTCTGCCAAAAAATTTTCTTCCTCTCCTTCTCCATTTTATTACATCTGGTGGGTTTTTATCCATTCTTTTTCGGTTTCCGATGGCGAAAATCTCATTATGCTCAACAGGTGGAGTTCGGAGATAAGAGTTTAAGCAAACTACCAAGTTTGATATCTGGTGGTTCTCTTGGAAAACATGTTCATGGGTTCGAACCAACGACTCGAGGAGCAGCATGTCTGTATTTGTTGGGAGGGAGCATATATTGCTGCTTTCGTCCCGCGATGTCCCTGACTTGAAAGCAAACTGTATCTACTACGCGGACAATGAAGTAAACCCCCACTTCTATGATGAAAGCAAACTTACTGCTCATGAGGTCGGGGTGTTCGACGTCGAGAAGCAGAAATGCGTGGAAATCTTTCTTCCTGATGCAATTGACATACTTCTGAGCCCCACTTGGTATAGAGCACATGGTCTTGTTGAACCTTCAATCCAATAGAATAAAGCAAGAACAGAACAAAATATTTTAACAGTTTTGGCTCAGACTTTTTGTGCTTGCAAGTTTACAAAAGTATAAGACTATTCATCGAGCAAGGGAAGAACACATTGAAATCTGATTTCATTTGCAAGAAGAAGAGGAAGAAGACACAAACTCGGTGAAGATAAGAAGATGAAGAGCTCATAGATATAAAATGCCTGGCTTTCCCGTGTACGCCAACGATTGTTGAATTCCTTCAGCAGAAACACGTCCTCTCAAAACAGCCTTTCCAGGGAGACAAACCCAGAAATCTCCGAAAGCAAAAGCTTACAGGACCAAGCCATGCGAAACCCCCAAATGGCACCTCCATGCTCTTAGATGACACCATGACAAAGAAAGCCATGGAACTCAACATTAGAAAGCGAGATATAAAGAGTGAGGGATATATTAAATTTTGTGAAGGGATAGGAACAAAAGTAACAAATAGAGTGGGAATGGAAGAATAGATGAAGGAAGATGTTCCCAAGAAGAAAATGACGAGGGTTTAGGGTTTTTGTTTTTGGCGCTCAAGACTCAAGAGCAGACCGTTTTGTTTCCCACGTCGTGTGTCTTCCTCTTGTTCTCTTTCGCGCTTCCAATGCTTTGAAAATTATTGATTGGAAACCCTAAGTAGGGTTAGGGTTTTGCATTCGCTTGGTTCTCCCACAAGGTGTCCGAGCTTTCATTTCCAAGACCAACATCAACACTTGACTTGGTATTAATGTGAAATCGGGTTTGCAGATAACCCCTTTTCTTTCCAGTATTTGCAAAAAAGAGAAACCTCTTCAAGTGTAACATCATAAGGGATTTAATAGATTATGTTTGTTTTGCTTGAAATCCTAGAAAATGATTTTCTTTCTCTTGTTATGTTTAAATGCTTTTCATGCGTTTTAACAGGGAAAACATAAACAACAGGGCGCAAATGATAAATTTTGAAGTTGTGGAGGGCGTAAGTATAAATTTGAATAGTTATCTTGGAAGGATTAGATTGTAAATAAAGCAGAAGAAAAGGGGCAGGTGGGTTATTTTCTCTCGATGCCCCGGGTTGCCGGGAATTTTGGACCCCGGCCCGGCAACATCGGTCGGGTCTAACCCGGCTTAACAGGGAGTTCTGGGTCCCGCCACACGTGGACTAAGATCTCTAATTTTCGTGCAAGATAATAATAATGATAATAAGCATTTAATACTCAATTTTTTAATTGTCACGAAAAAAAATTAATGGCCTTATGCGTTGGCATATTATATGACACTATTAATTATGCACGCTAAGACTTTTTGTTCGAACATTTTTTTGTTTTGACCCTAAAATCTTCTAAATTTGTATGTTAATCCTTTTAGAAGTTCCAATTACTTTTTGCACCAAAACCGATTCTATTGGTAACAATACAGCACCGTTTGTTTCATAATCATCGTCAGAATCAAAATTAATAAATTATTTTTATAAATTAATATTTTCTTATTAAAATGAATATTTTAATAATTTAAAATTCGAAATTATATAATTTTTTATAATATTTTAATTTAATAATAATGTAAAATAAATAATATTAATTAAAAAAATTGATCATGATATTAATTTTAAACCAAACAGAGCCTACCAAATTAAGAGAATTATCTTTTTTAATAAAGACGAAAATATCAGTAACTTTAGTTTATAAGTTCAAATGAAACTAAAATTATCTCTTGCTTTGTTGCCGGCCACGGCCGGTGGCAGCCACCGTGCAAAGAAGCCGGGGGAGCCGGTCGATCGAGCAAGGCACGTGCAAAAATCGTGATACGACATGGTTCGCATGAGAGACCCACGGGGTGGAGTGAGGTTCAAGTATGCGGGAATCACGTGATGCTAGGTATCATCACATGGAGTGGGAATTACCATATTACCCTTCCTTCCCAACGCGAAGGAACGCGTCCGTGTGAGATTAATGGACTAAAATGCCCCCATGCTTGGCTTGTAAAAAATGGACAAATTCCTAGAAAATAGATTTTAGACTATTTTTTCAGAAATATTTGCTTACATAACTTTTGAGAGGAGAATGAAATAGATTTTAAAATACAAATTTACAATTATGAAATAGATCAAATCCTCAATATAATTTATTAAGAAAATTATAATTAAATTCAGATTATTTCAATTGATCTTTAATCAATCACAAGTGCAATAAAACAAAGCAAAATTAGAAAAAGCATATATTGATTTTTACTTAGTTCAGCTATAAATACGTCAATTTCATGACTCTTGTTTTACTCTCGAGAATTTCAATTACTTTACTAGTAATATTCTTTTTTAAGACGAAACCAAGTTTTTACAAACTTCAAATCAGAGTGACGCTTCTATTAGCAAATATGACAACTTAAGGAAGGGAGGGAGGGAGGGAGAGAAGAGGGGAGTGAATTAGATTTAATAATAATAATGATAGTTTTTTACACTCAAAGTTAATTTATAATCCAAAGACAAAACCATAAGTCCATAAGTAAGAAATTAAATTATAAATACAATAAAGTAAATAGATAAGGAGAATAATACACCATAATTTTTATGTGGTTCGACGATCAATTGCATCTACTCTGTAGTTCTTATTTCAGTTTTGAGGACTTGGATTTTTCACTAGAGTCATCGTTTCTTGATACGAAACCGAGCTTTATACCAAATTTCAAATCGGAGTATCACTTTCTTCGGGTGAAGCCGTACCCATATAATTATTTCTTTAAGTTACAACTTGTTAACTTCGGGCATTTAATTCTGAGGTTCGGGCATTCGAATCTGTTTATATTTCTAAAGTTATTTCTGATAGATTTGGTCGTTTGAACCTTGGAGCTCGAGTATCTAAAGTTAACATAAAAATTACTATTTTATTGTGACTTTAATTTCATGTTGGACATCTTTTTAAACTAATCTTGGATAAATAATAACTTGGTGAAGACATTCCAAGATGAGTTTGAGTGTTAGCCAAAACTCTAAACTAAGTATTTAAAAATCATATCTTCAACTCAAATAACAAATAAAAATTATATATCTAATGAGTCAACTTTGACATCTTGAGTCTTCTTCAAGTCATCTTCAATTCTTCAAATTTCGTCCGTTGATCCACCATCACACCTCATTTTCAATATTGTCTTCATATTCATTCATACTTGAAGCTTCCAAACAGGTTTGATCTTCATTTGAAAATCAACTTGGCTACAAGCTATATATATTCAAGAATTCATCAAATATATAATTTGGTCATCATCACAACTATAAAGGACAATAGCTTTCTTGGGTAAAGCCAAGTCCATCATTTTTTTAAGGTGAAGTCACACTCATATAACAATTTTTCTTTTATTGAGAAGATTTACTTAATACCGAAAATTTTGTACACTCACACTCATAACACCTAGGAGTATTTACAAGTAGAAAAAACAAAAGATATTGCATTTAACACTCACTACAAAATCACTAAAAGAATAAAGACAATGACTAGAAGATTTGATATAAAGTTTGATTGTTTAAATCAATCTTGGGCTAATAGGTACGGGGGTTTTGATTTCTTCTCTAAGATAAATGTGAAATTATAAAAACTTATTAAAAGAAGTCCAACCATGGTTATTTATGTCTTATGGTTAGAAATAAATTATTGAACGTGGGATCCCACAGTTTGATTCGTCCAATAGTCAAAAAACTAGTTGTTGTTGCACAAATCGATCCAAATCGAACGTTCGACAGAGATAAAACACAGATAGATACCAACTTTGTCAGATGTCCAATTGTCAAATGGACGTTTGTTACAGTGGAGGTCTCTTTGGTTTCTGCATATGTTGGATGTTTGGTATAAATAAGGTGTTCGATTCAGTTAGGCAAGCTCTATTAAGAGCTTTCTGCTAAATTTTATGCGATAAATAATCTAAATGATAAATCTCAAAAAAAAATCTTCGACACGATTGAAATAAATAAATATTTTAAACTTATGAGCCTTGAGTTGATATTTCATTTTAAACACCTTGAGCTTTTATTTTAATTTTTAAGATTTAACTTCAAATTGTCATCTTTTTTATCTTTGAAATATTGCTTTCATCATTTTCAAGCCTTAATTTTGAGACTTGTCATAATGTCAAATGTGATAAATTAGTCTCATATCGGATATTGGATAGATAAAGTCCAATATATATAGTGAAAAAGACTCATATCCATGAGTTTAAGTTTTTGGAATGGTTTGATATTTGACTCTCGAAATTACTGTGATTATGCAACTAAATGAGTCGCATGTTAGTCTCATGGCAAAGACTGACGAGAGGGTGCGAGCACAAGACCGACAAGGGTGTGGGAGCAGGCGCGGGGGCGAGGGCTCGCGTGTGGGCGGGAGGCCGGCATAAGAGCTCGGGTGTTGGCACTAGAGGCCAACGCGAGGGAGTGAGAGCGGGGCCGACAAGGGAGCGAGCACCAGAGGCTGGTGCGAGGGCATGGGTCAACGGTGGAAATGGTCTATCAAAAGAGTTTTTGATTAAGAGTGTTGATGTTGTCAAATCACACATCTGAAGGGGAAGATTGTTATATAATATCAGGTGTGATGAATTAGTTCTATATCGGATATTGGATAGATAAAATTCAATATATATAGTAAAAAATGTTAAACTTTTGCGACTCCCCAATAGAGACTCGGTTCTTTACGAACTTAGATGATCATTGCAAATCATGAAACTTATTAAAAACTTTAAAAACTTATTAAATATTAATTTGATCATTATCAAAATCTAAAAAATAACACAAACTCATGTGAATATGAAACTCTTAATAGAAAGTTATGACAAATAATATTTCAAAGCATTTTTTTATTTTTCCTGATTCATTGTTAATAAATTTTATTTTTAAATTAATAAAAAGGATGATGAGAATTAAAATTTTGACGGATAAAAATTCAAAATTCCATAATTATTAATAATGAAAACCAAGAATTTAATGAGTATTGAACATAAGTTTATTACTGATTTATTATCAATAAGTTCATTGATTATTAGAGATAATTTGTCAAAATTGAAATAGTCAAAATTTAGAAAATATTGCATACCTTTGAGAGAATTCCATAATTAATTTGAGAATATTTTAATACTAAAAATATAAGAAATATTTTTCTAATTTTTTACTTTATTTAAAATAGATAAATTTTAATCAAGTCAATTAAATCATTCAAAAATCCATTGAAATAAAAAATATCTGTTAAATTTGTGGATAATTCACTTATATGAATAATTTATCAATTAATTTGTTTAATTAATGATCCATATTTTTTTTTTCAAAAATTCACCGAATTATGTGGTTATGGTTTTGTGATAATATTGAGGAAATAGGTGATGCAACCGATTATTTAATAACGGATTGAGTATTTAGCAAATAACCACTTTTCTTATTGTAAATTTATAAAAAATTATTTATCTTATAACTATTAGTAAAAAATTACTCAACTTATATTATAAATTTACAAAAAATCACTTCGATTAAAATATTTCAAAAATATTTTATTTTAGTTTGATTTTATTAATTAAAATTAATATAAAATTTAAATTATTCTCTTTTTATTTTAGTTTATTAAATTGATATAAAAATAATTTATCTTATTTTAATTTTAATAAGAGATTGATTATTTGATTTTATAAAATTAAAAATTAAAATCTAATTTTATCAACCAGATTGTCCGATAATTATAAACCGATTGTTCAAAATAAAAATAAATTAAAATAATTTGGCCTTTTATGTTAATTTAATTGATAAAATAAAATAAAATAAAAATGTTTTTAATATTTTAATTGAGATAAATTTTTACAAGTTTATAATATAAGATAAGTAATTTTTAGTGAATAGTGATAATATAAGTAAATTTTCACAAATTCGATAAATAATTATTTGTTAAAAACTCTAACGCTTTTTGGTTTATTTGAAATATATAAATATCCAAGGGCAGTTGAGTAAATATTCCATCCATTGTCGTCATCATTGTGACAAGAGGGCATTCTTGTAATTTCATCTTTTTTAGACAAAATTTCTATCTGTCACATCATTAATCTTCAAAACCAATCATCACCTCCACACTCCACCAACCGCTACAAATCCCAAAACAATTAGCAAAGAAAATAGACAGATAAAACCTTTCAATTAATCAAAATTAAGTTGTGTATTTTGACAATGTCACATTTTGATTAATTTCAACAAAAAAAAAGCAAAAAATCAGAAAAATGTTGTTCATTTTCATCCAAATTGTATTATTGTAGTGCTTCCTCCACAAGTTCCAATATTTTTAATTTGAAACTTGGACCATTTCCTGTCAAATTTTTTAGGGTTTTCATGATTGAAATAGAAACCATTCTGCCATCTGCCATGAGCTTTGGTTCACAATACCTCCTCCTCACTTCCCCTTCATCAAATCCTTTCTTTTTTGTGCTGAAATTTGCCTCCTTTTCATCCCATCCATTGAGGCCTTCTCTCTTGCCTCCAACAATGTGAAAAATAAAAAATAAAAAAAATCTCATTTTTGGGGCTCAATTTCTCGAAAATCCTCCTCTTTCACCATCTCCCTCATCAAACTCTGATCTTGCATCCAGAAATGGTAAGAAAAGCATGGTAAGAATCCCAAACACACCTTTGGTTTTGATTCTTAAGTGTTTTGTTGTTAGTGTCATGGAAGAAGCCTATTGCAATTCAACTTTTTGTTTTTCCTTGACAAATTCAATTGCTCAGAGTGAAAAAACTGGCAATTTGTCTTCAGTGTCCATGGGGATTTGATAAGTCCATGTTTTTGAATGGAAGTTCTCATCTTTTGGAGAAAAATGGGATCAAATTTTGATTTTTTTTTTTATTTAGAGAATGTTTTGGGCACAAGCACAGGGGCACCTCTCTCCTGGATCCCTCTCCCAGAGAACCAATTGGAGAAGAAACAACAATACAACCTCCACAACGGATACCACCAACACCGTCTCAAAGAAGGCCAACACCCTTTTTGTCAAATTCCAGGACCTCTATGGCTTCACAGTTGAGGGGAACATAGATGATGTCAATGTTCTCAATGAGGTGAGGGAGAGGGTGAGGCAGCAGGACAGGGTGTGGTGGGCTCTGGAGGCCAGCAAGGGTTCACACTGGTATCTGCAGCCGCAGATCTCGCTCAGCGGCGAGGGGGTCCCCTCGCTGAAGCTGACTACAATTGCCAACACTATTGCTAACACGATGACCCTGAAGAAGCTCGTTCGGAAGGGGATTCCACCTGTGCTGAGGCCCAAGGTCTGGCTTTCGGTGTCGGGTGCAATGAAGAAGAGGTCCACAGTGCCGTTGAGTTACTATAATGAGTTGCTTGTGGCAATCGAGGGCAAAGTTACGCCTGCCACAAGGCAGATTGATCATGTGAGTGTCTGATCTTGCTCTTTGTTTCTTTTGATTGTTTGACATTAGATTGGCTAATTGTTGCATTCTTCATGAGGAAATAAGCTTTATGTTGCTTGTTCGTTTTTACATGAGGTGTGGAAGGTCTTGTTTCTTCTTGATGACAATGTGGCATCAGATAAAATCCCCTTTGTTGGATTGTGGGTTAATAGAATCATTCCTGTGGAAATGCTGCTAGAATGAAAGAATATATCCTGATTGCAGCTCGTGATTGTTTCAACCTTGGGTTTGCTGAGTAGTGAAATAACTCAAGAAATTAATTGATCATATGTGACAATTTTTGTTTTAGAGAGCCTTTCAGCCTTTGTATTAGGTTACAATTGGAGGACTATTTAGACTTGTTGAAACTTCAGTCATGTTCTTATCAAAACTAACTTTAGTGGTTATCGTGGAATGTTACTTATCATGTCCTTTGCCATGACCAGAAGTATTAACAGATATTGTGGGGGAATTTGTTTTCTTTATCCTACAATCAAGTGCTCTCCACAGTCCCTCTCCAAGTAATTTATCCAGTCTCTCCAATTGTTGATGGGAATCACAATAGCTTCTGTTAAGGTTATTATGAAGATAGATGTTTAGTGCAAATTGAAGACATGCTGTTAAATTTGCCACTATGATAGAAACTCATGATATTTCAGGTTCAATGAGGTGTCCTTATTCTGCAGTAACAGTTGGTATCATATGGTTGAAACTGCTAAAAACATTCTCATTATTGCCGAATTAGTGTTCTTCTTGTTGAATGTGGGCCGCTTGTTCATGTACTCTTGTGGGCACTCGTGGTTTTTCTATTTGTCATAAGAAAAGTATGATATAAAATTGAAAAAAATAATTATTCAACATTTTTGTTTTTGCTTCTGTAACTTCATGTTGATTATTACTTGTGCAAATGCAGGACCTTCCACGAACTTTCCCGTGTCATCCTTGGTTGGATACTCCAGAAGGTCGGGCATCAGTTCGGCGTGTCCTAGTCGCATATTCTTTCCGAGATTCTGATGTTGGTTACTGCCAGGTACTTGAATTTTTCCTCATCTTCTTCTTGTATTAGTCTAGAATTTCAACTGTCAACCTTGAGCTAGTTGTTTAGTCTTAAAGTATTTTTATAGGGTTTAAATTATGTAGCTGCATTGCTATTACTGGTTATGAAAACGGAGGAAGATGCATTCTGGATTCTTGCTGTCCTTCTGGAGAATGTCTTGGTAAATGATTGCTACACTGACAATCTTTCCGGCTGCCATGTGGAGCAAAGGGTATTCAAAGATTTGTTATCGAAAAAATGCCCAAGGTTTTAATCTTTGCTCCTATCTCCAATTCTTAATCATGTTAAGCTATCCCAACCATGGGCTATATGTGTGTAAATCTAATCTTTCTTTATTTTGTCTGGACATGAAAAATAAACTGGTGCAGGATTGCCGCTCATTTAGATTCTATAGAGTTTGATGTCTCCCTTGTTACCACAGAGTGGTTTCTATGTCTCTTCTCTAAGAGCTTGCCCTCAGAGGTTAGTTTAATATTCTGGAGCATGATCTCATATCCATGACATTTCTCATGTGGATCCATATTCACAACCCACAATAAATTTTTGCCCAAAGTTTGGCTTGTCCTCGTGTTTTTAATCTGAACTCTTCGTTCATTTTTGTATCGTGAAATGCAATAACTTACAATGTCCATAGACATTGCTCTGAGTCCGTTGCTTGTCTTGCTTTGACCCATGCATAAGTTTACATCTTGTTCCATGTTCATCATTAATTTACATGATTTCGTCTAGGCCAACCTTTTTTTTACTCGGGTGTCTCTTGTTATTTAGTTAGGATTATTGGACTGGTTTTGATTATGTTGGATACTTTCATTCAGTTTTACTCTCTTTTATTTCAACAAAAGCACGCTAGAATTTCTCGTCTTCTGTATAACAACTTCTAGTCCTGCTATATGCCACCACTGAGACTTTTTTGCAGACAACTCTGAGGGTTTGGGATGTCCTCTTCAATGAGGGAGCAAAGGTTTTGTTTCACGTAGCTCTGGCAATTTTCAAGGTTCAAATCATGCTTATTTCAGCTTTTTATACCATATCTTTCACTGTCAGAATTGATGTATTTGAGTGTTTTCTAGATATTATTTGCTAATGTAGAAGTTAGCGAATCTCCAAAGAATTAGAACTCATTCTATGTGGCATTCACAGGGTCAAATTTACCAATCCCATTTCTCTCTGTTCACTTGATCTTTCTAACGTATTGCAGATGAATGAAGAAGAGTTGCTGAGAGCCCATCAAATTGGTGATGTGCTTGATATTTTGCAGACAGCAACACACTTTCTCTTTGATCCCGATGAACTACTAACTGTAAGAAAATTTCCTTCTTATTCTGCTTCCACTTAACCTTAGCCATGCAGGGTTGTACTATTTACCTTGCCAATTGTGTAAAATATTCTGCAACCATAGTTGCCAGATATATCTTATCATGTGATGTGTTATAAGAGTTAATGCAATTTACTTCCTGAAGTTTTTGATATTTACACTTTAATTCTGGAATTCTTTTGGTTGATTGATAATAACTCCCTTGGAAGCTAATTCATAGTCATCATTCTAGGGCTATGAAAAAAATCCACATTTTGGATTTTCTTTACCTGATGAAAATTATGAGGATTGGACATATTGCTAAATAAGAGTTGTTGATGAAATACATGGTAGGCACATTCAGGTTTCCTTTTCTCTCAATGAAACAAAATAACTCTAGGAGCCAAGTGTAGTTGTATGAAATGTTCAGAGATTTTACTGTTGTTTGATTTTAGTTCTTGTCCAAAATTATCAAGATACAGATGCCTCGTGCATTTTGTTGCCAATTTGAAAATATTGGATGCTTATATCCTTTTTGATTCCCCCGTCCTAAATGGAAAACATTTCATTTGATGCAGGTGGCTTTTGAGAAGATCGGTTCAATGAATGCAAACACGATAACAAAGCAAAGGAAGAAGCAAGAACCAGCGGTCATGGCCGAGCTCGATCATAGAATGCGGCGGCTCAATTCTATGATGAAAGATGACAAAGAATAGCCAATTACAATGAGATAGAACGAGAAGCAATATTAAAGCTGGAACTTTTAGTCCTGAAGTACTGAAAACTCCTTTCCAGTAAACACCGATGATGTTTGTGAATTGCATCTGAGTGAGCAGCAGCTGCTGGAGAATTGATTGCAAAAAGTATGTGTAATGTTTCTATTCTAACTGGAGTTCGCTTACAAGCACAATGATTATTTTTGTTGATGATGTTTGGCTGTTTTTGCTCAACATACTGTTGTTACTGCAGCTTTCTCTGTAAACTTATTACACTTTCAATTCAAATGATTATAAGCACTGGAGTTCCCTCTTTGATTTCATAGCAGCTATACACTTTCAACAAGAGATCCCAACATGCAGTTATTTTTCTCTACATGTTTCGGTTATTTTTCAAGAACCAGGATTTGTTCGTCGTACTAGCAATTGCACACTGGATGGCGTGACAACCCGATTGTCAGAGTTTTAGAATTATGTTTCCACAGGGTGCCACTTGACTACCTGATTGTCAGAGTTTTAGAGCTATGTTTCCACAAGGTACCCACCCAACACTTAAGTAATTGCTAGCCAACACAGCTCCAGTAATTGGCTGAGTCCACTCATATCACTCCTAAATTTATTTGCCTATTGCCAAATCACTTGGGTCAATTTAATAACTATTGGAGTAAGTTGGTAAAACTCACACTCATATACCATCATGAAATGATAAAATTGACACTAGAATTCTTAGGACAACAAACCCTCAAGTACTGCACCCCACTAAATTTGATTTTCCACATTTTACGACCAAAAAGATTAACGTTCAATCTATTATATAATATCTATTTATATTTTCAAAAAAAATCCTATCCAACCAACCCAAACATTTTTATTGAATGAATTTCAATACAAGCATGCTTGATTTGGAAGTGAATAAAAGAGTTATATATACACTATAAACTCAAATTTTATTTATAAAAAACTCTTGCGATATATGTTCAAATTACATTAGTAGAACTAAGTGAAACTCTTAGTTATCAACATAAAGCTAACTCTAAGAGGTCAGATTTTATATTATATTATAGAGGGACACTAGAAACATGATCCCCAATCATAATAAGCAGCAAATCTAAATGTCAAAATCAAATATAATAGGAGAAATAAAGAAATAAAAATGAAAATTCAATTAATAATTATTACCCTCTTATAAAATTAAATTTAAAAAAGTAAATCAATGTTGATCTTCAAAGGTTGCAATCAAGACAATGACTTTTAATTTACACAAGCATCACATGAAGATGCATTTATCTTTACATTAAAAACTTGTATATATGAATTTCAAATTATGTATGACCATATACAATCCAATGAAGGACCAAATGAAAATGTCTTAGTTTTCAATCAAAACTTATATTAGAGATAATTTGATTATTGATTCAAATTAAATTTCTCTCACATAAATTTTTTTATCAACTAGCTCAAGAGGTACTTGAGCTTGAGAGAAGTAAAAAAAATCAACCCTTCTATTGACAAATATTACACTACTCTTTATGACTTATGTATTTATGTTTTGTTAAGTTGTAAACTACTTGGTTGTCAAGACAAACTTATTATGTTATTTCCTAAATTTATAATTTCTTTATTTATCTTTATTTATAGGGTGAGTGATGAAATGGTAAAACTCAATTTGCTTTAAAAAAAATCCGAATTTCTCCCCCTTTGAATTGTTATATATCATGGACCATCGTAAAATTACATGCTTTGTTTAATAAAATATAAACAAAATTGTTGGTGAAGATGATGATAGAATATGGTATATCTCTTATCTTAAAATAGAACACAATTGAAAATTTTTTTACAAAAAAGACAATTTTTTTATTATTTCTTTCTTGTTGTATAAAACAACAACCTTTTTTACCATTAAAAAAAACTTAAAATTATTACAACATATAATTTCACTTTCAAATGCACACATTTAACAATAGCAGATGCATGTCTACTGTCAATTCTTTTTTAGAAATAAATTTATTATCCAAAATTCAAATAGTTGTTAAAAAAAGAGAACATTTTCTTTTTTTTGATAATTTTTTTATTGGAATCAACTCAAATATAATTCCAATGCCCTATTATCCTCTACAATGTGTACTCAATCACACGCTCTCTTTCTAGCTCATCTAAGAATATTTTTTGACCACAATACCCTGCTCTATGCGAGAAGAAAAGTACTTATTGTCATCTTTTAAAAAGAATTTAATTTTTAGAAAAATCATATTTTCACTATTTTTGTCTTTGATCTCCTTTTCTATCCTTATATTCCACCTTCATACATGTCTAACCTCCCTTATACATTGATCTCATTGATTGTTGACTATGTGACTCTTATCACTCATGTCTATGTCAATTCTTTCAACTCCACTAAGTATAAAAGATCTTTTTGGTCTTGACATATATCGATTTGAAATTGGTGATTCTCTTTTATCCCATCAACTTCAATTTGGCTTAAATTCAATTTATATCTTTATTTTCTATGTATTTTGATGACATCTATGAAAAATATATTGACAATTATAAAATATAAGAGTAAAAGATGTGGTTTTATATATTTAAATATTTTACCCAATAGTTATTTAATTTCTATTCCTATGATATTCACTTTGTAATCATAATGTATTCATTCTTTTAATAAATATAGTCACTTTTTTTAGTCATAATATATTTATTTTTTAATAAAGATATTCAATTTTTAAATATAATGTATTCATTTTTATAGCTAAAGATAGCATACATATAAATATACATACACACAAACTTTATGTCTAATTGGATAACAATAGTATTTATAAATTTTAATAGCATTTAGATCCAAAAAAAAAGACTTGGCTTATACATTGCAAGACATGTGAATAATACATCAATATAGAGAATATTAATTTGGTCATTTCAACACACATAACTATCATGGCCATTCCCTATAAGATGTTCCCAAACTATACATTATATGTATTCAATTGATAACATACACTGTAATAAAATGAAATATAGCCCATATTAAATTCTTCTTCCTCTTGTAGCAAGAGAAACTTTATACCAAAATTTTTTTAAGAAAAAATAGATAATTCATCAATAACTAATTGTCACTACAACTTATTAGATTATTAGATTATTAGTGATAATTTTCCACGTTCTAACGTAAAGGTCAGAAATTATTGACGTTTTCGGTGAAATACCGAGATTTTTCGATGTGATCAGTGTTTCTTTGGTAATATAGGCATTTGAAGAGAAATGCAAAGATTTTTTTCTGTATTTTTCAAAAACTTCAAAAAATCCTGGTGTGCCAAAAGAAATGTCAGGATCTGCCCGATGTTTCTGAGGAAATCCCAGCATATTTTTTTGGGTCAAAACCCTAGCCGCGCCTGTGTCCCTCCCGGTCCTCTCCCACATGCCAATCCTCTCCCCGCCCCCGCGCTGCTGTAGTTCCTGCCCATCTCCTACACTTTGCTGCTCGCTCGCTGGCGCTCGCGTGTGCCAACCTCCTGCACTCAACCGCCAGCTTGCTGCCGCTCGCTTGGATATGATGATTTTTATAAAGCATCGGCCCCTGCTCCGCACCCTATCGCACTCGCCCGTTGGCCTCCCGCCCTCCCCACCCCCGCACGTCGCTTGGTACTTCACAGGTCTTTAATCACCTCGAAAGGTCTTTGATGAATTTTAATTCCTTCATTTGAGTGTTTAGCTATACCATCTTTGGGTTCTGATGAATTTGCTTTCTCTTTTGTTTTGCCTTGTTCTTGTTATGCTTATGCCTTCACATTGTCATGCTAAGAGTTTTTCTTTTTGCATTGTACGTATTAAATGTGAGGCTTTATACTTAAGCAAAATTAAGTTTTTTTTTCTCTCATGGAAGTGATTCTTTTTTGAGCTAGATTATGCATATGGTGATTTTTGTAAGGCATTTTATGGTGTCTCGAATCCGGATTTTTTGTATAGTCTTAATTATATTAGGAAGTTATTTAATGGGCCTAATCCTTATCTAGATTTATCTTCTACTAGAAGACTTAAATTAGTAGAAGTCTTATTTGAGTCAGTCTTCTACTTTAACTCAAACATCATTAGGCCACGTCTATGAATACACCATTGATGTAAGGGTTTCAATATAGAGTGAGAGAGAGATATATAGATCAATACTCTCAATACGTCTTATGACGGTTAGATTACTTAGTCTTTTATGAGAGTTGGTGATATTGGAGTTTCGTTTTCATTGTTGTAATCTTCTTTTTCTCTTCTCATCAATACAATATTCTTTGAATCATTTTTGCCACATATATCTCTTGTCTGTTATCTTTTCTCCTTTTCTGTTCTTCCTCTATATCGTGAATTGTGATGAACATCGATATTTTCTGCAACAAGTAGCATCAGAGCTTGGTTCAATATGTCTACTACGAAGTTCGATATAGAGAAATTCAATGGAAAATAAGGATTCCCTATTTGGCAAGCAAGAGTTCGTGTAATTTTTATTCAACAAGGATTGAGAAATACATTGGAGGACGTCAAGCTTGAAGATGTCGCTGAAAGTGTCTGGGAAAATCAGAAGGCTAGTGCACATAGTACAATCATCATCAGTCTCACCGATGAGGTATTCTATCCGTTTCTTGATGAAACATCACCTTCAGAGTTATGAAAAAAGCTGGAGAAATAGTATATGAGTAAGTCTATCTCAAATCAAGTTTATTTAAAGCAGAAGCTCTTCAATTTTCGAATGACAAAATGTACGAATATAGTTGATTATCTTAATACTTTCAATAAACTTGTCTCTCAATTGTTAAGCATTGATGTTAAAATTGAAGATGAAAACAAGACAGTTATTTTATTATCGTCCTTACCTCCTTCTCTTGAGAATCTTAAAACTACTCTCATGTATGGAAAGGATTTGAAATTTGACGATATTTCTGCTACCCTTCTATTTAATGAATATTTGAAAAATATTGGAGGGGATGTGTCACACTCAGAAGCATTAATTATCAGAGGTCGTACTAAAGAAAGATCAAGGACAGGTCGTTCTAGATCCAAATCCAAAGAAATAAACTGAAGGTATTGTAAGAAGATGGGACATGCAAGTAAAGATTGTTGGAAGCTCAAAGCAAAGAAAGAAAAAGTATCTCAATCTAAAGAGCAAGTCAAAGAACAAGTGTCAGTTATTGAAGGGAATTTTGATGATAATTTGGGTAACGTTCTCTCTATTAGTTCTAATTTTGATCGTTACCATGATATTTGGATTTTTGATTTTGGTTGTTCTTACCACATATGTCCTAATAAGGATTGGTTTGAAGACTACAAGTCCTATGATGATGGTTTGGTTTTGATGGGTAATAATAATCTATGCAAAACTGTTAGAATTAGAACAATCAAAATTAAGATGTTTGATAATATTATTAGAACTCTTATTGATGTTAGACATGTTCCTGATTTGAAAAAGAATTTGATCTCTTTGGGTGCTTTGGATTCTTCTGGTTATAAGTATTCTACTGAAGGTGGAGTTCTTAAGATTGTTAAAGGCTCATTGATAGTGATGAAGGGCCTAAAGCATGGAAATTTATATGAATTAGTAGGAAAAATCGTTGCAGGTGAAGCAACAATTTCTCAGGCCTCTTCTTTTGATATGACCCACTTATGGCATATGCGTCTCGGTCATATGAGTGAGTAAGGTTTAAGTGAGCTCAACAAAAGAAAATTATTGAAAGGCCTTAACTCATGCAAATTGGATTTCTGCGAGCATTGTCTCTATGGTAAACAGTTCAAGGTAAAGTTTAACACCGGTATTCATTGCACTAAAGACTTAATTAATTATATTCATTCTGATGTGTGGTGCTCTCCTATTCCATCAAAATCTGGTGCTCGTTATTTTGTCAGTTTTATTGATAACTTTTCCAGAAAAGTGTGGATTTATTTTTTGTATCACAAAACCGAAGTGTTTTCTGTTTTCAAACGGTGGAAAACTTCAGTTGAAAAAAGGACTGGCAGAAAAATCAAATACCTTAGAAGTGATAATGACGGAGAGTACAAATCAACAGAATTTTTCAAATTCTGTGAAGATGAAGGCATCAAACGCCACTTTACCATCTCAGGAAAACCTTAATAAAATGGTGTGGCTGAAAGAATGAACAGAACCTTGTTGGAGAAAGCACGTAGTTGATAATCTTAAAAAGTTTTGAGCAAAAAACTGGTCTCCTCATTGGAGAAGAATGCCCCTTATATAATGAATACAAGCTGAAGTTTAGGTACAGTTAGCATATTCTAAATAAAGCATATCCTAAACAAGGAAAATATAGAGAATTTACAATCATAATTACGGGTATAAAATCAGCCATAGAATCTGCTAACTTTGGTATAAAATCAGCCATAAAATTTGCTAACTTTGGTATAAAATCAGTCATAGAATCTGCTAATTTTGGTATAAAACCAGTCATAGAATCTGCTAACTTTGAATGACTGGTTAATTCCTTTGACATCCCCCCTCAAATTGATGCTGGTAAGTTAACAAACATCAATTTGCTAACAAGAAAGTTATGTTGCTGTCGTGTCATTGGTTTGGTGAAAATATCCGCAATCTGTAGAGTAGTGGAGATATGTGGGAGAGTGATAACTTGACGATCATAGGCCTCCCGGATAGAGTGACAGTCAACCTCTATGTGCTTTGTGCGTTCAGGTAGACAGGATTGGCTGCAATTTGGATGACACTAGTGTTGTCAGCATGTAAGGGAGTAGGTTGATCTTGGGTGAAACCAAACTCTGTTAAAAGACCACGTAACCAAATGATCTCTGAGCATGCAGTAGACATGGCACGATATTCCGCCTCAATGGATGATTTGGAGACCGAGTCTTGCTTCTTGCATTTTCAAGAGATAAGAGCATCACCAAGAAACATACACCATCCTGTAGTTGATTTTCTTATATCCGGACAACCAGCCCAATCTGCATCACTATAAGCTTGTATTTTGAGGGAAGAACCAGTAGGGAAGAATAAGACACGACTTTGTGTGCCCAGGATATATCTGATGATGCGGCAGACTGCAGATAGGTGGAGATGTCGAGGGGCTTGCATGAACTTGCTGACAATATGGACAGCATAAGAGATGTCCGGGCGGGTGATAGTTAGATAGATAAGACTTCTAACCAGCTTGCGATATAAAGTGGGATCCTCAAGAAGTTCCCCTTCACCCTGTCGATATTTTACATTAATTTCCATTGGGGTGTCAACAGAATTAGTGTTTGTGAGTCCTGCTAGCTGAACCAAATCTATAATATACTTGTGTTAATTCAAGAAGATACCTTGAGGCTGATGATGCACCTCTAACCCCAAAAAATAGGTGAGTGGGCCGAGATCTTTCATGTGGAAAGTAGAGTGCAACAAATTCTGAAGTTTAGATATAACCTCCATATCAGAACCGGTGATGACAATGTCATCCACATAAATAAGAAGAACAACTATGCCCTTGGATGTCCGTTGGAGAAAAAGTGAGGAGTCATACTTGCTTTGTGTAAATGAAAAACTAAGGAGGGTCGATCGAAACTTTTCAAACCATACTCGTGGTGCTTGCTTCAATCCATACAAAGAGCGTTTTAGTTTGCAAACATCATTAGGGGAAGAAGTAGGCATACCGTAGGGAAGTTTCATGTAAACTTTCTTCTTGAGATCACCATGCAAGAAAGCATTCTTTACATCCATTTGATGTAAAGACCATGATTGTGATACTGCTAGGGTGAGTATTGTTCGTACAGTGGTCATTTTGGCTATTGGTGCGAAGGTCTCTTCATAGTCTAGGCCATACTCTTGCTTGTTGTCAAAAACCACCAATCTAGCCTTGTAACGTTCTATGGATCCATTAGAACGGAGCTTGATAGAAAACATTAACTTACTACCAAGAGGTTTCACAGATGGTGGACACGGAACAATATCCCATGTTTGGTTTTCTTCAAGTGCAAGAAGTTCTGTTTCAATAGCTCTCCGCCAACATTCATGCTCCATAGCCTGCTTATAGGATGATGGAATAGGAATAGAGGACAAGGTGGCTGTCAAGGATAAAGGAGAGGTGAAACCATACCTATCTAGTGGTTTACGAACTCGAGTACTTTGTTTGAGAGGTGCTGGTGCAGTTGTTGGAACAAGATCAGTATTAAGGGAATGAGCTGGAGGGGGCCCGAGAGGTGCTGGAATCTTGCGTCGTTGGTAGACTATGAGAGGCTTTGAAGGCATGGAATCTTCAGAATAGTTAGTAAACATTGGCAAAACAGAGAATGAAGGAGAAAGGTCATCCTTGTGTGTGGAAAAAAAATACTGATTTTCAAAAAAAATCACATTTCGAGAAACCCGAATACGTCGTAGGTTGGGATCATAAAAAAGAAAACCTTTTTGGTGCACCGAATAGCCTAGAAAAGCACATTGAACAGCTTGAGCTGTTAGTTTTGTCCGTCCGTGTGTAGGAAGATGAACATAACACACACAACCAAAGGTATGAAGATTAGAGTAATTTGGGGTATGACCAAATAACCGAAAGAAAGGGGAAACATGGTTCAAGGAAGGAGAAAGTAACCTATTGATGAGATAGACAGCAGTTGAGAGAGCTTCACACCAAAAACGAGAGGGTACAAATGACTCTAATAGGAGGGTGCGAACAACATCTAGAAGGTGTCGGTTCTTTCTTTCAGCCACCCCATTCTGTTGAGGGGTTGAAGGACAAGACCTTTGAGAAATTATACCATTGGTTTGTAAAAATTCTTGAAATAAATGAGACATGTATTCTCCCCCATTATCAGAACGAAGAATTTTGATACTAGCAGAAAATTGGGTTTGAATATGTGCATGAAAAAGCTTAAAGACAGAAAATAATTCATCTTTAGAATGCAGAAAATAAATCCATGTGAAGCGACTATAGTCATCAATAAAAGTGACAAAATACTTGTAATTAGCATGAGAAGTAACTGGCGCCATTCCCCACACATCACTATGTATCAAATCAAAAGGCTGGACTACTTTAGGTGTGTGAGTGGGAAATGACAGAACTTTACTTTTTCCAAGCCTACAAGAATTGCAATCAAATTGAACAGTACTAAGAGATGGTGACCCTTTATTGCCAAGTAAACCAGAATTTAGCAAAGCATAAAGCACATTAGAGTTTGGATATCCAAGGCGTTTATGCCATGCTCAGTAATCAACATAAGTAGAATTACAAGTGATAACAGGTGAAGAGGAACATGAAGACATAGGAAACTGAAGAGGAAAAAGACGTCCAATTTTAGGCCCCCTTGCGATCATCTTCCCCGATTGCTGATCCTGCACCACACAACCAGATTTAGAAAATTTCACTTTACAATCATTTTCAACTAATTGTCTAACAGAAATAAGATTAGTGGTAAGGTTTGGAGAGACAAAGACATTGGTTATGGATGAAGAAACATCACCAATGGCAGTGATAGGCAAGGAGTTGCCATCAGCTGTATAAATCTTGAGATTTTTAGGATATTTATTTACATTGGTGAGGAATTTAACATTGTTTGTCATGTGATGGGAAGCCCTAAAATCAAAGTACCACGGTGAAGGTTTAGAGAAAGGTTTACCTGAGAGTCATAATGCGGAAAATGTAGAAATGATCATTTGCTGAATCATTTCAGGTGTCATAGATTGAGTAGGAGCAGGAGCACTTTGTGTCAGATGAGCTGTATCCTCAGAACTACCAGCATTAGAAGAACCAACTGAGACAGTATATACCGTTCCAAATCTCTTAGAAGATCGAATAGGACATTCCTTGATGATATGTCCATCCTTTTTGCAATAGTTACAGAATTTTTTTGAACAACTTGAAGTATAATGGCCAAATTCTTTGTAGCAATAACACTGAATAGTACTCATGTCCTTACCTTTTGACTTGCCTTGGGCTACATAAGCCATAGGAATAGGAGTGGATTTAATTTGTTCCATGGTGGCTTGAGTGAGAAGCCGTTGTTCCTCGCAAAATAAATCATTGAGATACGCATCCAAGGATGGAACAGTTTCTCGATTCATAAGATTAGATCTGGTACTTTCAAATTCAGATCTCAATTTCATAAGAAATTGATCCCTCTTATTAGTTTCATGTACAAATTGAACAGAAATAAGACCTTCGGGAGGTAAGGTAGCATAAACAATATCAGTATATTCAGCCCAAAGATTCATGAAACTAGAATAAAAATCTGAGATTGAGAGACTGCCCTGTTGAAGACTTACTAGCTCATATTTAAGTTGAAACCGACGAGTAGTATTATGTTGACTATAGAGTTTTTTCAGATAATTCCACATTTCAGCTGCAGTTTTGAAGGGTCGAAGATTCAAGATGATGTTGGATTCTACAGATCCTAGAATCCATGTCATGATTTGAGCATCCTTGACTTCCCACTTGGATTGCTCATCCTTGTCTTTGTCTTTGTCAGGTGCAGGTTTGTTGCCATCAATATGACCCCATAGATCTTTACCTTTGACAAATATCTTGAAGTGAAATGCCCAGGCTGAGTAGTTTTTGCCATTGAAACGAATCAAGAATTTATGCTTGTCTGAAGACATGAGGCTGAGATAACTTGATCAAAATAACTAAGAATAAGGAATTGAACTAGGACTGAGAGGAAGAGACACAGGAGAATTCAGAACTCAAGCTCTGATACCATGATAATCTTAAAAAGTTTTGAGCAAAATACTGGTCTCCGCCTTGGAGAAGAATGCCCCTTATATAATGAATACAAGTTGAAGTTTAGGTACAGTTAGCATATTCTAAATAAGGCATATCCTAAATAAGGAAAATATAGAGAATTTACAATCATAATTATGGGTATAAAATCAGTCATAGAATCTGCTAACTTTGGTATAAAATCAGTCATAAAATCTGCTAACTTTGGTATAAAATCAGCCATAGAATCTGCTAATTTTGGTATAAAATCAGCAATAGAATCTGCTAACTTTGAATGACTGGCTAATTCCTTTGACAGTAGTATGCTCAGTATAATTAATCTTGATAAAGATTTTGCAGAAGCAGTCAATACAACATGCTTCATTGTGAATCGCTCTCCTCAAACAGCCATTAATTGTAAGACTCCTGAAGAGGTATGGACTGGTCAACCTGCAAATTATTCTCCTTTAAAAATTTTTGGTTGCCCTTCTTATGTGCATGTTGTTAAGGATAAGTTAGATGCACGTTCCAAAAAGTGTATTTTCCTGGGTTATGTCAAAGGCGTCAAAAGCTATCATTTGTGGAATACTACTATTTCAAATGTAATTATTGAGAGAGACATAGTATTTGATGAAAGTGTTATGCTAAAATCTCTCAAGAAAGGTCCCAATGATATAATGCAAGTGGAGGTGGAGCATGTAGTTCCTTCAGAAGAAGATATTCAAGGTATGCCCAACTCTCAAGAAAATTCTAAGAATCAAGTTTCTGAAAAAACTCCACTTCGAAAATCTCAAAGAAAAATAAAACCACCTAAAAGATATGGTTTTGAAGATATTGTAGCTTTTGCTTTAGTTACTGACAATGGTGATCCTTCTTCCTATAAAGAAGCAGTGCGAGATAAGAATTCTTCTTAGTGGCAAGCTGCTATGAATGAAGAGATGGATCCCCTTCAAAAGAACCATACTTGAGATCTGGTGAAATTATCAGAAGATAAAAGAGCAATTGGTTGCAAGTGGGTATTTTGAAAGAAAGAGGATTTCTCTGAGATAGATGGTGTTAAATTCAAGGCCCATTTAGTTGAAAAAGGGTATTCACAAAAGGAGGGTATTGAGTTTAATGAAATTTTCTCTCCTGTGGTTAAATACACATCTATTTATTTTCTACTTGCTTTAGTTGTTTTTCATAATCTTGAGTTAGAACAGCTTGATGTCAAAACTGCCTTTTTGCATGGAGAATTAGAAGAACAAATTTTTATGCAATAGCCTGAAGGTTTCATCCAAGAAGGCAAGAAAAATTTTGTCTGCAAGTTGAACAAATCACTTTATGTTTTGAAACAGTCTCCAAGGCAATGGTATAAAAGGTTTGACAATTTTATGCTGGGACAAGATTTCATCCACTGCAAACATGATTGCTGTGTTTATTTTAACATGATTGCCAATAACTCATTTATTATATTGATTCTTTATGTTGATGATATGCTTATCGCTACTTAAGACATATCTCTATTGAATGATTTAAAGTTTAAAATAAAAAAGGAATTTGAGATGAAAGATTTAGGTGCTGCAAGGAAGATTCTCGGTATGGAGATTGATCGAGATCGAAAGCATGAAAAATTATGGCTCAAACAGAGCAAGTATCTCGAGAAGATTATTTCTCATTTTCACATGCAGAATTCAAAACCCGTCAGTACTCCTTTGGCATCTCATTTCAAGCTTTCAGCTCAACAATGTCTTTCTACATATGAAAAACATGCATACATGGAGAATATCCCATTTTCAAGTGTTGTTGGAAGTCTAATGTATGTTATGGTATGCACAAGACCTGATATTGCACAAGCAGTCAGCATTGTTAGTTGTTACATGGCAAATCTAGGAAAAGAGAATTGGCAGGCCGTGAAATGGTTATTAAGATATATCAAAGGTACTCTTAATATTGGTTTATGTTTCGACAGGAACACAGTGCAAGAGGCCAAAATTATTGGCTACGTCGATTCAGACTATGCTGGAAACTTTGATCGACGTCGATCCCTCATTGGTTATTTTTTCACTCTTTGTGAAGGACCTATTAGTTGGAGGTGTGTCTTACAGTCAACTGTAGCATTATCTACAATAGAGTCTGAGTATATGGCAGCTACAGAAGCCGTCAAAGAAGCTCTAAGACAAAAAGGTTTGGCAAGTGAAATTGATTTTTCTCAACATGTTCTTCCTATTTTTTGCTATAGTTAGAGCGCCATATACCTTGTGAAGAACCAAATGAACCACGCTAGATCAAAGCATATAGATGTCTGATTTCATTTTATTCGGGATATTATTGAAGACGACAAGATTTCTTTACAAAAGATTCATACTTCAAGAAATCCTACAGATATATTGGCGAAGGTGATTCCGATTGATAAGTTCAAGCTCTGTTTGGACTTGATCAATATTTAAGGTCGTTGATCCTATCCCAGGAGGTAATGGTAAAGACATCTATTGAAGATTCAAATTCAGAGAATAAGATGATTCGAGACAAAGTGGAGATTGTTGGCTTTATGGTGTCTCGAATACGAATTTTTCGTATAGTCTTAATTATATTAGGAAGTTATTTAATGGGCCCAATCCTTATCTAGATTTATCTTCTACTAGAAGACTTAAATTAGTAGAAGTCTTATTTGAGTCAGTCTTCTACTTTGACTCAAACATCATTAGGCCACATCTATAAATACACCATTGATGTAAGGATTTCAATATAGAGTGAGAGAGAGATATATAGATCAATACATCAATACGTCTTGTGACGGTTAGGCTACTTAATTTTTTGTGAGAGTTGGTGATATTGGAGTTTCGTCTCCATCGTTGTAATCTTCTCTTTCTCTTCTTATCAATACAATATCCTCTGGATCGTCTTCGCCACATATATCTCTTATCTGCTATCTTTTCTCCTTTTCTATTCTTCCTCTATATCATGAATTATGGTGGATATCGATATTTTCTGCAACATCTTCTTACATTCTAAACTATTGTTTGCTTATTTTTCATGCTAGCAATCAAATTAGATAGATTGCATCAATGTTAAACATGTGAAATATAAATGCTAGTAAACATTTAGCTAGATTGCATCAATTGGCTAGATTAGGGGAAGATATTAGAAACATAAGTACGTTAATTTTAAACATGTGAAATTAGATAAAGTAGCTCTGGCAAGAAAAAAAAAGATCAATTAGAGCATAAACCAAATCTAAATAATTAAATTTTTGGTAAATGTGCGTTGTGATTTGTTTGATTGGATAATTCTCATTAGACTTGATTTGTTCATTTCATGTCTTGTACATAAATATTAGAAATAGCTTTGCAGTGGTTGAATGCTTTATGAGGACTGAGATATGCTTAGAAGATCTAAATAAAATATGTGTTCATCTTTATAAATATTTTGCTTCCTATGAGACATTATTTTCTTACCCTATGAGAGCACGATGGATAAAAATTAGATTAAAATAAATAATTGGTTGGACCAAAGATTTGTCGCAAGAGTTAATGCATTTTTTGAATATACTTGTCAACATAAAAAGGATTGATTAGGTGATAAGATATTTATATATTGATTGTATAAATATACAAAATCGAAAATGTAAAGATATTTATGACCACGTAATAATAAAAAGATGAAGCCCATAATATACTAATTGAACCTTTTATAGAGAGGAGTTATAGTATTAATATACAATAACCAGGTTGTTCAGTTAAAGTGCATAATAAAGATGAGACTGACATCGAATGTTTGTTGTAGGATATATTTGGTGTTGTAATCGGAGAAATACTAATAAAAATTCTCATAAAAGGTAATTTTTCGTAAATTTACAATAAAACAAATAATTCTTTGCTAAAAAGGCAAAAATAAATATCACATCAAATAAGATAAATTAATATCATAATACATTAAAAAACTTAGAATAGGAATTTTAAAATTTAAAATTGTATTTTGAATGCCCTTCTAACATGCTATACAACATGTCATAGTTGAAATGCATTATCAATGTTTTCAATGTTATGATACACTAAATGACCAAAATATACATGTACATGTAGCTAACTAACAATAACATTATACAAATTCAATAGTATCATAGGAAAAAGATCTTGAGATTCCACAACTTTATGATGAACATACACTTAACAAATAATAATGAATAAAATTTGACATGTTATGAAGTTAGCATTAAATTAGAATATATATATATTATAGATATATATAGATATATATCTATATATATATAAAAACTGACAAGTAGAGATCCTAACTCACAGTATATTCAAACAAAAAATAGACATCACAAGTTATGCAAATTAGTACACTTAAATAAATGAAAATGAATATAAGTATATATAATGGTGAATACATCTTTACTACAAAGTAAATAAAATATGAGTACAAAATATTGTGTACTTCAAAATTAAACAACCGGAATCCCATCAAACCAAATACATAACTAGTGCATCATATGCCAACAAATTATAATAATTCTCTAGAGTAACATCCACATCATTTGAGAAATCAACCCAATTATCAAAAAAAAATATCCCAATTATTTCTAAAATCAAGTAAAATATTTAAATAAATACAAAAATTAGAAAAACTAAGCAGTATACACATCAAAATAATAGTCATCAAGAATGGAAGGACACATGGAAGAAGGTAGCCAAAACTCTTGGAGTAGCCCATCTGTTGTCATGGCAACAGTAGATCACTAGAGATCCAGACAAGGAGACATGTCACAATAGGAACATGCAAACCATAATAGGGTTGAACAAGGTTGAAGGAAAAAAAATACTAAGGGGCTGTTTGGATAAATTCCGAAGTTGAAATTGAGGAATTGATCAATTCTATCAATTCTGAGGAATTGAGAGAATTAAGGAAATTGAATAATTCTAGTATTTGGATGGATATTTTTAGATGAAATTGGGAATCCTTTGCCAAGAAACATAAGTACGTTAATTTTAAACATGTGAAATTAGATGAAGTAGCTCTGCCAAGAAAAAAAGAAGATCAATTAGAGCATAAACCAAATCTAAATAACTAAATTTTTGGTAAATGTGCGTTGTGATTTGTTTGATTGGATAATTCTCATTAGGCTTGATTTGTTCATTTCATGTCTTGTACATAAATATTAGAAATAGCTTTGCAGTGGTTGAATGCTTTATGAGGACTGAGATATGCTTAGAAGGTCTTGCTAAAATATGTGTTCATCTTTACAAATATTTTGCTTCCTATGAGACATTGTTTTTTGACCCTATGATAGCACGATAAAAATTAGATTAAAATAAATAATCGGTTGGACCAAAGATTTATCACAAGAGTTAATGTATTTTTTGAATATGCCTACCAAAATAAAAAGGATTGATTAGGTGATAAGATATTTATGTATTGATTGTATAAATATGTACAATCGAAAATATAAAGATATTTATGAACATGTAATAATAAAAAGATGAAATTTATCATATACTAATTGAACTTTTCATAAAGAGGAGCTATAGTATTAACATAGAATGCAGTATAACTAGATTGTAGAATCAGTTAAAGTGCATAATAAAGATGAGATTAACATTGAATGTTTGTTGCGTGATACATTTGATGTTGTAACCGGAGAAATACTAATAGAAATTCTCATAGAAGGTGATTTTTTGTAAATTTGTAATAAGACAAATAATTCTTTGCTAAAAAGTCAAAAATAAATATCACATCAAATAAGATAAATTAATATCATAATACAATAAAAATCTTAGAATAGGAATGTTGGGTAAATTTGGTTAAATGTTGATGCACACTTGGTTGTTAATTCAAAATATTGGCACAAATTATTTTTGAAGTTTGATGCGAGTTGAACTAGCATTTGCGATTATATTTTACTACTTCTACCATTTGTTAATAAGCATAATTTTTTGTTGGATTGTTGTGTAGGATTTAATTTGATGAATTCGAATATGCTTTTACTACATATTGGTAGTATTAGTTTAATAAGCATTTTGTATTGTCCTAGTTGGTGATATTTGATATGATTTGTTATTTCTTTCAATAATTTATTGTCCTTGTTTTATCTTTCAGTCGATTGTAGGTGAAATTAGATGGATGAAAATCAACATGTTCATATACAAAAAGTTCAAGTTGCTAGAATATCAATATTGGTTGCACTTGAGGCATTACTTTGGTATTTATTAAATTAAAAACTCATGGTAGTTCGGACACTTAGGCATAAATGTCAACATCCATGAAATAATTTCTTTCATCATATGATGTATGGTGGTAAGAAAAATTATCAATCATATATACGGATAGATCCCTTTGCATTTTTACAACTTGTAAATATTATATGAGAGTCTTCTACTCTACGAAACTCAATATGTAATGGTTGAAAGAGCATTTGGTCATTTTCCTATATATTGTTGGACACAATACGAAAAATAAAATTATAATGCTCCATTTGTTTAGATTTAGTAAAACAATGAGCCGTTATTTTAAAAAGTGCTTAAGGTAGTTAGTGCAATAAAAAACAAACATGTAAATCAAGTGATTAATGTCCCACACTTTATTATTACTAGTTTGACAAGCTATTACCTAGGAGTGTCAAACAGGTCATGCCGGGATGATTTGTTTGATTGGGCCACTTAAACTATTTTGGGTTGTGCCAAGCACGACCCAAAATAGCAATGCACCGTGCTTGGCACGACCCATGAGATTTTCTGGGCGTCAAGTACGGTTCAGGCACGACACAGTCCATAGCCCTATGGGTTGTGTCGTGCTTGGGCCCATTTTTTTTAAAATATATAAATAAAAAATACATAAATTATAAAAAATAACTAATGAATTGTTGCTCAGTTGGTTAAGTTTTTCATTTTTTATTTAAGGGACATAGGTTCAAATCTTAGTAACAATTTTTTAAAAAAACAAAAAAAATTATAAATACCTAAAAAATCTGAAAAAATAAATAAAAATATATTATAAGACAAAGCTTTTGATTTTTTTAAAAAAATTCACAGGTTGGGTCGTGCTGGTCTGCGTGCCGTATCATATTTGGCCCAATTGTGTCGCGAGTTGTGCCTGACTCGCGAGCCTCAAGTGGGACACCAGACACGGCTTGAATACTATAGATTTCAGGTCATGCCAAACTAATCTGTCGGCCAATGATCCGTTTTGACATCTCTACTATTACCTGTGGTTTAAGGTAACATACTAATATTTTTTTATTTGTTATGTTTGTTTCATCTTGTACTAATTATTTGCCTTTTCCCTTAAGATTGTATTAGTCTTCTTGATGGGGCTCACATTGATACATCTATTCCTTTTGAGGCACAACCATGATTTTGTGGACAGAAAGAGATTACATAGAATGTCTTATGCTTTGTTGATCCAGATTTAAAGTTTCAATATGTTCTCACCAACTAGGAAGGGTTAGTAAATAATTTTAGAGTTTTAAGTGATGCTATTTCTCGACCACCACTTGATAGTCTTCACTTAATTGAAGATTTGGTTTGTTAAAATTATTAGCTTTTTTCATCGAGTTTGGAAAAACAACAACATTAATTCTTTTGACTCATTACTGGTATTCATTTGTATTTTAGGTAAATATTACTTGGTCGATACAAATTATACAACAATGCCAAGATATATTTCTTCGTATGTAAGTGTTCGTTATTACTTGAAGGAATATTAAGGCCAGATTCCACAAAGTGCTAAGGAGCTCTTTAATCTATAACATTCTTCATTGAGAAGTAAAGTGGAGCGGACATTTGAATTGTTGAAACATTACTTTAAGATCCTAAAGAAAGACCCTAACTTTCAATGGCAAACATAGATAAATATAGTTATGCCTTATTGTGTATTATATAACTATATTATAATATTGCATCCTACCAATTATTTGATAAATAAGTCATTATGAGAAGAGGAAGAAGACAACGAAGTAGAAGAAGAGATTAATGAATATGAACTTATGTCATTACCAACAACTCAATGGGGTCAACATCAAGCATGACAATAATGAATTCAATTAAGATACTCAATTATAGAGGGAATGTGGGTGAAATAGAATCTCTAGGTCAAATATGAGCTTCCTCTATTTATGGTTCACGGATGACATGTTATTATAACTTTTATATTTTATGGATGATTTTTGCCTTGTATTTTTAGCATTTATATTTTTTTATTCAGAATTGTCATTTATTTATTATTTATGCTAATGATAGATATCATCTTACTTCAAGGCATGGATTTTGTTTGGTCATATGGAAAGGGGTGCATTTTTTACTAATTTAGATGATCCCTCACTTTAATATGCACCAAGATCCTCATTAAATGGTCAGAGAAAGGAAAAGAATAAGAAAGATACTCCAAATTACCATTGGTCTTAATAACCTTTTGATTTCCTAATTAACTTGGTGGACCAAACAAATAATAGTATACTTATAGACAAATGCCTCAAGAAGAGTGCATTTGTTTTATGTGCTCGAGCAATGAGTGAGGCTTTCAATGAGAGAATCACTGTGCAGTATGTGGAGAATCATTATCGTACATTGAAAGAGAAATATATTAAAATAAAGATGGCAAAGAAAATGAAGATGACTTTAATATCAAACGATATGCTTGCTGATTTTGTTTTGGTAAGTAATATGTAATTTTAAATTAAAATTTATATTTCTTAATAGACTTTGAATTTTTATGTACAATTTGTCATATGATCTCATAAGGAGACTGCTTTTGTTATCAATATACTAATATGTAATTATGGTCAACTTGTCATCATTTACAGTGCTGATCAGGCTACTATATCCTTGGCACATACCCTTATTGAAAGATTTCTTGCCAAAAATGTAGGTCCGAATACACTAGATGCCAAGAACTCAACATGTCTTTGTCCAAGTTCTTAACGAAGAATACAGAAGACTCTGAAAGTCCGTGAAGTCCCTCCATTTAGATGCCCCATGACAAACATGTGCCTAATCCTTTTGTCCATAACGAAAGTGCTCCGAAATATGCAACTTTTGTTTAGAATGAATTTCAAGAAATTTTAGTTACAACAATGAATAATGTTGTCAGTGCACTGAAGGAGAGCAAACCTCCTGCGGATTGGAGGGATGAGTTATACTCCACGGTCATGGTTTTTTGGAGAGAAGAGTTCTCTATTCCATTCCTTGAGTGTGCGTACAAGCACTAATATGAGCGAAAACCTAAGAGCAAGGCATTCATTAAGGGGATGGATTAGGAGCTTAGGTTAGATTACCTTTTCTACTGGTTTTTTAGACTATGTTTCTTTATTGACATCAAACTATGTTTTGTTGGCTTTGATTTGGTACTTGATTGTGTTTTGATTAGTGGTCATTTCAAATTTTTGTGTACTTTGATGTCTGCTCCCATAGCTTCTATGATTATATACAAATGCCTTTCTTAATACACATTACTTATATTTATTTATGTACTATGACTAATGTTGATGTGAACATTTATTTATGTAACTCATATTTATGTACTATGTTTATAGTTTTAATTGGCATTTATGTTTACAAGGTTAAATGTGTCTTTGTAACATATGTTGTTATGTATTATGATTCTTGAATTTCATGACATTTGTATTTGTCTGGCCGAATGTGCGCCTTGTGATTATTGTATGTATATTATAAATATTTAATTTCAGGATATTTATATTTATAAAGTCGAATGTGTACCTTGCATTTATATTTTTGTGTCTGAATATGTACCTTTTAATTTATGTATATTACCTACGATATTTTCCTAAGAAACACTCAACGTGTTATATTAGTTTTCAGACAAATTTATGTGAAAATTTCATAGGGCATTTGTAATAATATTATCTTACTTTATTATCTATTTAATACATAATAGCATGTTCCACAAATAACTTTATCGCTGACAGTACTAAGCATGCCACAATCATCAGTTTTATTCGGTATTTTAGGTCGACGGTTGAGTGATAATAGTTATTTATTAGAAATAATTGCAATCACATCGATTGTTACATTTGGAAATCCATGAAGTATTGAACATAAATGTGTAAATTTCATATAAAACCTAATTCAATTTATGATGAATTACATACCTCTTATAAAGGACATCAATAAAATCTTTCTCATTTGCTATCAGATTTATCCGAAATTCAAATTCTGCAAGGTTAGTTATGCTCTCATCTCGATGGATTGATTTCCGTCAGAACATGATTTTGAAAATTTGAATTTGCATATTGACTTATTGTTCTTTGATTTGTTCTCTAATATATACATCCTTTTTACAGTATTCAAAAAAAGACCATTGAACTCTTCAAAAACATATCCAATGGATTTTCGAAAAAAAGCCGTTAGAGACTTTAAAAATAACCATTTAAATTTTTCAAAAAAATATCTGTTAGAGATTTTAAAAATAACGGTTGTACTCTTCAATTTTTAGGGGTATTTTGTAAAAAAATCCCAAATTATTTTAATCAAATAATATTATAATTATATTAATATTAAATAGTATTAATATAAAAAAATTTTAAATTTATTTGCAACATATTATATTTACTTCATAGTATAAATCAATTACTTTTTATTACCCTAATTATCCTAATTATCTTAAGTATAATTAGTTAGTTATATATTACTTGTATTATCTTAATTACGCTAATACTTTTATTATCCTAATTATCTTAATTTTATTTATTTAATAAATATTATTTTTATTATTCTAATTATTGAAAGTATTATAATTAAATATTATCAGAATTATAATTATTTTTTAAAATTTTAATTATATAAATTTTATTGATTAATAAATATTATATTTTTAATTAATATAACTATCAAATTATTTTTCTACTTTCATGTAGCATCCTATTTAAATGACCAAAATCACAATTTTCATTTCAAATTTTACAATTTAAATGACTAAAGTTACGAAATTTATAAAACTCTCATTTTTATTATTTTTGTATCAAAATTTATTCAAATGATTAAAATTATACTTTCGTGACTTTTATTATTTTTTATTTTTATTATTTCTATCACTTTTATCACTTTTATCACTTTCCATGGTCTAACACCTATCCAAACATTTAGTGCTAGTAACTCAATGTAACTCATATACACCTCATAACATATAGCATGATTTTTTTCTTCAAGAAATTCAAGGTATTTTTTAACAAAAAAAATCATAGCAGTCCTTGCCGGTTACGGGTTTGTTGCTGGCAAACCCGAATCCGCTTTCCGCACCCGGTGAATTCTTCTAGTCGGGACATTTCCCCAGTGACCAAAGCTAAATAAACCCACCTCACTCAGTTCACTTGATCACCACAGCGAACCGATGGGCGAACCGAACCGGCCGGCTTGGTCCATCGACCCGGACTTGGACGGCCTCGACGTCGACCCCGACGACGCGCCGGCGGCGCCTCCCTTGAGGTCCGTTCCCGCCGGCGACCTCTTCGAGGCGGCGCGCGCCGGCGACCGCGACCGCCTCCATCGCCTCCTCGATGGCGGCGCCAATGTCAACGCGCGCGACCGGTGGGACTCCTCCGCGCTCTACTACGCCTGCCTTGCCGGCCACGTCGAGGCCGCGCGCATGCTCCTCCAGGCCGGCGCCATCTGCGCCGAGAGGACCTTCGACGGCGACCGCTGCCACTACGCGGCGCTCAATCTCCGTGTCCGCCGGCTCCTCAAGGCCTTTGAGGCTCGCCCGCCGCCGCTGGGTCCTCTGCCTGGCGCGTTGAGGGATACCTTTCTCGGGTGCTCGGCAAACCGGAGGGCGTTTCTTGAGCAGTGTGAGGAGAGCGTGGCCGCCGCGTGGGGTGCAGGTCAGGTGCTCGACCAAATGCCGCTGAGACCATTTCTCTTATTGTTTGGTGAATTTGGTTTGTTTTCCTGATGAAGCTTTTATCTTTTGAGTTGGCAGGGCATTTTTGGTCTTTTTCATTGTTAAAGTTGGTTATGTGCAGTATCCTTCTTCTTCTTCTTCTTCTTCTTCTTAGAAAGCTGCGACCTTTAGTAAAATTCTTCTTCTTGAACACATAAAGCTGGAAGTTTTGGATGCGCTAGAGGGGTATAAGAAAGCCGTGATCTTAGTATCATTCTTCATGCCAATGCAACTGGTTTAGACTCAATTGGCACCCATCTTGTTCTGTAGTTTGTAGAAAGATCTAAGAGTCTGATTGATGTGAAGTTGTTAACTTCTGTGCCTGAGATTTTACATGCTTCAGTTTATCTGCTAGTGAGTTGCTATTTTGTGGTTTATCTTTGTACTATGAAGTGGAAGTAGCTAGGTTTTGTGAGTTGTCCTAGAAATGTTGACGAGTTCACTCTCCTAGACTGATATGGAACATATGAACAGGTGATGCTTTGTCAAATGATGGTGGCAATAACTCATTTCCGCCAGATATTACATTCTATGTTGATGGGAGACCCATTGAAGCACACCGGGTCGTATTAAGTGCTCGATCACCTTTCTTTAAAAAGAAATTTGAGACAGACTGGAAGAACAAGAAGGAAGTGAGGTTCTCGAGCCAGAAGTTGTCTTATGCTGCACTGTATAGCCTGATTCATTTCTTCTATTCTGATCGACTAGAGATTGCAGTCGATGACATGGAAGATCTTGTACGCACTTGCAAGGCCTGTAAATGTGAGGAATTGCAGAAAATTCTTGAGAAAGAATTGATTCATCAAAAATATGCAGAGTATAAGTCACTGAGAGACGTTGATAATTCTCAGAAAAGATTCATTTTACAGGGTTTATCCCTGCCTGAAGATGATAGGCTTCCTGATGCTTTGAGTCGGATTCTACAAATTTCTCTTGCCAACTCCAGCGGCCAGAGCTCTATTATTGATGGATTTGAGTCTCGGGATAGTGAGATTGATGATGATCTTGCCGATGTTAGCATTAAGGTAGGTAAAAGAGTATTTCGCTGCCACCAAGTGGTCCTAGCCTCAAGATCAGAATATTTCAAAGCAAGGTTGTTTAGGATGACTGGCTTCCTAGAAGGAAATGGGAGGATCCCAAGCTACTCTCTTCCCTTTCTTGAAGAGCATGACTTGAGGACAGAGGCATTTGAAAAGATGGTGGAATACATGTAAGGGCTCAAAGTCTTAAAGAAGAAAATGGCTTTTTGGAATTAGTTTGAGTTTTGCCTCTGAGTCTCTCTAACTGATAATTAATCTCAGGTACACTGATGGCTTGAAGGATATGGACCCTGATCAAGTAATCTTATAGAAAATTAGAAGGTCATTACTTTATTCCTTTATCATTTAGCAGTTTTAGTAACTGAGATTAAGTTCTGATTTCGTAGGCTGAGGAAATGTTTGATGCTGCTTCAAGGTATTTATTATTTCCTCTTAAGCGTGCAGTTGCTGATGTGCTCCTGCCACAATTGGAGATTGTCTCGCCTGCAGAACTTTGCCATTGGCTGATATTATCAGACATGTATGGTGTTGTTTTGGCTAATTTATTTCATTTTTCATGTTTTGAGGCAACTCTTATATATGGTTTTAAAGCCATTTTTCCTATATTTCTTTGCAATCATTCTTTCTACAAGTTTCATGTCAAAGCATCACCATAGATGGTTGCAAAATATACATCCAATTTTTGGCATATTATGATTCTTGATCAACATTTTTTAATTGAAGCTATGCAACAGTATTGCCTTGTGATTTAGAATATTAGTGCTTGAACTCTTAGTTTGCTTAAATGTCCAAGGATTATCTTTTCTCATTTGTGCACATGCTGTGATTAACTGAATGACCACCAGTACACTAGCTCTGTACAACATGATTCTTTAATCTAGCATTCGACATTAGATAATTTAAGCCATCACCAAATTATCTAAGAGAACTTCAAGACATGGAGTCCTTCAGCACTAATTATTGGAATTAGAAATATTGCTGAAATCAATGGTTTAGGCTCACACTCAATTTATATCCCTTCTTTTGACCTTGATGATAATACAATATCGAATCACTTAATATAAATTGAACCATCTGATTCCAGTTAGTGCCTAGGACCTTTCTTTGTTCTTCATATTAAAATAGATGCAAATCCTATCTTATTCACTCATTGCATGTGCAATTGCAGTTGGTTCCACATTCATGATAGCGTTAGGCAGATAACTGTTTTTATGGTGGTTCATCTTCGTTAAGCTGGATAGACATTCATCATCAGGCTAGACGAATAATTTGATTCTAGAATCTAGTGCCCACTTTTGTGGTTTGATATCCAGTTTTCAGTTTCAACAGAAATCCTGGAAATTGTGGCATCTCCTTAGGGTGCTTCGTTTCTGTCATTGCAGGTACAGTGTTTTGAAAATAAGGGAATACTGCCTAGATGTCATCGCCTGTAATTTTGAGACATTTGCAGATACACGAGAATTTCGGGCAATGCTGCTAACTCTTCCACCTCCTTCTGGGGATGACTCTTTGCGTACAACCGCACCAAGTGCTCCAGGCTTCGGGGGCAACTCTGATCAAGGCAATCTTCTTGATGACTTGAGGGAGAAGTGGCTTGAGGCTGAAGCAGCAGAGCTGGACAAGAGAGATGAGAGCGCAGCATTGTTTGATAAGCGGCTAGAGATGCTAATGCTCATTGCAGAGAGGGAAAACAACGAAGATGCTGGTGATGCAATTGAAAATAAGCATCTTGATGAATAATCTCCCATTTTATAATTTTAGGCATTTTTTCTGGACTTGTAAAAGATGGAAGCAGATGGTAGCTTGAGTTCCTTTGTGTGGTTTTCTCTTTTCTGCTTGTTGTTTGTATGAGTGGGAACTTCCATCTGTAGAGCTCTGGTATTGACTCTCTAAATTAAAGCAAAAGCAAATGAAATTACAGTGGTTACTGCATGTAATTTTGATTGTTCACCTGTGTGAGAACTATTGATTTTTCCCATATATACTTGTTATTATCCTATTTTGAGGCAGGAAGATACTCCGACTCTAGGTTTGTTTGGTTTACCATAACTAGTGTGTAAAAGGGTTGAAGTGTGTAAACTGAGATTAAGCTAAAGTTCCATCACTTGGATTGTTTGATTATTTTTTAGCAGAGTTGGAAGTTGTTATTTTTTTTAGTCTATGAACCCTGCTTTTTCAGATAGTGAACTTTTGGCTTATTTTGGCACAAAATCAAGACTTCCAATAGAAATTCGTTATTCTGGGTAGGTTTCTTTCTTTTTTTTTTAAAAAAAAATTTCTCAAAATTCAATAGTAGAATTTCCCAAATAATATCGTTCAGTTAATTTTTTATATCTAAACACTTGGTGTCATATAATTTAGGATTTATTTAATTTATTAAAATGGATAAAAGTGAAATGATTTTCCCCATTTTAGTTCATTTAGTATGAAGAAAGTGATATGCAAAAGTGAAATTGTATTTTTCAAAAACAAATTCTACCACTTTCTTTTCAATAGATCAAAATAATTCCTTAAAATAATAGTGTTGTTGTATATGTTGACCAAATGTTACAATTATTATGTTTCTCAAGATAAGATATTTCAATTGTCATGTATTTTATAAATTAATATTTATTATAATTCTAGTTCTATAGCCCTCATAAGTTAAGAAAAACTTAATTCGACTAAATAATTTTTTTACTAAAAAATTAATATTAATTATTTTATATTATTATTGAATTAAATAATTATAAAAAAGTAATTAATTTTTCGGATTCTAAATTATTACAAAATTAATTTTAATAAAAAAAATACTAACTTTTAAAAATAATTTATTAGGTTTATTCTTAACCTTAATATTAACTTATTACCAAACACACACCGATAGTGAATATGATATCTTTTGTGAACCAAGTCCTCCACGAGTTTCCCTATTTCAGTCACAGGAATATTCTCTCGTTGGTCCAATTCGCCGCCGTGGGAACCACCACCGGACCAGCCGGTCTTCAAATTCGTGAACCGAAACCGGTCCGAACCATCAGAGGACTGAAAAGAAGCCGACATCGTGATCTGTCTCCCGTTCATAGTCTTCGCGGGTCCGTGGAAGAAAAAAAGGTACAAAGCTTCTTCTTTTTTTTTTTTCTCTCTCTTTTTTTCCGATTATTTTTTGCAATTGCCCAATTCTCAATTCTCCCTTTGGATTCCTTTGAAGATTTCGGAAGGACCGTACTTTCCTCCTCCGATCGAGAAATTCACGAGAGGAGTAGGAAGAGGTCCTACTCTTGCTCGAGTCTTTGATTCCAAGGTGTTGGCTTCGTTGATTTGTGTGTTTGTTTTTTAGGTTTTAGCATGGACATGAGTGGAAAGTTGGCGCCCTTATGTGATTTCAGATGCTTTTGCGTTGTTTTACGTGTTTGTAGATGTGAGGTTGTGGAAAAGTGAGAAAAGTTTGGATTTTTGTGATTGATTTTGTTGTTTTTGGTCTGATTTTGGCTCCAGATCCAGAAATTTTGTTAGCTTCTCGTTGTGTTTGATTGACGTTGGTTGAAGTTCGGAAGTGAAGTGAAGAATTGACAGAAATGTCGGGTTTTGTTGGGGTTCTCGTCTCCGATCCCTGGCTGCAGAGCCAATTCACGCAGGTGGAGTTACGAGGGCTTAAATCTAAAGTAAGCAATCAAAATCTGTTCTGTTTGTCCCCCTCCTCATCTGATGTTTTACTGCTTCACTCTGAGAATTTGGTTGTTGATATAATGCGTGGGATAGTTCCTTGCGACAAAGAGGGAGAAGGGTCATGTGACATTTGGAGACTTACCACCATTGATGAGCAAGCTGATGGGGCTCAACAAGGTGCTCAGCGAGGAAGAGGTCTCCGCACTTTTGGGCGAGTCGTTCCTGGAGGCTGGCCAAGAGATAGAATTCGAAGCATTTCTGCGGGTATATTCCATGTTGCTTTTCTACCATTGCGTCTTGTTTGTTATGTATGTTAGTGTAAAGATGCAGAAATTTGATGGAGTGAAATGCTGCATTTTACAGGCTTATTTGGATATGCAAGGAAAGGCAGCTGCTAAGTTGGGGGGAACAAAAAATTCCTCGTCATTTTTGAAGGCCTCCACGACAACACTGTTGCACACTATCAGCGAGTCCGAGAAGGCATCTTATGTTGCGCATATTAATAGCTATCTCAGAGAGGACCCATTCCTGAAGAAGTATTTGCCATTGGACCCAGCTACAAATGATTTGTTCAATCTTGCAAAGGATGGTGTCCTTCTATGGTATGTTTTTTGAGACTTTGTTGGAATTAAGTTGTGTTTTCAGACAACTTAACTTCTACAGAAGTTTGTGATAAATGAGATAAACTTCAAATTTGCGATAACTTGATGATGTTACATGAATCATTGGAGAAATGCATAGTGAATTTTTCTTTGTTGTATCTTTGATGATGCATTTGATCTATGGTAGTAAATTGATCAATGTTGCGGTGCCTGGGACAATAGATGAGAGAGCAATTAACACAAAACGGGTACTAAATCCATGGGAGAGAAATGAGAATCATACTCTTTGCCTCAACTCTGCAAAGGCTATTGGGTGCACTGTAGTCAATATTGGAACACAGGACTTGATTGAAGGGAGGGTAAGTTGACAGCTTAATATTTGTTATTTGGTTCGATAAAACAAATTACCATTTGGCTTTTGGTGCTTTCCTAATCAAAATTTTGCAAACAAAATGCCTGTGATTACTCTTCCCAGCATATTTGTTCTGGGGTATGTTAGTCGTTATTTCTGAAAATTTGGTTCTGGAGTCCTAGAATGATATAAAGTATGACATGTAGACATTACTGAAAAATCTAAGCCAAATGTTTCTCTTATTTTATACAAACAAAATCTTTGTTGATCTGGAAAATATCTACTATGTTATCGTAAGAATTTTTAGATCTGCTTGCCTTATTTCAAAATCTCATTAGAAGCAAGCCTCACATTTTATTTGATCAAATAACAACAGTAAGAAGTCCTCTTAACAGTATCTATTTTTGTTTTTATTCCCAAAAGATTGTAAAATAAGTTAATCAGTCTCTTTAGTTACAAAAGAACAAGGCCTTCTTTCTTTTGATTGAGATTTGTGGCACTGACGAAATTATCTTTCACTCTTTTCAGCCCCATTTGGTTCTTGGTTTGATATCTCAGATCATAAAGGTAAATGCTAAAACCTGCACTTCAGGAAAAAAAAAAGAAAAACTTGTTTCTTAGTTTATGGGTTTTCTTAAATAATTTTATTTTTCTTTGCTCAGATAAAATTGTTCTGTCATGTATGCTTTATCTAAAAATATTATAGCAAGTAATAGATTTCATTAATTGAGAAATGAGTACTGATGCTCCTTGTGGTTCGTTGTCAGATACAATTGTTAGCAGATCTTAATCTCAAGAAGACACCACAACTAGTGGAATTGGTCGATGACAGCAAGGTCAGTTGGCATTTGTTTCATGCTCTTTCTTCTCTGTTTGTTATGAATGTTGGTGTCAAACTTGTTCATAATCTTCCATCTTCTTTACAGGATGTGGAGGAACTTATGAGCTTAGCACCAGAAAAGATGTTACTCAAGTGGATGAATCATCATCTTAAGAGAGCAGGCTATGAAAAAACTATAACAAACTTTTCTTCTGATGTGAAGGTGATACACTAGATCTTAACTTCCAAATTCGTGATTCTACTTGTCATCAAATATCTGGGCACAGTTTGTTGGTGATGCTACATATATGGTTGAAGATATCCATAATTAGATTTTATGGCATAATTGTTCCCTATTTCTAATGAGTCTACTTATCACAGTTTTTTGAGTCATACACCACTTGTTCTCTGAGCTATTCATATGCAGCCCTCACCATCGTCCAGAGAAAAATTAAAAAAATATCATTCATATTGATGACATCTTGTCGTATGTGATCTGAATGTTGAAGTAGTTTACACTTACATATCGTATTCATTCCTAGGTCATTGAAATGTGTTGTTAAATGGGCACAATTTACATGGTTTCTTAGGCCACTTCAGATGTAAATCATCATTGTAATATATAAAACTATTGGAAATAATCTCTTTGATTCCCTTTCATGATATATAATTGTAGAGTACAAGCAATAGCCAAATGTGTAAATATGAAGAGGGTATGCATATCATATTCCTTTATTTTTTGGCAGCACATTTTTATCTGATACTGTTGACTTACTGCAGGATGGAGAGGCTTATGCCTATCTTCTCAATGTTCTTGCCCCTGAGCATTGTAACCCAGGCACTTTGGATACTAAAGATCCTAATGAGAGGGCAAAACTGGTGCTTGAACATGCTGAGAAATTGGACTGCAACTACTTGTCCCCTAAGGACATTGTTGAAGGCTCTGCTAATCTGAATCTTGCATTTGTTGCACAAATTTTTCATCAGAGGCAAGAATTCCCATTCCAGCAATTCCTGTGCTAGGTCGCATATTGATGTTATTTAATATAATCTAGACAGATATTAGTCTATGTTACTGTAGATCTTAAAGGTATTCTAGCTTATCCCGTATCCTTTCTGCACACAAATATGATTTGAAATATGATGATGCTCCTATGACGATTTACAGGAATGGTTTATCCACAGACAACAGAAAAGTCTCCTTTGCAGAAATGATGCCGGATGATGTCCAAGTATCTAGAGAAGAAAGAGCATTTCGGTTGTGGATCAATAGTCTTGGAACTGTTACATATGTCAATAATCTGTTTGAAGATGTCAGAAATGGGTAAGAACCTTATCCTGCAAAAAGATAACTTTTTTTGTTAATGTTGCTGAATGTAAAACATGTGTGCAGATGGGTTCTTTTGGAAGTATTAGACAAAGTTTCTCCAGGATCAGTTCATTGGAAACAGGCAACAAAGCCTCCAATCAAGATGCCATTCAGGAAAGTTGAAAACTGCAACCAGGTCATACGTATTGGAAAGGATTTGAAATTCTCCCTTGTAAATCTAGCTGGGAATGATATTGTTCAGGGAAATAAAAAGCTTATACTTGGTAAGTTGGTTTTGTCTGTTAATGCTCTTGCATTTTTTTTTTATATTTTGAAGATCCAACATGGTTTGTTTGTTATTTTATCACAATACTCCAGCTAGGGTGAAGGCTTAGTTTGTAGAAGTTGACTAAAACTAACATTTTGGTGATGCAACGTGAAACAATACATGCAGTACTGAAAACTGATGTTTGAGTGTTTAATACTACACGAGGTTGAGATGGATTTGAAGGTTGATCTGTTGAGCATGTGTGGGGTTCTGTTCTGTTGTTCAGGCATCCAAAGTGTCTTGCATAATACTTCTTTAGTTATTGTTATTATATTTATTTTTCAACATGACTGTCCTTGTACTCTTGTAGCTGGCTAAGCAATTGCAGTGTCATCTAATTTGATGTCTCAAAAAATGGGCTTTTTATCAGCTTTCCTGTGGCAGTTGATGAGGTTCAACATACTTCAACTTCTAAAGAACTTGAGATGTCACTCACAAGGCAAGGAAATGACAGATGCTGATATCTTAAAGTGGGCCAACCACAAAGTTAAGTGTGCAGGAAGAACTTCTAAAATGGAAAATTTTAAGGTATTTCCCATCGCCCACCTGTTATCTAGTATCTACTATAATAAGCCTAAATTTGCAAATGCATGCTTTTTGTTTATTTTCCAGGATAAAAATTTGTCAAATGGAATTTTTTTCCTCGAGCTTCTAAGTGCTGTAGAGCCAAGGGTTGTGAACTGGAACCTGGTCACTAAGGGTGAAAATGGTATGATCTGCATTCAGATAATTTCTGTTTTTCTCTAGCATCGATATGGTCACTAAATCTCTCAAAACCCAAAAGTTGATATTTATGGTGGTGGTTGCGAGGCTGGAATATTCATTGGAAAATATTTGTTCTTCTAGCCCAATAGTATAAGTTCTTGTGCTTGCTCAAAAAAATAATGTATATTCTCATGGCACAGATGAGGAAAAAAGGCTGAATGCTACATATATTATCAGTGTGGCTAGAAAGCTTGGTTGTTCCATCTTCTTGTTGCCCGAGGATATCATGGAGGTAACTTGGTCTCTTTTGTTTAGTGTGCCCCTAAATACAATGCAAGGGACTTCTGATACTCTTAAAACACAATTTTCTCACCAACCAACTGCATTATTTGGTTTGCCACTACCATCGAACTGGAAGTGGTAATATCTTAGCTGTTGAAAGTCAGTGGAATATTCAAACCTGGATTATACTCCAAATGTTGGAGTATATGAAAGCAATCTATAACTGTTGCATAAAATTCTGCTATTATTAAATGATAATCTATTTTTGATTGATTTTCTACTCTTGTTCCGTTCATTCTAATTTTCCACCATATGTAAAGGGACGCTGGGACTAAAATCGTTTGATTAATATTTATGGGACTTGGAAGCAGAACCATCATCATTATTATGTTTTTTTGCATTTATGCCCATTTAAGAACACGAAATCCATGAGAGTGTTTTTTGGTTCATATGCCTCTACTTTTTGCATGTGTATCTCGACATGAATTTTTTGTTACTTAGATAATGGAGGGTTTTGTACAAAAAGACAAGAATTACCTTCCACTTATGATGTTATCTAGTATTTTGGCACTTGCTTTGCATATATGCTCCTTCAGCAAACCATTTGTTTTTCTAGCAAAGAAGTCATTTACATTCCATTGAAAACGAAAAAAGAAACTATTTGAAATTTACATTAGTGGGCTATATGCGTAGCATTGGGATATGTGCAAATTAATGATTTTAGCAGAGGATACAAGCATTCAACACTTTTTACAGGATTATGTATATGAAATTTGACATTACTGCAGCAATATCTCTGCATAAATTCCTGGTATGATCAAATTGCTTGCTTTGGCAGGTGAACCAAAAGATGATCCTCACACTCACTGCCAGCATAATGTATTGGAGCTTGCAGCATCCTCACACAGAGACCACCGGGGCTGCAGAACCTTCTCTCGAGTCATTGGAGGTTTGTGCTGATAATGCTGCATCACTAGGCGCTCCATCTGTAGATGATGGAAATGTTGTGGCTGAGAGCTTGTCAAATCTGGCTATTGATGGTGCTTCCGCAGATACTTCACAATTGGAAAATGGCAAAGCTTCTGGTGAAGAATGATAGTTAAACTACTCGACCAAAAGAAGAAGAGGAAGACGAATGATAGTAAAAGTTTCTTTGGTGCAATAGGAGATGATCATATACCCAAACAATACCCAAATAAAATTTTTTATTTTTACTATATTTTTTGGAAAGGAAGGAAACATTTCTACTATTTTATTTTTTGGAAAGAAAGGAAACATTTTTACTAGTTTATTTTTTGGAAAGGAAGGAAACATTAGACTAAAAGAAAAAAGAAAGTAAAGGCTATAAAAGTGTTCTACAGGTTTTCTATACTCCTACAGATGTGTACCTTGGGCAAGCAAATTTTATTTATACCATGTTTGGTATTTGAGTGAAGTCATTTCTGGGATTGTAAAAGACAGACAATTTTGAGGATAATCATTTCTTGAATTCTTTCATCTCTTTATTGTTCTCTTCTTTCTGATAATATTCTCATAATTTTTTCTCTGTGATTGCAGTATGGCAACAGTATATGCAGATTCCCATTCACTATAACCTGTTTCAATTCAATTCATCATATAAAGATTTCCCAAATGTTGTCTGAAATCTGTAGCAGGAAGATGAATTATGCAGCAGAAATAGAAACAGAGGCAAAGTAATTTATGAAATTGAAACTTTATGATAGAACAATGACAAAACCCAGTCTGAGACAACGAGATCATGATAATACATATATCTCTAACAAAAAATGATGATGAATGAACTGATACAGGCATATCTCAGAAGCACTCAAACCACCGATAACTCTTCTCACAACATAAGCACCGAAATGGCACAGGCCAGATAGCTGAACACGCCAATGCTGGCAACAGCCGAAGCAGAACCAGTTTTCGGAGACTCTGATGATGATGACTTTGGAGCAAGACCGGATGGAGCCAGATCAGAAGGCTGTATTAAGCTCACTGGAGAAGGTGCAGGAGCTGGAGGAAGAGGCGGCGGTGTGCCAAAGATTGCTTCGGGGATCAGAACCCGATCGACCTGATACACTGCAACAGGATATGTTGAGTGCACACTGCTGCTGATTTTCGGATTTGACCAGACTGAATTGATCCGAATAACCCCTGCATCATCAGTAACATTCAAGGTGTTTTGGCCTCCAGCAAATGTGCTCATAGGATTAGCATTGCTGAGGTTCTTGAAGTCTGACAGTGAGTAGTACTTGGGGAATGCATGGTAAAGCAGCAGTGTCTTGAGCTGGTCTTGAGTGATGTTAGAAAGGGCAGGCTTCTTCAGAGAAGAGAAAGCTGTGTTCTTGGGCACAAAGATGGTTATGCCTTGAACTGTGTTGTTCGCTTGGTTTTGGAATGTGTCAATGACCTTGGTTTGTGTCAAGTAGTTGAGGAAGATGCCGAAGGGACCGGCGACTGAGAGGAGATCAGTGAGGTTGACAAATTGTGGAGCTGGAGCAGGAGCTGGAGTTGGTGCAGCGATGGTTTGGGCAATGGCTAGAGGAGCAGAAAGAGCCAGAAGTGTGGCCACAACAAGTGCTGGGGATAGAACCATTGCTCTAATTTGCAGCTACTACACACCTATTAGAAAAAGCAACAAGTTTATCTATAAAACTCAACCGAACACACCAGAGAAAAATATCAACAAGCAGATCTTACTGGATGAAACAAATTGAAGGTGATAGAAAAGAAAGTACTGGAAAAAAGTTGATATTTAGCTTGATTTGTTGAAGCAGCAACCTAAAAATAAGCATAAAAACTCCAAAAAACACACAATATCTTCAAGATCAAAAGGCACATGACAATATTGTCGGATCTATGAGGTCTAACAGAACCAAGCCTATAAAATTTGCAGAATATACAAATAAAAACAACGTAACTCAACAAAAACCTGGAAATCCCACAAGAAAAAAAATTGAAACCTACAAATCCCTCTACTTTTGTCAGTACAGAAAGCCTTTCAAATAAAAAAAAAACCTTCACAACATTTGCGAGAAACTCAAAAGCAGATCTAAAAGCAAACACATTTCCACGCAATGCTGACAAGATCTGTTGTTCTACACACATTTAGATGTATATACAACAAAAAAAGGCAGAGAAGTGAAGAGCATACCTCCCAAGGAGATGACGAAAGGCAATGGAGATGGTGTACTGAAGAGTATGGATTTATAATGGCAAAGAGAAAGGTATGAGTGTACCGGTGGGAGCTGGTGGGGGTAGTAGGTGCCCGCAACTCACCAAAATATTTGAGAGGAAGACCAAGGCGTGTGCTTTCCTATTTGTTCCTGGTCACCTCTTTCTCTCTCTATCTCTAAATTGTATCAAACAACTAAAAGGTGGCAGTTAGCTAAGGAACAGCTAATTCTCAGAAGTTTCTGGACAGGAAATGTCTTTGTCTGTCTGCTTGTATTGCAAAGATGCCCTCCGTGGCTCCAACCTGTGTCGTCCCTTTTTTAACTTGCTGAAATTATGCTCTCGTTTTTTAGTATTCACAGCCTTGCACTCCACCTCTGATTTGCGTTTTTTCCTTTTCTTCCTTTTCATGTGCTTTTTATTTTGTGTCCTAAGCTGTCTTGCAAAAACCTTGCTCAAGTAAATAGTTCATGCTATTCAGAATTAAAATTTTCCATTTTATCTTTCATCTTCCCCAAAATATATGATTGTCTTGCATGCATTATTTTTTTTAAAATTGGTAAAATTGAAAGTGTATGGTACAGGGGAAGAAATGAAGGTTATCGAAGAACATTAGCATGATGAGGAATAAAACATATTTCAAATATCTAACTAGTTTTTTGCAATTACACATAAAAAAAAATTCCATAAGATATATCAAGATGAATTGATCCGGAAGATTTGAAAGAGAAATGGAAAGGCAAAGAATCCATCAGGATGGAATTACTACTTGCTCTCTTTCACATCGTTTGGTTTAACATTAAAATTAGACTAATTTTACTCCAAATTGAACGAATAATTAAATATTAAAAAAAAAATTAATCAGATTTAAAATTTATTTTTTTAATAAAAAAATAATAAATAACTGAATTGTTTTTTTTAAAAAAATATATTTTCACAAATAAAATATGTGAGGATAAATTATTGGTCCAAAATTTTTTAAAAATATTTTCGAACTATTTCCTAATTAGACTATTTTAAATCATTTGAAAAACCTGTCCCCTAACCAAACTTACCCTTTAGTTTCTCATCGATTTCTTTAGGAAAACCTCGTCATTTTCTTAGAAATAACACCAAATTATTTGAAAAAGAAACACCATGAACCATGAAAATAATTACGGTAACTGATGGTAATTGTAATTAAGGACCAAAATTAAGGCCCAAACTAGGATATGTGGTTTTAAACAAACCCATGTGCTTTGAAACAGTAAGTCTGTAAACTCAGCTTAGTCAAACTCAGAAGCTTCATTAGAGAAAAAAGAAATAGTTTTCAATCTATCACATCAATATTAATAGGTTAGACATTTCTCTACTTCGAGCAACACAATTGAAGGACTCCATTCATCACGTACTAATGCACAGCTAGTCTTTAACAACCATATGACCTAGTTTGCTACAAATAGCAACATGGGTACCAATAGCTCATATAAAATCAAAAGAACACATCTAAAATAAAATCAACAGAATGATCAGCTCGATTTGTTTGGGGAATCAAATTAGTGATATTCCACAGTAATGGAGATCTGCATAATAATTTGCTATATATTCAATATTGTTCATTGAAAATACTTGGGTCGTTTATACTTATTAATCATCCGCTTCTGTTGACAATGATTTGTATAATCACGCAAGTAGATCTCACCTTCCATTAATCGATATAGCAAACAAACAGTAGGAGGAATTAAGCTCAGCTAATCTTTGACCTATTAATTCTTCTATTATTTATATGAATTTTAGATTGATTTAGCAATTGCATTCCCTTCGGTTGCTCAAATTTTGCTTGGTGAAGCATGCATCTGGATTCTGAAAGGATTAATATTCAAGCAATGTCAGGATGACTAAACACTTTATTAAATCTTCTAAAACATGCCAAGCCAGCTGTTTTACAAATAAAAGGTGAAACAAAATTTCCTACATTAATTAAACCTGGATTGGTTATTGGTAACTAGAAATCTTACATATTAACAAATTTCACTATTACTTGTCTAGACTAATCACACTTGTTTTCAGTCTGAAAATTGTATTACAAATGACTAATGACACAAGAGCATGATCGTTTATATAGAAGCAAATTAAATTATATATTACCTATAATTTCTATACTATTTCTATTGATATTTCATTAGTATATCAGATATTTAATAGGTTTATAGTATTTATTAGTTTCATTAATCTATCAAAAGGTGCATCTTTTAAAAGGTTTATTATACCAATTAGGTAAGTTCATGAATCTTTGAAAAATGCACATGAATTGATATCTATATTTAGCATATAAATAGTTATATTTTACAAAAATAAATCAATTTTGATTTTATCAATCAAATAATTTTTTGAGAAAAAATTTACTTCTTTATTCGAAGTTGGGCTCTTTCAATTCTTTTCTAATTCAACAGTAAATTATATTAGATTAAAGAGTTCACTCACCATCTAAATGGTGAATTCTTCAAAAATATTGAACAACATACTATTTCTTATTGTAAATTCCTAAAAAAAGTTGCGTCTTTTGTTACAACTTGATTTAACTTCATCAATGATAGTCACCCTTACTTTTTGTGTCAAGTGGTATCAAATCTTAGGGTAAACATATGATATTATAAGTTTGGTCTCTTTTTTCATGGCTTATAGGAGAACCAAATGGTAAATGGATGTAGAGACAACTATGATTTATAAATGTATTTTTTGCAAAATTGAGTTGAAAGACTTACGAGGGCAAGTGCAACTACTTTAACATCTTGCATTTTATGAATAAGCTTTGCTTGATAAAGAGATTCATCATTACACAAATGAGTAAGATTATTAAGATGACATCAACCTCTATTTTGAAAGTTTAGATTTTAGAACCATGGCATGTACATGCAAGGCTATTGAAAATGACTATTTCAATGATGACCCTATTTTTAATGAAGATCCAAATAAAAAAGAATCATTTGATTATGATAATAATGAAATTTTACTCATCACTTAAGATTTGCAATCTCATATTTTTTAAAAAAAGGTTATTGCCATATCAACAACATTCTCACTCAATGCATACCATATGAAAAAGTATGTAATATTTTCATTGATGATGAGAGTTGTAATAACATGAATTCATCTATCATGGACAATAAGATTATGAATAATTTACTACAAGTTTTTTATGAGTATATCCTAAAGAAAGTATTATTGATGGCGATGGTAGTGTATTGAGTTTGGATGTCTCGAACTTGAATTAAAGTTTGAGTTAAACTAAAAATCCAAAGTTAGATTTGGATTTATGTCTAATTTTGAATACTTATTATGTAATATTAAAAGTTGTAATCAGAGTAGGACTCAAACTTAATAAGGGTCTATAAATACTTTAATAATACATAAGATTTAGGTATAGTGAGGTGTTGAAGTTGAACTAGAGAGAAATAGATAGAATAAAGCGAAGGAGAAAGGGAGATTTAATAGTACTTCTCAATGATCTTTCATAGTGGTTACTTGTGGTATTTTCTTGGATATTCTCTTTGAAGATGGAGGTATCATCGAGATTTAATGAAGTTTTTAGTTGAATAAGAAAGAGTGGAGGCCTTTTTGTAAACTCTTGTAAAATCTATTAATAGTGAATCACTTGCTCCCCTCACGAATATAATCCAATTTTGGATGAATCACGTATATCACTATACCTATTCTCATTTATTTTTATTTTATCTTATATTACTTCTCGTTTCTTATATTATTTGAGAACAATGTGATTAATGAACTTTTCACTGTGAATTACAATAATTGGTATTAGAATCTATGAGCAAACAACCAAAATGGTAAAGTTTTTGCTCGAGATGGAAAAATTTGATAACAAAATAAATTTTACCTTATAGTAGAAGAAGATGAAACTAGTTCTTATTTATCAAGGCATGCAAAAAGACATTAGAGGGTAAAAAAAGCCAACCAAGATGAGCAATGAAGATAAGGAGGAGATAGATCAAAAAATATTAAATTTAATTATTTTAAGTCTAACTGATAAGTTTTGTGCAATGTCATTGATGGGGAGATGATGGTGGATGTCTGGACAAAGCTCAAGAAGTTATATATATTAAAGTGTTTCACAAATAAATTCTACCTGAAATAATAATTGTACAGATTGTGTATAAGTGAAAGTACAACTATATTACATCACTTGAATACCTTCAATAAGATTATCAAAGATTTGCTGAAAGTTGATATAAAGTTTTAAAAAGATGATAAGGCGTTGATTCTCCTAATGTCCCTTCCTGCTTTGTATAATCATAATTCTTTATGATAAAGAAACTCTCTAAATGGAAGAGGTGACAACTAGTTTCTTTTATAATGAGAAAAGGAGAAATTTCAATATCGATATTGAGGTTGGTGAAGGATTGGTGATTTATAAAAGGGGAAGATCAAAAGAATGTAGAGAAGATAAACAATATTCAAAATCAAAATCGAAGGCGAAAATACAATGTTACTCATGTAAGAAGTATGATCACATCAAGCGGCATTGTCTGGAACGTGAAAAGATAAATTTTTCCAATATGATAATAGCAATAGCAAATGATATTTTTGAAAATAGTGTGGATAAAAATGTTCTTACGATATCTGCACAAATTGACACTTTTAGTGAGTGAATTTTAGATTTCGGTAATTCTTATTATATTTGCTTCAAAAAGGATTAGTTTACTTTTTAAAAGGAGAATAAGAAGGAAGATACTATTTGGTTGGGTAATAATTTGGCCTGTGAGATCACTGTCGTGGGAATAGTCCAAATCCAAATATTTGATGGAGTGATTCTCACTCTTGCTACATGTCCCAAAAATGCGGAAGAATTTAATTTCACTTGGTATACTAGACTTAAAAGACTATAATTATTCAGTAAAAGATGAAATTATAAAGATGATATGTGATATTAGAATATTGATGAAAGGACAGAAATGAGAAAATATTTATCGATAGATAGGGAACACCATTGTAGATGGAGTTCCGATGATTACAGTGGTGAAAAGGAAGCATATTTCTCGAATTGATTTCGCAAGCAATATACATTCTTCCCAAGTTACTTTTGCTATGATAGCAGACATGGGTATTCTGAAAGACTTTCAGAAGTACAAGATTGTATATATGAAAAGCAAATTTGAGGTTCATTCAAGCTCACATATTGCGATGAGCTAAATAAGCTAGTAGCTCAAGGGGAGGAGATAGATGAAAGATGACGGTTGAATCTTTGTGATCATGGCACATCCGAGATCAAATCAAGGTGAAGATTATTGAGTTTGGATGTCTCAAATTTGAATTGGAGTTTGAGTTAAAATAGAAATTTAAAGTTGGATTTGGATTTATATTTGATTTTGAATACTTATTATGTAATATTAGGAGTTACAATCAGAGTAGAATTTATATTCAATAAGGGTCTATAAATACTTTAGTAATATGTAAGGTTTAAGCGTGGTGTGGTGCTAAAGTTGAACTAGATAGCAATAGAAAGAATAGAGAGAAGAAAAGAGAGAGAAAGTGTCGGCTCTCGTGTGTGGGTCTTTTTAATGCTTCTTGGTGATATTTCGTAGTGGTTCTTTGTGATGCTCTTTTGAATATTCTCTCTAAAGGTGGAGGTATCGCCAAGGTTTAGTGAAGAGTTTAGTTGATAAGAAAGAATAGAGGTTTTCTTATAAACTTTTATAAAACCTGTTGATAATGAATCTCTCACTCTCCCTATAGATGTAACCTGATTTTGGGTAACCACATATATCGTTGTATTTCTTCTTATTTATTTTTATTTTATCTTATATTATTTCTCATTTCTTATATTATTTGAAAACAAGGTGATCATAAATTTTTTGCTATGAATCACAACAGTAGTGAGGTTCTTATTCTCCAATAAAGTTTGAATCCCCAAACAAAGATTGATGAATGATTCTTTAGAAAGATTTTTCAATTGTAACAAGGTGTGTGATACTATTATTGATAGCCGAAGTAACTAAAATGTTTCTTCCAAAGCTTTGATGGAGAAATTAGTGCTCAAAGTGGAGGAACAATAACAACCTTACCAATTCTCATAGTTTGAAACTAATACCAAAATTCAAGCAAAAAATGTTCTTGGTTATCATTATTCTTTCATTCAAACTATCTATGTTGACATCTTAAAATTTTAACTTTCAAAGAATCATACAAGGATGATTCATACTTTAGCAGATGACACTTTTCATATGGTCGACATGGCAAAATAGAGTTCAAATCTACTAGATTACTCAGTTTTTAGAAGAATTAATCCATCAAACAAATAAGAAACTTTAACAATTTATATATATGCGCAATCTTGTCATAGCAAGACTCAAACTCAAGGAAGTGTTTCTTCCAATGGGGGAGTATGACATAGAAGTGTGATTGTCTATATAGGAGCAAGTTAAATTACATATTACCTATGATTTTTGTACTACCTCTATTAGTATTTAATTATTATATAACATATTTATTGGGTTTGATTATTTGTTAGGTTCATTGATTTATAAAATAGTGCTCTATAAGGGGATGCTATATGAAAAGTGTTTTATAAAAAGATACGTACACTATACCAATTATAAGTAAGTTTAGGAATGTTTGGAGATGTGTACATCAATTAACGTGTATATATAGCATATAAATAATTGTATTTTGTATGTTTAAATTAATTTTAATTTTATCAATCAAAGCATCTCTTTAAAATAAGATTTTTTTCTCTTATCTTAAAGGTAATATATTTTTGTAATTTTTTTAAAAATGTCAAATAATACATTATTTCTCGTGATAAATTTTTAAAGGTATACTTATCTGTTATATTTTAGTAACAATTTTTTCCTCGTCGTCATCCAATTGTTTCCAGCATAAAAAATAATTTAAAATAATATACAAACGAATTGCTTCATTAATTACTGTTAGTATTACAATGAAATTAGACGGAAACAGTGCTGCAAAACTAAGTTCTTTTTTGTTTTTCAAAAAAAAGCTAAGTTCATTTTTTGACTTCTGAGTAATCCTCGCAAAGGATAACTAGTCTATTTAATTATTAAACAGAATAGAGCTTCACTAATTATGTAGCTGATCCTCCAATTAGTTCTTCCCATCTTCATTAACAAATTGATACCAGAAATTCAGAAAAAAAAAAAATGAGGATATATGCGTATTCAGAACTTCAAATAGATAGTACATGCAAAATATTGGCAATATAAACAAGATTATGAGCATATTTCGATGTTAACTTGATTTATGAACATATCAAACTGGAGTTTGAATCAGCAAACTGGCTATACCATACATATTAATATTAGAGTTAAGAGTAAAATCGATTTATTGTACTAGTTTTGTATATTTTAGAATCGAAATTATACTGATTTGATTTAAGAATCAGTTTTTCAATTCTGGTTCCAAACCGATTCTAAAATTGGTATATCAAATTTTAAATTATTTATTTTACATTAAAATTCTATAAAAATTTAATTTTAAATACACTAATACACAATTTACTCAAAAAGATTATATTATTCATTATAATTCTATAAAAATTTAATTTTAAATACATTAATATATACATAACATTAAAAAATTATGTTTTAGAATTTTATATTATATATAATTATATATATTTTAATAATCAATATGGTATTGGTAAATCAGTTTTTTACAAAATATAGAACCGAAATCGAAATCGAATTTTCAATTACATCAAAATTAAAAATCAGAACTATATTAGTTTGTTATGAAAATCAATTTTCGAATACGATTCTCAATCAGTACAATTTAGGACATTAATTTTTTCTTTTTTTTTTCTCACCCCTACTTGATATATGCAGCAATTCCAGACTCCAAAAAACTCTGTTGAGTCTAATGAAATGTTCATCTACCAGTACATTTCAGTCAAGTTGTGACTTTAAAATTCTAGATTTTTTAGGACTTATAATCTCGTTAGGCTGCCAATGTATTCTGCAGATATGGCAGTTGATTTATTTTTTTTTTGTTTTTGATCGAAAGAATCATTATATGGAAGTTGATACCGATACAACACCCTAAGCTTGATTTATTACCCACTGTACACCTAATCAACTCAAGAGCAATGGAACTTCTACAACTGACATTGGAGAGCAAATAAAATGTGATCAAAAAAATGGAAGGTATGATAAAAAATTATCCTTGAAATAAGTTTTGCAGACTGTTTTTATAAAGAATATAATAAGGTTTTGCAATTTGTTTTTGTATATTGTTCAAGCCAAAAATACTGTTCTTGCTGACAGAGAAGGTGAAATTGAGATCAAAGCTGCCACCTTCTCTCCTATTAAACAAAAAACTCTAGGAATTGGAGATAGGATTTGCTCTGCTCAACTATATTCTGGAATGTAGTAATTGTGAGACCGAAAAGAAAGGCAGTCAGAGGATTGACTTACAGAAGAGAGAGAATCCATTGGAGGAAGAACAACCAAGAATGTAAAATCCAGATGGATTTGTTGTCATTTCGGTTCGGGGAGGATTACAGTTTAACTACAAAATGACTCCTTAAAATCTTCAGAAATTACATAAATTCTTACACTTCTGCCACTTCTGTGTTTGCAATAAATCACACGCTCATAAAACCATCATTTACTACGATCGACGTCGCAACTTTCAAAGCATTGGGACAGGCAAAAATTCCAAATATCGATGAAGATAATTTAAACTCATAAATGCAAAATTAGGCACATAAAACAGTAGAATGGAGTGGAAGTCCCTGCTTTTAACTCAAAGAGTGACAATGGATGTGAAGGAGAAGGTGTTTGTGATCATGGTGCTGATTCTTGCACCTGCATTTGGTTGTCCTGGTGATTGCAAGGGCTGCAAGGAATGCATCATCAACCAGCTAAACTGCGAGTGCTCGGAATGCCGACCGGTCCTCCAGTGCCTCGCCAGATGACTGTGGAACGGAGTGCCACAGGCAAAGTGCGTCAGGACCTGTGACCCGCCGCCGCCGCGGCCTCGGCTTTATAAGTGCAAGAGCAGCATGCAGGCATGCAAGTTCACCTGCACTCGATCGTTGGACCAGTATGCTTTGTTAGTTTCATGTCGTACTTCGGGTTTAGCTTGTGTAATGATCTATTGAGTAGTATCTCTCATCTTTTCTCGAGAACAAAAGAGGTGCTTTCGTCATCTTTAGAGGTGTAATAATGTCTAAAGATGAATGGTCTTGTGAATACTCATTCAACGGGAGATGGTCTTGTGAATACTAGGTGCTTGGCATAAACTTAAACTGAGATCTCGTTCAAATTCTTAATTGCTAAAGTTGACAGATGTCGGTGCATTGAGCTTTTTAGCAAATAAAAGAAAATTAAAGCATGTGTGGCTTTGACCTTCCCGTCAACAAAATCTAACAATAGGTTTTGACCATCCCGAAACCCTTCTTCTTTGCTTCTTCACTGTGGTTTCTCTCAGATCTAAAACAAGAAGCTTACAAAACAATCTACAAAGCAAACAACAGGCTCCATCTCCCTCTCTCTCAATAAATAAGCAAGATCTCATCGTCTTCTTCTCATGAAAAGCCATTATCCGAGTTTTCTAGATTTATTTAGTTGAGATTTGGGGAACAAAGATGAGCCTGGAGATACTTGACGGAGCCACAGTGCGCGACTTCGTCGAGGACGAGAAGGCGTTCAATGGCACTGTGGAATCGCGCTTCGCCAGCCTTGACACGAACCACGACGGTCTTCTCTCTTCCTGTGAGATGATGAGGGAGCTCATGAGCTTGAGGGTCATTGAAACGCACTTTGGCGTGGACGGAGTAGGCCTCAGCCATGAAGAGCTTGTTCAGCTCTACAGTTCGCTCTTTGCAAAGTTCGATCGAGATGGGAATGGCACGGTGGACTTGGAGGAGTTCCGGGCGGAGATGAAGGAGGTGATGCTTGCGGTGGCGAACGGGCTTGGGTTTCTGCCAGTGCAGATGGTGGTGGAGGAGGGAAGCTTTCTGAAGATGGCCGTGGAGAGGGAATCCGCTCTGAAGATAGCTGCATAGAGTATTCCTGGGTTACCTAGTATTATAACTTGTTGCGTTGATGAATTTTTTTTATGCTTGTTTTCATTTTTAAAAGAAGTTATCATGTTTTAGCAAATAGAGAAATAAATGGCGGCATTGATTGAAGAAGTAAAGCGGTGCAGATTGTAGAACTTGAAGTTTGATCTCAAGCTGCATGCATGAGGAGGCTTCTTTGAGGATTATTGCAAATAAATATCGTTTATTTTGTTGAAAATTGCACATTGTTCTCCATGTTTGTCACACTTGTTCTAGCATTTGGATGTCTGGTTGGAGTTGTTATGTTTTTCGCCTCTGAGTGGTATAACCTAATCGAGTTTTTCTAAATAAAAGGTAATTAACTGTCTAAACAATCTTTAAGTCACGCAAAATGACCTTCGACATAAACTAGACAAAGATGTTTCAAACTCAAATGTCTTTCTTAATTTATTTGATTAGAATATTCTCTTGTGACGATCCATCACTTTTTAACTTTTTAACAAGAATTCTCGAGAGGCATCAAGTTTGACCATTTGGTCAACAAATTTAACCCTTGGATTTTGACTTTGGAGACTGTTTTGACTTCAACTTTTCTGCGGCCACAAAACAAGAAGCTCTCACAAACGAAGAGAGAACAACACGCCTTGCCTCCTCTTCTTCACTCTACAAATGAACAAGAAACCTTGTTTTTCTACTCATCAGAAGCTATATTGGCTGAGTTTTAGTATTGTTCATTTGAAACTTCAGAGCTAGAAAGATGAATGTGGAGATACTCGACGGAGCCACGGTCCGCGCCTTCATCGAGGACGAGAAAGGCTCACGTCACGGTGGAGTCCCACTTCGCCAGCCTTGACACCGACCACGATGGCCACTTCTCCTACGACGAGATGACGCATGAGCTCATGAGCTTGTGGGTTCTCAGGATGCACTTCGGCGTGGAAGGAATGGGATTGAGCAATGAAGAGCTCGTTCAGCTGACGACAGGTTCTTTGCGAAGTTCGATCGAGATGGGAATGGAGAAATAGACCTTGAGGAGTTCCAGGCGGAGATGAGGGAGGTGATGCTGGAGGTAGCGAGCGGGCTTGGGGTTCTTGCCAGTGCAGATGGTGCTGGAGTGGGGCAGCTTCCTCGAGAGTGCTGTGGAGAGGGAAGAGGCCTTGAAGTTGGCTGCTTGAGTGCTGCAATTTTTTTTATCAAAAATTATAATTATGTTTTTTTTTTGTGTATTTTTCAATTAACAATAATTTTGTCTGGTTAATTGTGATTATGATTTCACAAACTAGTTACAATTCAATTGAATATTTCAAGAAATTCCTATTGATTATTTCGTTTATGATTTTACTATTCTATTTATAGACTGATGGAGAAACTTCATTATTATTATTTTATTAAATAGATTAATGAGGTTATAATTTTTCCACTCAATAATTTAGATATTTTTATAAAATAAATTAAAACATTAATAGAAATAGATGAAAGGATTAATAATCGAAAAAAAGGCTTTGGTGAAGTTGTTAAAATATAAATAATTTTATTTAAAAATTTATAAATAAAATTAGTTCTATCCAATTGTTGAAAATAAATTTTATGCAATAAATAAGAATAAGAAAGAAGGTAGTTAATTAAAAATAAAAAATTTCTGTTGAGACTAAAACCAACAACATAATCAGTTCATATGCCTCCAAATCATCCAGCAACATTTTTCTATCTCGTTAATTAATTAATTAAACAAAATATAATATAATATAATATGATTGATTAAATTATTTTTAAAAAAATAAATTGATCAAGTTACAATAAAAAAGTCTTAAGGGCATGTTTGTTTCAATTCTCGGAATCGAAAAATGAGAGAATGGAGGAAATTGAGAGTCTAACTTTTTTTCATTTCGATATTTGTTTCGATTTTCAAAATCCGGAATCCACGGAATACATCCTTTCCTAATTCCTCCCGGTTTTTATTTATCGGCCAAAACGATTCTCGTGTTTTTCCCTCGTTTTTTACTGTAGCACCGTGAGTTTTTTCTCATTTCCCACGATTTCAGCTCCCCATTCCCGATCTCGTCCAGAGCTCGTATTCTTCTCCACAGAGCTCGTCTTCTCCACAGCTCCATTTCCAGCTCGATTCCTCTGCCTCCCACGATTCCCCTGCCTCCATTGGTCTGACCGTTGCCCCGAATCAGTGCGCCGGAGTGCCGGAACGCCTGCCGCCCACGATTCAAGAGCTCATCTTCATCGGAGCTCGTGATTTCGTCCAGCCGGCCGAGTTCAAAGCTCCATCGCCCCGACCGTTGCCTCGAATCACTGCGCCGAAGTGCCGGAGCGCCGATCTGCAGGTGAGCCCGTGATTTCAGAGCTCGTGAGTTCAGAGCTCGTGATTTCCAGCCGCCAGAGCCTTCTTCTTTCTCCAAGAAAATGCAGCAGGCCCGCTGCATCGACGCCTGCCGGAATCCAGCGATCCCCCACCCATTTCTAGGGCTTCTCTTGCGAACTCAGCATCTTCCGGCGACCACCTCCAGGGTTTGCGCCGCTCCTAGAATCTCTTGTGGCTTCTCTGATGACAAGCAGAGGGAGAGGAGGGGACCGATCAAAGCGAAGAAGAAGGAGAACGTGTGGAGCGTCGAAAACGAGGCTGCGGAGAGGGAAGCGGCTGCTGAGGGGAAGGGCTCTGCGGGGAGGAGGAGGAGGGGGAGAAGAGTGAGGGTCGGAGGCCGAAGAGCGAAGGGGTCTAGGGTTTTGGTCTCCGGCGCCATGCTTATGGAGATTGAGATCGTGCTCCAGACCCAGGTAGCTAAATTGCTAGGTCTTTGAGTTTTGATTCTGGAATTTGCAGTGTTTGCTGGATTATCTTTTCATGGAAAAACAAATTTTGAGTAACTTGTGTGGCGTTGTGAAGTGAATGATTTGTGAATAGTTATTTGCAGTTACGAAGATATTGAGTAGAAATATGCAATTTGCTTGAACAGCCAGAAAAGTACAGTTGTTTGTATGCCACTACAAATTAATAATAAATGAATAGAATTCGTTGCATATATATAAATGTGTGTGTGTGTGTGTGTGTGTGTGGTTGAATTAATTTAGCCAATAAATGCATGTTTTATCATATAAAAACAAGTGGTAAAAATCTGGTCTTTTATTCTTGCGTTTAGCGTTATGCCTTTCAAGCAAATTAGGTTTCTTTTACTGCAAAAAAGTATGTATTGAATTTCCTTGGTGTTTACTTGATTTTCTATTGTTGTTGTTTTTAAAGGAGCCTGTCATTAAACCAGCATGGAGCACCTTTGCTAGCAGCGTGAGTGGGATATGGAAGGGCGTTGCAGCTGTGTTTTCACCATTCACTGCTGAAATGGAGCCAATAGGATTGGGAAACCAAAATGAGAATCTGTATGACTACTACACCTTTTCCTGTGTAGAGAAGGTGTTGGGTGAGGGAGGTTCTTCTCAGATACAAAGAAAGATCAACTGGGTTTGAACCCTTTTGGGGAGATGTCAAAGCGTGCAGGAAGAGGTGATAACAATAAAAACAGGAGTGTGTCTTCGGTTCCTGCCGAGGATGGGTTTGGTGGGGTTGATGAGGGTCATGATTTGCCTAGTTTTGAGTTATTTGATTTTCAGCCCGGGATTTTGAAGGAATGTTTTCGTATATTGGAGGCGATTCTTTTCTTTCCATTCAAAATCCAAGTTGATATAGTTCTTGCTTGTTGTGTCATCCATAATTACATCATGATTGCTGATCCAAATAACGAAAACAAAACTATTGATCAGAGGATGATGGAAAAGTTGATGATCAACATGCGTCAAGTTGCATCCTCTCTTCAAACAGCTAGAAAAGATTCTTGGAAGAAAGTCATGTATCCAATTTTGATAAAGTTCAAGGGGGAACGATTTAATAAGCTTTTTTCTGAAATTTACATGTAGGCGTTTACATGAGGACGAGGTTGATGGCATGACATTTGTTAATGGTAAGACTGATGAGGACAGAATTAGGTGGCTGCAGGAGTTTATGGATGATATAAGTATGTAGTTATATATTTTGTAATAACCTGTTAAGTTAAACTATGTATTTAACCATCTTTTAAGCGGATTTTTTATATTAACCTGCTAAGATGTCTTTTCTAATATATTAAGTTGTCTTTGTAGTAGATACAAATCATCGTAATATTTCTTATGATATTTGTACATATAGTGAAACTGAAGTCCCTTTATTTTTGGGTCTTGTTGTAAAATCTTATTAATTTTTAAAATTATTTCAATAATTTTAAAATTAAAATTATTTTATTACTCAAATTACTTAAATATTAATTATTTTTTTAAAAAAAGTATATATTTTCTATGTTTATTAAAAATTATTTTAGAAGATAATAACAAAATTATATTAAATAAATCTGTAATTGATTATAATAAGTTATTTACATAGTCTGCTTTTTTTTATTTTTTTAAAATATTTATTATTTTTAATTATTTTTATATATTTCTCAATTCTTTACAGTAAAAACTCATTCAAACACAAGAATTCAACAACTTATGGAATTGATCAATTCCATTTGTTAACCAAACAATGGAAAGGAATTGACCAATTTCCAATTCCCTACAGTAAATACTCATCCAAACACTGTAATTATCTAATTCCTTCATTTCCTTCAATTCCCTGGAATAACTCAATTCCCACGATTCCACGATTCCTAAACCCGGAATCGAACCAAACGCGCCCTAAAGGATTAATTGCATAAAACTTCTTTTAAATTATTGAAATTGCATGTACCCCTTTTTTTAAAAAAAATTATATATTGTTTCTTATAATTTTATACTGTCTTGTAAAAAACTCTTTTGATTAAATTTAATTTTAACAAAAATAAATATACTAAGAATTAGGGGTGAGCAAAACCGGTTTACCATATCGATTTTGCTCATTTTAGAATCGGAACCGTACCGGTTTAGGTAAAGAACCGGTTTTTCAGTTCCGATTCTAAACTGGTTCTAAAATCGGTATACCGGAACTCCGACGTCGCTGCTCTGACGATGGACGGAGGAGAAATCGCAGTAAGTGGCGATGAGATCGGAGGAAGTAACGGGCCTGGCGACGACCTACAAGGGTGAGGGCGAGGCGGCGTCGCTGCAAGCTCGGGGGCAAGGGCAAGGGCGAGGCGGCGTCGCTGCGAGCACGGGGGCAAGCGCGAAGGCGAGGTGGCGTCGCTGTGAGCTTGGGGGCGAGGGTGAGGGAGAGGCAACGTTGCTGCGAGCTCGGGGGCGAGCGCGATGGCGAGGCGGCATTGCTACGAGCTCAAGAGCGAGGGCGAGGTGGTGTCACTGCGAGCTCGGGGGCAAGGGCAAGGGCGAGGCGGCGTCACTGTGAGCACGGGGGCGAGCACGGGGCGGTGTCTCTGCGAGCGTGGGGGCGAGGGCGAAGGCAAGGGCGAGCGCGAGGGCGAGGCGGCGTCGCTGCGAGCTCGGGGGCGAGGCAACGTCGACGCGCTATTGTGAGCGCAGGGGTGAGGGCGAGGGAGAGGCCGTGCAGGAATTAGGGTTAGGATTAGGGTTTTGATTGAAGATATATAGATAGAGGTAAAATCAGTACGGTTCCGATTCACCAATTTTTCAGATAATTTAAAATCGGAACGGAACCGGTTTTCCGGTTCTGTTAAATTTGAGAATCGAAACCATACCGGTTTAATTTGAAAACCGATTTTTCGGTTTGATTCTCAACTGGTACGGTTCGGTGTACCAATTTTTCGATTTTTTTGCTCACCCCTACTGAGAATATTCCATTGAGGATATTAATTTTAATATGAAATGACTCTTTTATCTCCAACAATAGATCATATGTATACAAAACCCTAAATCATTCCAATCTTTTTTTTCCCAAATCACAGTCTTAATATTGTCTCAATCTCATCCGATTCTCATCCTAATCTCTTTCTGCTAATTGTCTTTTTCATTTTCTTTTTCGATAGGAAATAAAATTGCATCCACAACCTCCTGTCTATATCTCATTTTAATCTCCCACGGACTTGATTTATAAGGTTGGATCTTGTGTGATGAACATTTGAAAAGTTATGCTTTTTTTGTGTTTTTAAATTTTCTTGATGGATCTTTCATTTAGGTGAAAAAGATGTCTTTTCATTATAGAGAAAAGAAGATGAACAATAGGAAATTTATTGTAAAATTTATAAAAATATTTTTACAAAATATGTGTTTTCTATATATTGATTTCGGCTAGATTTCCATAACAGATACTATAGATGACAACAATTTATTTTCAAACTAAACAAATGTGTTACTACCATAGTTATGTAGAATATAATATTCAACCAAGTCACAAAATAAAGAGAAATATTTGTATAGGTGTACAAATTATAAAAATGTGACCAACAATAAAAATATATAATTAATTATAAAAAAATAATACTTTTAGTGGAAGAAAAGTTGAATATTACAAATAACAACTTGAAAGTAATTTCGGAGAAATTAGAGAGAATAGATAAAAATGGTTGAAATACTAAGTGTATCTCAGATGCTTTGCAATAATTTAGGATGATTTAATTTTCAATAATAATGATTATTGTATTAAAATAATATTGAAAATGTAGCACTCATGTATGAAAAAAGCTTCAAATTTGTATAATATTAAGGAATAAAGTTTGTGAATGGTTGAAAAAATTTCAAGGTGCATTTTTATTATATTGGAATAATTGTGCAAAAATAGACATAGAAAATTTTGTTATCCTCTATAGTTTTAATGATAACCAAATCATATATTTGACGAACTCTTGAGCATATGTAGCTTGTAGTCAAACCGAGTTTAAAACAAAGATTAAGTTCGTTCAGAAGCCTCAAGTATGTATGGATATAAAAATAATATTGAAGATGAGGCGTAATGGTGAATTGACGGATAAAACTTAAATATTTGAAGATGACTTGAAGAAGACTTAAGATGTCAAAGTTGGCTCACTAGATTTAAAATTTTTATTTGTTGTTTAAGTCGAAGATATACTTTTTGAATATTTAATTTAGAATTTTGACTAACACTCAAACTCATATTGAAATATTTTTACCAACTTATTATTTATCCAAAATTAGTTTAAGAAGATGTCAATCATGAAATTGAAGTTACAGTAAAATAGTAGTTTTTATGTTAACTTCAAACATTTGAACTCCATGGTTTGGAAGACCAAATCTATCAAAAAAACTCTGAAAATACTAACAAATTTGGATGCCCAAACCTTAGGATCGGACGTCCGAAGTTAACAAGCTATAATTTCTGGATTTTTCATATACAAAGTTCAATATCCGATGTCTTGTTTAGATGTTCGACACTGTAGCAATATTGTAGCTTCAGGTGTCCGAACCTTAGGAGCGGGTGTCCAAACTTGTGACATCTTTTTGAATAACTAATTTATTTTTAACCATTGGGAGGTTTGGACTTCTAAACTTTACAATGCCAAACATCTGAACGTGACAAAGCTTAACATGTAACGGCTAGCTTTCTCACCAATGGGCGTATAAGGGCTTGGAACCTATTTAGTTGTAAATTTTTATATCCCTGATTATTTTTATGAGAAAGGAACAAGTTTTTCCAAGCCTCTAGCTTTTAATTTGCTCTAAATTTTGATTTTGGATTTTCATATATTTTATCCCTTGTACTTATTTTAAGAGGCAATTATAAAAAGACATTTTGTACTTTATTTTTTTTTATCATTTTCACTTGTAAATCACTTTAAGAATGTTTGAAATGTTTGAAAGATGAAATCTTTGATGTAAGAGTGTGTTGGGGGAGTCGAAAGAGTATCGAATTAGAATAATATAGTGGGCCGGATACCAAACCATCCCAAAAACTTAACCTCATGGGATATGAGCATTTTTCATTATATATATTGGACCCTATCTATCTAATATCCGATGTGGGATTAATTTATCACACCTGACATTATAACAATCTCCATCTTTAAGTGTGATTTGACCATATTAATTTTAACACTCTTAGTCAAGAACTATTTTACTCGACCAGTTTCACTGTGTGACCTATACCAACGGATTTTTGTCTCATTCTTTTGATTTTTTAAGAGAAACTAACAATTAAGTTAACCATCATGGTAATTTCGGTCTTAAGAGTTTGCATAACTTCAAACTTGAAACTCTGATATCACTTTTTTGGGGAATCGGAAGAGTGTCGAACCGGAATAATATAATGAGTCGGATACCAAACCATCCCAAAAGCTTAAGCTTATGAGATATGAACCTTTTTCACTATATATATTGGACCCTATTTATCCAATATCCAATGTGAGACTAATTTATCACACCTAGCATTATAACTCTTGCCGGTCAGAGTAAGAGTTGTGTAGGCACCACTTTACCCAAAGAAAGCGACACTTCAATTTGGAATTTAGTGTAAAGGCTTGATTTCATCTCAAGAAGCGACGATTCTAATATAGAGTCCAAGTCCTTAAGGCCAAGGTAAGAGTCATACAATAGGCGCAATTAGCCACTGAACCATGTTAAAATTACGATGCATTCTTTTCCTTCTCTATTTACTTTATTACACTCGTGATTTAATTTTTTACTTGTAGACTTGTAGTTTTATCTTTGGGTTGTGAATTAGTTTGATTGCAAAAAGCTATCATTATTATTATTAAACCTAATTCACTCGCCTTCTTAGGTTACCATATTTGTTTTCAATTGATATCAAAGCCTAGTGCTCAAATTTGTGGTTTAACAACCTCAAGTTTTTGATCAATTTTTGGTATGATAATTTTTTATAGTTTACCTCATTTTTCATCCTCTTTGATGGAACAAACTTTATTGTTTGAAAAATCTATTTTAATGTTTTCATCAAGAGCATTAGCTTTAATCTTTGGTACTTGATAGAGAATGGGTACTCTCTGCCTACTAAGAAAATGGATGGTATGGAGATTTCTAAATTATATCAAGAGTGAACTAAAAATGAGAAAAAATTAGAGTCGACAAATGCCAAAGCCATGAATATACTTTATTATACCTTAAATGAAATTGATTTTTAAAAAAAACTCATCTTTTGAAAACTGCTCATGATATATGAAATAGTTTATTGCTTTTTCATGAAAGGACTAACAAAGAAAAAATTTAAAAATCTCATTTCTTGTAAATAAAATTGAGTCTTTAAAATGTATTTTTTTGAATTTATATCGAATATGCTTTCCTATTTTATGGAGATTTTAAATGGCCTTCATTCGCTAGGTAAATTTTATATTAATGAAGAAGCTGTGAGAAAGATTCTTAGGTCCTTGTCAAGCTCATATGATCCAAAAGTCACGGCCATTTAAAAAGCAAAGGACTTCAAGATGCTCCCACTTGAAAAACTCATAGGTTCTTTATTGACATATGAGATACGCCTCAAAGAATTGAGAACGGATGATAATAAAGAGGAAAAGAAGATGGAAAAGAAAAAAGCCATAAAAAGAAGTAGGAACAAAAGAGTTATCCTCTTAATCTCAAGAGAAGAAGAAGAATAAGAAGAATAAGAAGAAAAGGATAGAAAAGTCTACATGAAAAAGCATAAGTGACGACTCTATAAAACACAACCTCAACTTTTACTTCGTGGCTAATTATGAAAATTATGAAGATGAGGTAAATGACTTAAATTTCAAAGAATTAGAAGAAGCATTTAAGGATCTATATGTTAGACATGAGAAATTGCTTCATAATTATTCTTTCTTTGAAAAATAAATTACTTTCACTTGAAATTGAATTTGATACCTTGAAACTATCTACTAGTTATCATGATCACAAGGACTTGAAATGTCTAAAAAGGAAAAATCATGCCTTAAATTTATCTAGAATTCTTTGTGATTACAAAATGAGTATTGATAAACTTCAAAAGAAAAACTTGGATTTGAGAAAGAAAATCGCTTTCATAAAAATAATACTTTGAATAAAATTTTGAAAAATCAATGAAACATTTTGAATAAATATAGGCTCGATTTTATCTCATCTTCAAAATCTGAAGGAATAAAACTTACTCTTGCATAGAAATAATACTTTGAATAAAATTTTGAAAAATCAACGGAACATTTTAAATAAATATAGGCTTGGTTTTATCTCATCTTTAAAATCCAAAGAAACAAAACTTACTTTTGTAAAGGCTTCAAATGCAAAATTTTCAAAATTGAAATGCCATTATTGTAGCTTTCATGGATATGTTTTCACTTGTTGTCCAATTAAAAAAAGTCTCTTAAGCAAATTTAGATACTAAAGAGTATGATTCCTAAAAATATAGAATTCAAATAAGTTTGGGTTCCAAAATCTTCTATTACTTTAGCTATCTTTATTAGTTAGGAATGACAATTTCTTTAAAGGTTTTCATTTTTAGTCATCCTCTAACTTAGTTAGCTTAAGTAGGGCTTTCACTTTCATTTATTTTTTTTTATAATATTTCATAACTTCTGTCTATGATAATATACTATGCTACTAATTTTATTTTCATAAATAAAAATATTTACTTTATAAGTTATAAAGAGAGAGTTAAATTGAATGACATCCCTATAAACACTAAAGGGTATTTTAATCACATGAGGCAATCCAATCACTTCCAACTATTTAACTTCCCTTCAATGTAATGATCTTCATACGATATTTCTCATTTTATATATTTTAGTTGGATATGATGCCTTGGGTATTATAGCAAGGTGGGGTGTTCATATATGTTTTGATGATGTTATTGTATCTTGTGAATTTTTGTTGTACTTCATTGGATATGGATGTACCTATCTTTTGTTATACTTCAAACCTTGAAATGAGTACATACCCATGATATGCCTTGTTTTGTGCCTTTTTGTTGACACTGAAAGGAAAAGAGTAATATAGAAAGGGGGAGTTTGTTATAGTAAAGAGGGAGAGTAATATAGTAAGGGGAGAGTATTTATAGATTTTTATTTACTATATTCTTAATTATTTTTAGTTACTATATTCTTATTTTTTATCCATGTTATGCACTATTTTAGTTGTTAAATTGCGTTAAAATTTGAAAATTATCTTTAAGATACTAGATTATGCATTTTATACTTGTGAAAGTTTGTCATCATCAAAAAGAGGGAGGTTATTATCCTTTATAGTTTTGATAATAATCAAATCGTGTATTTAATGAATTCTTAAGTATGTGTAGCTTGTAGTCAAGCTGAGTTCCAAATAAAAATCAAGCCCATTCGAAAGCCTCAAATATAAATGGACATAAAGACAATATTAAATATGAGGCATGATGGTGGATCAAGGAACGAAACTTGAAGATTTGAAGATGACTTGAAGAAGGCTCAGGATGTTAAAATTGGCTCACTAAGTTTAAAATTTTTATTTGTTATATGAGTCAAAGATATGCTTTTTGAATACTTAGTTTAGAGTTTTGATTAATACTCAAAACTCATCTTGAAATGTCTTTATCAGTTTATTATTTATCTAAGGTTAGTTTAAGAAGATGTCTATCATGGAATTGAAGTTACAATAAAATAATAGTTTTTCTGTTAACTTCAAATGCTTGAACTTCATGGTTTGAAAGACCATATCTATCAGAAAAATTCTAGAAATACTGACATATTTGGACGCCTGAATCTCAGGATCGGATGTTTGAAGTTAACAAACTATAACTTCTGGATTTTTCATATACAGAGTTTGATGTCTTATTTAGACATTTAATACTGTAGCTTCAGGTGTCTAAAACTTATGAATAGGAGTTCGAACCTATGACATCTTTTATAATGACTAGTTTATTTCATGGTTCTCAGTTTTGGCCGAAATATTTTAGTTTAATTTTCGATTTTGGATTTAAAAGATATATTATTTATATTTATATGTTATAAACCACTATTATCTTAGTGGTTACTTTTTAACCCGGATCTCAAGTGACTCGGGTTCGAATCTAAAAAGCAACATTTATCATTTTCTCACATATTTTTTATATTTTTACCAAAAAAAATTTATATAATACTTTTTTAAAAATGTGTATATATAAATTTTTTCTCATTTTTAGAATTTTTTAATATTTTTAAATTGAAAGTCAAAGTTTTGTCAAAAAATTTAAAAAATAATTTGATTGAAATCGAAACAGGACCGAAACAATCAAAATGGGACAGAAACAATTGAAATGGATTGATTTCGATGGGTGCCAAAATCAATCCTGAAACCGAAACTTAAAATTTTGGTTTATGTTTTATCATTGGGAGGTTCGAATGTTTGAACTCTATAGTGTCAGACGTCCAAACGCAACAAAGGTTAAAATCTAACAGCTAACTCTTTCACCAACAGGCATATAAAGATTTGGAGCTTATTTAACTGTAAATTACATCTCCGATTATTTCTAGTCTTCAATTTGCTCTAAACTTTGATTTTTGACTTTCATATCTTCTAGACATTGTACTCATCTTAAGATGCTATTGTAGAGAGGTAATTTGTACTTTTTTTTTATCTTTTTCACTTATAAATCACTCCAAAAGTGTTTAAAGTGTTTGAGAGATCAAATTTTCGATGTAAAAATCGACTCTTACAGGTTGGAATAAAAGTTGTGTAGACATAATTTCACCTAAAGGAAGCGATACTATAGTTTGAAATTTAGTGTAAAAGATTAGGTTCGTCTCAATAATCGATAACTCTAATAAAAAGTTTAAATCCTTGAAATCGATACAAGGGCCATAAAATAGGCACGGTTGGTCCACGTAAAAATCGTGGTGCATTCTTCTTCTTATCTATTTACTTTATTATATTCATAATTTAATTTTTTACTTATGGACTTGTGATTTATCTTTGAATTGTGAATTAATTTTTATTATAAAAAACTATCATTATTCTTATTAAATTTTATTTACCATCATTTTAAATTATTATATTTGCTTTCAAATTTGTCTTTTATATGTAAAATTTGGATCATCAAATCTTAAAGTTGGATCCTTCGAATTTTACAAATAAAAATAATTTGATCAATTTATATTTTTGGTTAAGAATTAAATATGAATTAATCGGTGCAATAGATGGAAGCATTTTTTATAAGAATAATAAAAAATATAGAAATTATGTTATAATTATTAAAAAGACGAGGACATATATGTAATTAATTTAAAACATGAATTGCTTGAACCTTAAACTGGACATGCAAAATTCCCATCCTGGTCCTTACCTTTTCGCATTATTTCCCACCAATCAGTCCATTTTCGTCATTTCGACTTCACATATTTACAGCTAGAGAAATAGAACGCACAAAGAGCGAGGAGCAAAGAAGCTGTAAAAAATTCAAAATTTTCCGATTATCCCTCAAAAATTACCGAAAATTTCACACCGTCGGATGGTCATCGTGCGGCGGAGATGGTGAAGGACCAGGAGATCGCTAGCTGCGTGGAGTCCCTGCTCCGGCAAGCCGGGGGCCGGTTCAGCCGGCGCCTCCGTCGACGTCGTGGTCCGCCAGGTAGAGACCAGGCTGGGCGTCGAGCTCTCCGACAAGGCCCCCTTCATTCGCGACCAGATTCACCTCCTCCTCGCCGCCGCGAAAGCCCCTTTGCCGCCTGATCCTCTTGCTCGGTTCCATCAGTATCCTCCGCCGCCGCCGGCGTCTCCGTTTTCTCACCTCCCGTAACACCATGACCTGGCGTTTGGGTGTCCTCCGCCACTGGAAGTCGCAGCTGGGGCGGTGGCGCCGGGTTTTGAGGCCCGTAGCGGTGACTGCCAAAGCAAGGTGAAGTTTTTGAACTAGTCGTTGTTATTGTTGATTTTTGAAAAGTAGGGTTTGGCTTTTGGTGGGATTTTTTGGAATATATTGTTGGGCAAGTGATAATTTGATGGACTTGGAGCTTGTTTGTTGAGTTAAGGAGAAATGTGGTGATTTTGCGGGCTCCGCTGAAGAAAGGTGGTAACTTTGCGGTTGGTACTTTATTTGTTGTTAGGGTTTGGGTTTTGGTTGTATTATGGGGGCATTTTGTTGAATTTGAAGCCGTGGGAGTATTGCTTTGGGGCTGTCTTGGAGGAAAGGTGCTGGCTCTGCAAGTGTGATGTTTTACTGAATGGAACGTGCGGTGGAGATGACATCTATAAACCCTGAATTTGTTGAAGTTGGGATTAGTGTTACGGTTCCCTTTTTTCATGTTCTCCTAGCGATCATAAATCCACTCGCTTGTGGAATTTTAGATGCCTATATGCATTTCTTCTGCTGTGTCAAAACAAAGATGCAAGCTTTGAGCTTTTCATTCTATTAGGAGGCTAGGATCTGGTTTTGGAGCGCTTACAATGATCCCACGGCATACTAATGTTTTCATTTTTGCTAGGTATTGCTTGTTAATGGGATCCAGTATTGCTTGTTCTAAGTTGGTTGCTTCTGGTTCTAGTTAGGTATTGGAAGATCCATATACAAGTAATTGGAGAAAGCAGCAAAATAATGAGCACAATAAAGTAATTGTAGCTTGTCTAATATTTGTTTTGCGCTTTAAAAGCAATAAAGTAAAAGAAGCAAAATAAACCAAGAAAGAGTAAAATTATAGATCACCACTCCAGAAATATTCATGTGCAGAACCATTTCGATATTGTTTTGCTGTAAACTTTCCATTTCCCCAAATTAATTAGCACATGTTGCTTATGTAAACTGATAACTCCCACTGATTTTACAGATGCATTTTTTATGTTGGTCCATGAAAGATGTGTATTTATACAATTCTATTTGCATCTCATAACTGCCACATGATTTCTAGTTAATGGCTGGTTCTACATATTGCAGTACTCCAATTCCAGCTAAACGTAGGGGTGGCCCTGGTGGTTTAAGCAAGGTCTATGGTGTTTCACCTGAATTGCAAGCAATTGTTGGCGAACCAACCATGGCAAGAACACAGGTTCTTATTTCAAGTTGCAAGAAGCTAATTGACTGCTTTAATTTCTGTGTTTAGCAAGCATGATTATTGTATTTATAATTCTGAACATAAAGTTATATCATGTTTCAGATTGTGAAGCACCTGTGGGCATACATTTGGAAAAATAGTCTCCAAGATCCTAATAATAAGAGAAAAATTATCTGCAATGATGAATTGCATCTACTTTTTGAGACTGATTGTACCGACATGTTCAAGATGAACAAATTGTTGGCAAAGCATATTATACTGCTTGAATCTACAAGTATGCAGACAAGCAGAGAGAATTTTTTTTTTTTCAAAGTAAAATTCAAATAATTCAGGTATCAATTGTGGGGCTTGGTTTTCTGCAGGAGAACTAGGTGCTGGTCTGAGCTTAAATGACCAAAAACTGAATCCTCGGAAGTGGTTTCTGAAACTCAGCCTGATGCTGGTCAACATGCTGTTGGTATATCTGATGCATTAGCCACATTTTTCGGAAATGGAGAAAAAGAGATGCTTCTGTCAAGAGGCTTTGAAACACTTGTGGGACTACATAAAAGATAACCAGCTCGAGGTATGTTTATCCAATGTTTCTATCAAATTTCTTTCCCTGATAAAAAAGATGTTTCTGTAGGATACTTCTATGAAATTTTTTTGACATGTCATGATTCAACAGGAATAGGATGTTTGCCATTCTTACTAGGCGTTCCTTTTACTTGTTTAGGATCCAACGGATACCATGGTGGTGTTGTGTGATTCCAAACTTCAACAACCTTTTGCTTGTGAAACCCTGTCTGCCTTGGGAATCTCAGAGATGTTGGCACCAGTTAATCAAGCAATCCTGACTCAGTAGGTATTTAACCGGTTAGATTATTTATGCCATTCATGCAAATTTTGTTAAATATATCAACTTGATGTGTTGGTTCCTCTCTCTCTCGCCCTTCACTTTTAATCTATCTAAATAAGAAATAGTCTTCTCTTTTGGCAAAAATTTGGCATCTGCTTTACTGCTTCAATCAATAGTCTAACCTGTTGTATTTCCAGCAAATCCGTGATTTCCTACAAATTTATGTTGACTTGTGTGATTCTCAGAATTGTATAATATCTGCTGATGGTTACATAATAATATCCTGAAAACATGTTTTGGTAGAAAAACTTTTAAATATTTCAGCATCAGAACTTCTTTCATTAATATAGTTGTTCTTGAATAACTACTACAGTACTTTCCCATATTTGGCTGGCTGTATATCCTATGTGCTTTTCACATAACATGTTGCGCTGCAAAAAATGGAAGTGTGTTAATGCGATATTTAATTGGCATTTACTATTGGTTCTGTGAAGGTACTTCTTTTGTTAACTCTCGCTGCATCATTAGTTCATGTACATACCTGTTTCCACCATTATTATATGCTTTTCAACTGTTATTGATTGTATAATCTCAGTATCTCTGACACTAAATATAGAATCTCTCTTCATGCAGATATGGGATTTCAGTGCACATTACCTGATCTAACCTAGTAGGTAATACTTGATGAAAACAACCATTGTTTTGCTGTAGGGCTACCAGAAAGGAAAACTATATAGCTCCTGCTGCTCTCTTTTACTAGTCTTATCCTAACTATGCAATATATTAACCAAATTAAGGCAAAATTTAGGAGAGATAAAACATGTTTGTTTGTGTCCCATGTATTGTTTAGTTGCATCACTAAGAGTGCTCGGTGTGTGAAGTTACAGCATGAGATGTTACTCATATTTGAGACAGAAAGAGGAATGTTATAGATATTGTTTGTACAGATGATTTGAATCCTTAGCAATGGCAGAAGCTTTTCTATCTTCTCGAGTCTTTTTTAATTGTCTGCATGAAAATGTCATATCTTGAGCGCTGCTTGCATTATATTTAAGTGATTATGCTATAGCGATTTTATATGTTTCTTGAAGAATTGCAAGCAGTTGAAGATCGTCTGCCAAGTCATACTGCATGCTAGGAACTACAGAGACCTATAGAGGCTTGCTGGCTGTTGAGGTATAGGCCCATTGGGCTCCAAAACCATTTTGGGCCGGGCTCGGTTGGTACTGTTATCAGGGCCCGTGCTATAAAACTAGAGGATTGTTTTAGGTGGTACAATTTTTGAACCAATCTGCATCATAGGCCATGTTTGGTTCAAGGAAAGTCGAATACAACCATAGTTCAACCCACAAGTATTCCTAAGCTAACCATGTATAGACCTAGCAATATACGGCTCAATCCTGTTAACCAAATTTGAATCCAACTTGAATTAAGCAAGTTTGGATTTATTATAATCGAATTTGGGTCATAATTAGATTGATCCGATTGTAATCCAAAAAAATTTAGACCATAATGAAATCAGTTCGTATAACTCGCTTATAACGCAATTGACCCATTTATTTATTAGATCATAAATGGGTCGGGTCGAATCAACACATTTACCTATTAAATCAATTAAAATTATTTATTACTTTCTTATAATATTTTATAAAAATTATTATTTATAGATTAAATATTTTATTTTTATAATTGGTTTTTTAACAATATTATTCTTTTAATTATTTAAAATATGTTAAAACTATTAATGTTAATTAAATATGTCAGATCAATTTAGATCAATTTGAGTTGATTTGAGCAAATTAAATCAATTTAGGTCGAGTCAAATTATAACTTATTTAATTAAATAGGTTAATTGGGGTCAAATTGGGTCATCACTCGAACCCAATTTGTTTACTAAATAGGTCAATTTAGGTCGAGTAGGGTTATCAGTTTAAAAGTTAGATCGAATTTGGATTCGAAAAATTGACCCGTTTAATAAACGAGTCGAATTTGAATTAACCTATTTAATATAATATTATAATAAGGTTAATTCGTATAACTCGTTTATAATATGATTGACCCGTTTATTTATCAGATCATAAATAGGTCGGGCCAGATCAACCTATTTACTTATTAAATCAATTAAAATAATTTTATATTTTATATTTATAATATTTTTATAAAAATTATTGTTTATAAATTAAGTATTTTATTATTATACTTTGGTTTTTTAATAATATTATTATTTAATTATGTAAAATATATTAAAATTATTAATGTTAATTAAATATGCCAGATCGATTTAGGTTAGTTTAAACTAATTTGAATTGATTTGAGCAAATTAGATCAATTCAGGTTGAGTCAAATTATAACTAATTTAATTAAATAGGTTAATTCAGGTCAAATCGGATAATGACTTGAAGTCGACCTATTTATTAAATGGGTTAATTCAAATTGAGTCAGGTTATCCATTTAAAAATCAGATTAGAATTCGAATTCAGAAAATTGATCCATTTAATAAATTGAGTTAAATTTAAATCGAATTTGATTTGACCTGAATTGGATTCGTGAATTTGAATTACCAGATCTACTATGTCATCTATTTCTTCTACAGATATGCAGTTTCTCAGGTTATACTTAGGTACTTATTTAATATAATATTATAAATTTGATTCTATCTGAATTCCATTCGCGAGCACGAATTACTAGGTCTACCATGGCATCTATTTCTTCTACGCATATGTATGCACTTTCTCAGGTTACACTTACGTACCTCATTAAGATTTATACATTAATCTCATAAAGGTTATGCACTAACCCCAAAAAACGGTATAATGAATCTCATGTTTTAATTATAGTAACTATAAATTCACATAATATTTATTTACTACAAATAATTATTTTTAAATACTAAAAAAATTCAGTCAAAATATCAGCATATATTATTAGTAAAAAATAGTTTTGATCGGTGGAATATGACAGACTAAATTTGTATTTTTATCATTAGTATAAATTAGTCTTGAACTCCTAAATCACTACTTCAAATTCTTTTTTCACATCAGCATGAAAATCATTATAGAAGTCATCAATCAAGAACATAGTGTCTTTTAGAGAATGCAGGGTTTGACATCAACTGATATCCAAAGCTTGATTGCAATGCTATGGGGATCAATATCAACTCAATTTTCCACATTTGTTATAGAATTTTTTTTTCCAATTACTATATAAAAATTTCAAAAAAAAATGAATTAATTGTAAAAATGCCTCTATTTTCATTGGCTTGTTTCAAGTCATGGATTTTATTATACCAATTAGCTACAATTATTAGCTTGTTATTGGACAAAATGGTGGCATTAGAAACCCTAATAACAAACTCAAATTCTAACAATATATTATGGAGTTTTTTTTATACAATTTGAATAGGACAGCAATAAACAATATTAAAATCTTGTTAAAATAGATAATTTTTCATAAATTTATGATTATGCGAGGAGTAACCAGCTAAACTCTTTTTTTTTTTTTTTTTTATGTATTATTGTTGTGTGGGGGGATGCATTAGATTGAGAGGAATAAATAAATTGGGCTCTTTGATGGCCCAAGTTTGTAGTTTTTGATGTCACATTGTTTGTTTGCAATTGAAATATTTGGTGCATCAGGCCATATGGGGTGGTGCTTTGAACCTTATCTACATTTGAAGTTCTATATTGGACTAATCGGCTCCTGTTGGCTTCTTTTTCTTGGAGTTTTATTAGCATTTTTTTTGGTTTTTTTCTTGAATGTTGATTCTTCCTTTCATTCGAGTCTATTTTGAATAAAAACTAATTGAAAAAGGACAATTTTTTTTTTTTTTTGCCAAGTTGGAAACTTGCAATCTTGTCTTTGTAGAAGAATTAAGCCATTCGTTCATACCTCACCAACATTCTAGAAAAAAAATTTTAATTTCTTTTTTTTTAGGAATAAAAAATTCAACTTTATTTCATTTCTGTGATTAATTTCTCCTCAAGATGATCATGATGCCATGCAAAATTTTAATTTTACAAAATCTTTTCACGGAAATAAACAAAATATAAAATTTTACTGTGCGAATCCTTGATATTCCAAGACTTCAAAGGGTGTATATATAAAAATCCCAAAAACCATGTACAAAATGGAAGCTTACGATAACGGGATTCGCAAATACAACAATGTCGTGGGGTTAAGAAGAAAAATATCTATCAACTTTGCATGCTGTATACCTAACAGTTCTAGTTTCTCCGCAGAGTCCGAACGCGTACATATGCACAGAACACCCCCCCCAAAAGTAAAATTACGCGCGCCACATTTGCATTCAACCCCTCGACATCGCTCTGATTCGTTTTGGGAGACGTCGCTTTCTCACCTACTCTGCGTCTGGTGTTTACAGATGTCGCGCACAATATTAATGAGAAGCGGGGCCCACACGGCTTCGTTTCCTTGCAGGTTGGGCCTGCTGACGCGGAAGCCCCGGATTGGTTGGGATGGGGCCCGCACCTCCCGAAGGCGCATGTGAAATCTTCCGCGGGCCAGCTGTCACCGGGCTGGACACCAGATTGTTCTCTTGGTTTCTGTTATTTTTTATTAACGGAAATTTATTTTAATATTTTGCGCTCGAAAAGAAAATTAGGGTTCTGAGAGAGTTCCAAAGCAGTCGTCCATGCATGGCAACGTGGTGCTCGGGGTTGACCACGGCTCTCAAATTTCTTAATGCAAATTGGATTATCATTTGGTGAATTCTTCCTCCAATTTATGCCTTTTTTAATTGTGGAATTTAGCTTTTTTTTTAAAAGAAAATAATGAAGCTGATCACAATAAAAAAATATATGCAAGTAATTATCTATTTTTGACCGGATAACTCAAATAAAAGAGATCGAGTATTTCTTTTCAATAATTATATAAAATTTAGAGTGAATTTTTTAATCATATAATTTGATTAATTTTTAATTATTACAATGATTTGTTTGATAAAAAAACTAATTTTTCACCAAATCGAGATTAAAATGTTATAGACCAAATTATATATACTTTAGTTTTGATTGACGTGGTACTTCCGAAAAATTAAAGTGTTTGGCAGGGGTACATTTGCAAAATTTGGAATGGCCGTTGCGGTTTCGGGCCGCCGGCCAACTGCCAGAAACAGCTTTCCCCCGATGGCTGACGAGCTGCCACGTGGCCTCTCTTGAAAGGCCCATCGTTTTTGTATTATTGGCTAATTAGCCGGCTAAAGCCAGTCAAACGACTCAAAAGTCAAAACTCAAACATGCACTGCGCATAGCAGTTAAAAACGCTTGTTGATATCATTTAATATTTAATCAACTTCTGATAATTCTCAAAAAATAATTAGGGAGCTAATGAATTCAAGGCTTGAAGCACTCTTTGACCTAGAATTTGTGTTCGACCTCCTGTCGTGAATAAGTCAAAATGTAGTTCAATTAATATCACTAAATATCGTAGATCTAATTATAGATGGTATTCGATATTCAAAAAAAAAAAAAAAAAATGAAAGAAAGAAAGAAAATTACATGAGAACATAAATTTTCTTAGCAAAGGGTAATTTAACATTTCTAGCTTTAATGGATTGACTCGACAAAATATTCCCTTTGGATTTGAATTGAAATAATTGACTCATTCACATGTGTTCTACATTCTATTTATTTCAATAATTTCCTTCATTATTATACAAATATAACCTCATTAAACAATTATTTGCATATACACCTTCATATTGCTCCGATTATACGCATATGTGAACTTTTTTTCTCTCACGAAAAACACTACGACAAGGGTCCATTTGCAAATACCAACTTTATGAGGTTACATTCAGAGGCCAAATTGAGATTTCAGCGTTGTTAAGGGGCATATATGTAAAAATAATAAAAAGACAATAAAAAATTCCTTTAATCTCGGCTGCGGCTCTGAGCTGCCTGGCAAGCCGACAAGAGCAAATATTTATTCCGAAAATTCTCAGAAAAAAAAAATAAAAATATACAGACATGCACAACACTCCAAATTTTATAAACAAATTAAAAACCATTGTCGAAATTCAGGAAATATAAATAGAAATCAACAATCAAAAATACCATCGCCAGCTCCACCACTTTTCTGGAAATCTCCCAAAGATCTCTGCCTTTTGCTCTGTGAATCCAAAGAGAAGGAAAGTTTTGGTTTTGGAGGTGGTGGCAATGCGGAGGAGAAGTTGCGGCAAAGATCTCGCCTTGCTGCTTGCACTCCTTCTGTTTCAGTCTCTTGCTGCTGCCCAGAAGGGAAAGACTTCGCCTTGGCTCACCTTGAGTGGTATTTTGGTCCTTCTTTTTGTTAAAATTGGATTTTTTAGTTGGGCTGGATTGTGATCGCTGAGATTTTTTTTGCTTTGTGGGGGGAATGTAGGAAAGATTGCGAAGGTTTGAAGCATGGAAAGAAATGATTTTCTATATCTGGACTTTGTTTGGATCTTTTGGGGATTTTTTTTTCGTGAGTTGTAAATTATTTTGGGATCGGAAGTTCCTGGTTATACGCTTGGATTGTTTTTTTTTTCTTTAGGGTATATGCTTGGATTGTTGTTTTTTCTTTAGGGTTTTAAGAATTTATACAAATGGACTCTCAGTTGAGCTAAGATTTAGCCGATTGGGGATAAGGTTTTGGATTGAATTGGTGTTTATGAAAATTTTATTCTGTTCCAGATTTCCATAAATGTGTGTTTTTTGTCTGTTTGCTTTTTTTGGAGGAAATTGAATTTCCAGCTTAAGTTTTGAGTATGATGGTTATATCTGGACTTTGGTTTTCTAGCTTTCAGTTTCTCTCTCAGCCGTAGAGGATGTAGTCAAATTGGGAAGGTTGAGAGTACTGATGTTCTTTCTTTTGTGGTAAATATTGTTAGAATTTTGGATATATTTAGGGCCCGTTTGGTTGGAGGTCAAGATTTAAGGCTTCTGTGAAAATAATATGTAGAGTTACAACAGGACGTGTTGCTTGCTTTGGATTTCTGAGAAGCTTTTTTGGGAGGTTGAAAAATGATGGGAGATTGCAGATGTTTGCAAAACCAATGCTAGTTCTGAAAAGAAAAACAACATTCTATTTTTTGTCTGAGTTTGGAATGGGATTTAATTTCCTCTCAAGAAAATTCATGATCTAGCTTAATTTTTTTTGAGTTTCATGTGTGTATCTTCAAGCTACATCCATGTTTCTTTGTTGGCATTTGGTATTGCTGGTGCATTTTAACAGGTTGCGAGCCAATAATGTTTTTTTGTGGAGGTCGATCCTATTATCAGGTTTCCTACTTTGTATGACATCTGTCATCTGATAAAGTCATTTGAAGTTGTAGTTCATGTCAATATTTAGTTTCTTTCCAAGGTCATGCTTCTTATTATTGCTGTTGCCTTCGCAGGTTCTGCACCTTCAGTAGTTGCCAAGGGGGGATTTTCAGGATTATTTCCGGATTCTAGTCCCAATGCTTACAATTTTGCTTTGATAGCTAGTTCACCTGATACAATTTTGTGGTGTGACGTGCAATTAACAAAGGATGGAGTAGGCCTTTGTCTTCCTAATGTCAATCTACAAAACTGTACTAATATTCCTTCAATCTATCCTGATAGAAAATCCAATTACTCAGTCAATGGTGTAGAAACCGGAGGCTGGTTTTCGGTGGACTACAATGCCAAAGATCTGGGACCAGTTTCCTGTAAGTTATATCAGAACACTTGATTCTCAGAAAATAACATAATTGCTGCATTCTGATGAAAATTTAAATGCTTTTAGTCTTCTTAGTGTTATTACTGACAAATTAATTCCCGCTTATGAGGCATACTTGATCAGTTCACTTATTTCATTTTTTAATCAAAGCAGTAATACAGGGGATCTTTTCTCGGACTGATAGATTTGATCCTAGCTTTCTTCCAATACTTGCCGTTGAAGATGTGGCAGCACAGTTTAAGCCACCTGGTCTTTGGTTGAATATACAGGTATGCTGTTAAAGGCTCTATACTTATCGAGATGTTGTGATACTCTTTCTTGGTTTTATAATTTTCTCAAATTGCTCAGTATGACCACAAGTTCTTCATTTTTCTTTTGCAATGCAGCATGACATCTTCTACAGCCAGCATAATTTGAGTATGAGAAATTTTGTGATTTCAATATCGAAGCGTGTCATTGTGAACTATATCTCATCACCAGAAGTTTCTTTCCTTCGTGGTATAGTGGCAAGATTTAGTGGAAGTAAGACGAAGCTAGTATTTCGATTTCTTGGGCAGGATGTCATGGAACCTTCTACAAACCAAACATATGGTTCACTACTGAAAAATCTTACCTTTATCAAGTCATTTGCCTCTGGAATTCTTGTTCCCAAACAGTACATTTGGCCTGTAACTTCTGATCTATATCTACTGCCCTCTACCTCCATTGTCATGGATGCACATAAAGCAGGATTGGAAGTTTATGCCTCTGACTTTGCCAACGATGCAGTTCTTCCCTACAACTATAGCTATGATCCTTTGGCTGAGTATCTTAATTTTGTAGACAATGGTGTCTTTTCAGTTGATGGTGTGGTGACAGGCTTCCCCATAACTCCATCGGAGGCCATAGGTGAGGCTTTTTATTTTGATTTAGAAGTGTTCATACTAAATTCTCATCTAAAGGGATATAGTTTCAAGTCCTTTACTGCCATTCTTGTCTCAATTCCCCTGATATACTCTTAATTGTCTTATTTTATTATGTTTGTGTGGCTTTTAATATGGCTTAATTCACATGTGTATCTACTATTTCTGCAGGCTGCTTTTCTCATATAAACAAGAATAGCTCTGGTCTCGGTAAGCCAAGAGTTTTCTTTATCCCGTTTTGATTTTTGCTCCATAAACTTATTATTCTAGGTTTGTTACCCTAATACTTTCTTTCTCCATTATTGGTGGTGCTTCAGCTAAGCCAATCATTATATCTCATAATGGAGCCAGTGGAGTCTACCCAGACTGCACAGATCTTGCTTATCAGCAAGCTGTGAGTGATGGTGCCGATTTTATTGATTGCCCAGTTCAAATGACACAAGATGGAAATCCTATTTGCATGAGCTCTATAAACCTTATGGATGATACTACTGTTACAAAATCGCCCTTCAACACTCGTCTTTCTGTCATCCCAGAAATTCAGAATGCTCCCGGAATTTTTACATTCAATCTGACCTGGGAGGAGATCCAAAAGAATTTAAAGCGTAATTATCTCTCTCTCATACACTATATCAAACTTGAACTTAATTGCTCGGAGATTTTGTAGGGCAGGAACCTACATTTTTGTAGAAAGCTTAATCTTTGCCTTGTTTTTCTAAAGCTTGTTCTGTATGGCAGAAATTTGTTAAATTACTTTCAGAAATTGACCTGTATGTAGCTTATGTCATTTATTGTTTCCTCACGGACTCCCAGATCATGCCCATCCATGTAATTTGAAAATGACAATTATAAGGATACTTGTTTCCTGCTTAATCCTACTAATCAAGTAGACAACAAGGACCACTTAAGCAATTTTGGCTTCAATCTTATATGTTGTTCACCTTCATCTGGATATCCTTGTAAATGCTAGCTTCCATAACCTGCAAAACATCTGATTATGCACTTCTATCCTTGTTTACAGCTACAATATCTAGCCCAGAGATAAAATACTTTTTGGTTCGAAATCCAAGACACATAAATTCAGGGAACTTCATGACATTATCCAACTTCTTGGCCTTTGCTAAAGATAAATCTTTATCTGGAGTTTTGATCAGCATAGAGGTGAGAATATCCAAACTCCTCTTGTTCATTGTTGGACATGGCCAGAACTTCCCCACTAATTTGCTTCACCTATTTCTAAATGCAAAATTAGGAGTAATACGTCAAGAAGGAAAATTGTTATAGACTCCTTTTAGATGTTTATGCCTATTAAGTTTTACCATGCATTTAAGTAACTTTATGGCTGTTCAAAGTCATTGGTGGTAGATACAACCATTTTATGACAGCATTGAGTTTTATCAGATCAACGGCTATTGTTGAGTTTTATGTCAAGAGTTCATCCAATAAGTTAATGCATATTTACAGAAGTAAACAAAAATGGCTTAACATTGTCATTATATTTGGCTGACCTTTGCACATATATTTTCATTTACAAACACCTATTGCTTGAAAATGGATGACTAATTTTTTTCCCCATCTTGTGGGTACGTTCACCATATACGTGCAATTTTATTCATTAGTTACATGATTTGTCTGATGTTTTATTCACAAGGCTTCTCTGTGCTTATGTTTTTATTTCTTTTCCACTGCTGTAGAATGCAGCATTTCTGGCAGAGAAGCTGGGGTTTAGTGTAACAGACGCTGTGATTAGTGCTCTAAGCAATGCGGGATATAGCAATCAAACGACTCAAGAAGTCATGATTCGATCTAGCAATAGCTCAGTTCTTGTCAAATTCAAGGAGCAAACTAAGTACAATCTCAGCTACATGGTTGATGAATCTATCCGTGATGCGGATGCTTCCTCGATTGCAGATATCAAAGCATTTGCTGATTCAGTGGCTATAAACAAGCAATCTATCTACCCCAAGACCATGGACTTCATTACCGAGCAAACTGGAATTGTGCAGAGGCTGAAATCTGCAGGCCTTGCGGTCCATGTTTATTTGCTTCAGAATGAGTTTGTATCCCAAGCATGGGACTTCTTTTCAGACCCATATGTTGAGATCAATTCCTTTGTCCAGTCAGCTAAGGTCGACGGACTCATCACTGATTTCCCTGGGACAGCAAAATTATACAAAAGTATGTAAATTTTATTTTCTTCATATTCCCTATTCATTCCCCTGCATGCATGTGAACCATTAAGTATAGCAGAGAAATGACTTGGTGTTGAGAAAATCTTCATAGTTATGACATTTATACTTAAGGTTGTACCAATATGTGCAGGAAATACTTGTGCAAACTTGGGTAAGAAAATGCCACAATATATGGAACCTGTTCAAGTTGGCGGTCTACTTACAGTTGTGAGTCCTCCAGCACAGCCTCCAGCTCTGCCCCCATTGCCAGTCCTGGATGTCTCCGATGTGGCGGAGCCGCCTCTTCCTCCAGCATCAAAACATTCACAACCGCCCTCTGGAGCTGCAGCTCCACCTACTTCCACCCCGAGCGGTTCAAGCAGTAGCCAATGCACTCTTGCTACTATCTCCATCTCCCTGGCAATGATTCTTGTATTCTTCATCTGAGTCTGAGGCAACCACGTTGATCACAGGTTTCACTATTGGCGGCTGGGATACTGATATATTTGTTTAAATACAAATAATTTTTTTTTGTATTAATTTTTTGTCTTTTTTACTTCTTGTTCTTCATCTCGTGTTCACTGTGCCCCATTTTGAGAACATCATGTCTACTTGTAACCATCTTTATACACATGTTTGAGCTGTTGCTTCACTACAGGAGTTCCACTTTAAAAATGATAGATTAGATTGTATTCAAACCAGTTTGAGCCCTATATTCAGAGATCAAGGGAGATTCATCGTCTGATAGAATTATGTGCATTTTGGACAATCAAAGGAGGATATTTCTACAGTGAACTGCGATCCACAACAAAAGGACCTGTCCAACTAGGCGTTGGTTCACTCATATTTGAGGGACGAAATCTCAAACCCATAATCTTCCACATGATGGGAACAATCGCTACACGAGATTGGTAGTGTTTGCAAATCACCTCCTCTCTCTGAGTTGCTATTTCATAAATAAATAAATAAATAACTTAAATATTTAAAACTAAAGCCTTACATCTTTTATAATGGATGCTATTCAGAATCACGTCAGATGGCTGAAGATGATGAACTACAAGCATACCTTTGGGCCTCCCAATATGACTTGTTGACCTTCTCTTCTGCTTCCTGTCTTTGGGAGACAGCCACATGCTTGCTTTTTTTGAAAGGATTATTATTTGCATACTTCAACATAATTAAAATTTCAAGAGTAGTTGCATCCTCTAATGCTTTGTTACTGCAAAATACTTTGATTTTGGTGTAGAAATTTCATTTTTAGGATTTTAATCCCATCTTCCTCGAATTATCACATCTTTTTTTTTTTTTGAAAGGAAATGAAGAAGTTCAGTGTTCTTAACAGTAGATTAGTGTCCAGTTAATGTATCTTATTGGTAGAGAAAACATCTCTATAAGGGAAATTGGGGGTGAAACATTATTTGTTGAAACATCATTAATTATGAAAAAAAAAAAACAAAAGTTAACAATATTTGTGCTTCCCACCTTGGATTCTTATCTCCATCTCCATTGAACAATCTATTTCATAATCAATAAAATGCGAAGAATTATTATTGCATTAATAGTGGTAATGATCGATCAAAAAATCAGTTTCAGCCGACATATATAGTGGTTCATAGCTTAAAGTATCTAATACTTCAGAAGCTTGATCATTTGAAACTTCCATTGCTTTGCATGAACCCATTGAGAAAAAAATTAAAATAAAGGATTCAATTCCTTCCATTAACCAGCTATGAACACCGAACAACATTGGCACCTTCATCTTCCAAACCCTAAACATAGATGGCATACCGCATGCTATCACGTACCATGAGATAGTCCATCTCCGACGGCCCCGGGAGCTCGCCGGCGGCCCAAATTTCGCCGGCTCCATCCCCGGGACAACCAACGAGACACGACACGGATTCTAGGGGCGCGAGCATCATCAACATCAAGCTAGAAATCACTCCTTGGCCGTGCACCGGAGACCCGATACGCTCGCCATCACCTCCTCCTAGTGAGCTCTCATCGGCGACACGGGCGCTCTTCCTCGACCAGCTCAGCCTTTGCTTCACCGCCGCCACTAGCCGCCACATCGCGTCCGGCTGGAGACTAGGAAGAAGGATTAGTAGGGTTGAGGACAAGCTTGCTTGCTTGTAGATCAATGGAGCCAATGGCAATGAAGGGGAGAGACTGCCCTTGCAGGGGCTTTTAACCTGTCATCTGGGACATAGTCCTCTAACCTATAAGTCTTCATTGGCTGACATAAGGTCGAATTAATCTACTTACTCCCAACTTTGCCGTGAAGGGGTTGACCACATATTGCATGAAGGTCTTTATGATAAGTCTCCAACAAACAATTTTTGGATTTTATGATTTTTTTTCATTTTCCTGTATATATGCCCCCACAAAAAATGTGTAATTATCAAGACATGAAATATCAGTCAAAGTTAGTATATACTATATCATTTTAAATATAAATTTAACATAAAAATCAAATGATATTTAATGGTGTATTTGATTCGAAATCATGATTATCCTATCCTGACAAGTCTATCATCCAAATACTAAAAAGATAACTAGATTTTTTTTATGTTATTTTAAAAAGTAAATTACCATACTACCTTTATATTTATCCATTTAAACTTCAATAAATAATATATTTAAGGATATAAAAGTCAAAAAAATTTTAAACTATTCACTAATCATACTAACATTCAAATACTAAAAATTTGACCAAATTATTATTTTATATTTTAATCTTAATTTTGAATTTAATATTGATTTTGATTCGGAATCAAACGGTTTTTAAGGTTTTAAACACAAAAAAATATAACTTGTGACATGTTTTTCAATATGAGCCATATGCGGATGACAGAAACACAAGTTTGTTTAAGTTAATAAAATAAAAAGTAGGTCGAGTACAGCAAGATATGGTTCACAAATGGGTTTGCCATCCAAAGGAGTTGGGCCCAACCAAATTGACAAGCACTGGCTCTGCTCTTACCAGTTGGCTTTTGCCAAAATTTTATCTCAAAAAACGAAACAAAAAAAAAAAAAAAAAAAAAAAAGGTTGGCTTGCCAAATTTAGCAAGCCAGCGGTTGCCCTTGATATGTTAGGTCTACTGCCAAATATAAATCATGCTTATGTTAGACATAATTTAAGGTTCGAAAGCTCAGTCCAAAAATTTCTACTTCAATTAAACTCAATTTCATCTAATTCAAAAATTCTAAAATGATCCAAATCCGCTCTACGACTTATGGTTATTATTCATAAAATATTTCCCAATTTTTAGTAAAAAATACCTATTTTATTATAAATTTACGAAAAGTCACCCATCCTATTATTATTACTAAAAAAAATACTCTCTGTATATTATAAATTTATAAAAAAAAAACCTTAATTAAGATATTTGAAAAATACTATTAAATTAATATAAAAAATTTGAATTATTTTTATTTGGTTTTACTTGAACAACTATTAAATTAATATAAAAATAACTTATTTTATTTTAATTTTTATAAAAAATTGATTGTCCAATTATATGAAATTAAAATTTTAATTTTGTCAGATCGATTTTTCTATAATTATGAACCGATTGTTCGAAATAAAAAATAAATAAGAATAATTTATCTTTTATATTAATTTTAATGGATAAAATTAAGTTAAATTAAAATATTTTTTTCAATATATTAATCGAGATATTTTAATAAATTTATAATAAAAATAGTGAAAAATTTTTATTAACAATAATAAAAACATAAATTTACGTGTGGTTTACTGTTTAAAAGTATATATTTTATTAAAAATTGACCCTAACAGATATCGAATATCAGATAGCGGGTATCTGATAATCGCAGTAGCGCACAATTAAACATATATATGCGAGGGGCCTAAATGAAAAAGTCAAATAAGTCAAGCAAAAAGATTGGAAATTGAATTAATAAAGTGAATGTGGAATGATTGGGTGCACTTCTCGATTCCGTTAGCCCCACTACGGAATTCAGTGGAGTTGAGCCTTTTTTGGATCGAGCGCGTCGCTTAGGGTCGCACCACTCTCTAGAAGCTTTGCAAGTTGTTTCTTTTTTTTTTTTCCTTTGAATTAATTTATTTAGGCTTTTGACCCAAATCAATATTCTTTTCCTTTTTATCTCTTTATTAGTCAAACTACGTAAGTGCGATGCACATATTCAAAAATATATATTAACAATTAATTATAATTATGAAATAAAAAGATAATACTAAAAAAATATATATACATTTGCTCTGGATCGTAGGATGCTTTTATGAAAAAAATTATTCGTAAAAAAACATGGTTCAGCCCACCAATCGAGTCAATAAATTCATCCAGCAAGTGAACGATGACTTGCTGTTGTAAGTTTCATTTTTTATCTTTTTTCTCCATTCATTTATTACATTATATTGGTTAAATATATGTATGTGTGATGCACATATATTAAAATTTAATTGTAATTCTAAAATAGAAAATAATGATGTTTATCTCCATGCAAGGTTTTAAGTTTGAATTTTGACATCAATTTTGGCACCCATTCACTATCTTTTGATCAAAACTAATTTCCTTTTTATTCAGCTAAATTATTTTTTTAATTTTTTTTAATGATTTCAAATTTAAAAATATTATAAAAATTATAAAAATACCAAAATGGAAACGTAAAACAGATGGATGACAATTTTTACCATATTATTACATTATATTCTATTTATTAAAGAGTTCTTGGCAAGAAATACAAAAAATTTGTGTAAAATCACCTATTTTATCAGTAATAATAATAAAAAATACTCTTATATCATAAATTTATAAAAATTCATCTCGATTAAAAAATTTTAAAAATATTTTAATTTAATTTAATTTAATTGATTAGATTAATATTTTTTTTCTTATTTGGTTTTTGTTCGAATAATTGGTCTACAATCACTGAACAGCTGATTACACAAAATTGAGTTTTGGATTTTCAATTTCATAATATCAAATAATCGATCTTTCATAAAAATTGAAAAAAAATTAATGATTTTTTATATTAATTTAATAGATGTCCGAATTAAACTAAATAAGTACAATTTTTATTATTATTATTAATTATTTTATGGATAAAATTAAATTAAAATAAAATATTTTTTAAAATATTTAATGGAAATAATTTTTTATAAAAAAATATAATCTAAGACTAATGATTTTTCACTAATACTGATAAGATATGTAGTTTTTCATAAATTCTCTAAACTAGTTGGTTCTTTGTAAAAATTTTTAATTTAAATTAAATTTGATGCTTATGACTCCGTTTGGTTTGAGATCAGGATCATGATTAGCCCATTTCAGAATTATTTTTTTCTTGAAATCAATTCTTGTATATTATTATCTAAAAAAGTATATATATAATTAAATTAACCTAAACAACATAATTAATCGCATGAACAACATATTTTTAAAAGTAAATATTTCAATATTAATAAAATAATATTGTAATGTATTAAAAAGAATAGAGTACACATTTAATTTCAATTATTGTTAATTTTATTTTTAATACAAAATAAATAAAAAATTTACATATACATGTCTATTTAAATTTATTAAATACATACTTTTTTGGATAAAAAATTATCTAAAATATCAAAAAAAACATATTGTAAAGTTAACAATTTGAACTAGATCCCTATAGTTATAAGACGAGAAACTTAACCATTTTGCCTAGAAAAGTAATTATAAGCGAATCCACTTCTACCCATTTCTAATATTTAGTTATCTAAAAGTGACTTTTGAAAGTGAGAAATCACTTTTGCCTACTTCTAAAATAGAAGTAGAAATTAACTAAAACTCACTTCTAAATAAATTAGTTTAAAGTAAAATTTGAAGACAAAATACATAATGACACTTACTTTCACATCTAATTTATTCACCTTTATTTTTCGCTTGAATCCAACCAAACACAAAAGATAAATTACTCTTAACCACTTTTAAAAGTAAATTGAAAGCACAGATAAGTGACTTTTCTCCACTTCTCTCTCTGCTTTTTATCAACCGAATAGCCCTAAATTAAACTAGAAAATATTCATAATTCCCTTGCAAGTCACCATTAAGTCCCAAGTTTTTTTTTCGGAGAAGAATAATTCCTAGAATTTTACTATCTACTATAGCAATTATTAGTTTCAAATAATTACCAATAATAATAATAATTTTCAATGAACACCCTATTTTTGAAAGCTTTCCATCTTTAATATCCTTTATAGTAACATGGCCTCTCCCAATCTTCAATTGTGGGTCTGCACCTACACCAAGTAACACAAAATTTTGTTGCCATTTAGGGGCCATTTAGATCATTAAGAAAAAAAATTTATTAGGATTTTTTTCGTAAAATTTCAGATTACATACAAGCTCACTTCGTGGATGGAATGAGCTAATCGATGATAAAAAAAAATCACTTGCATTGTAGTTGTATTCTACAAAAAATCACTTTTTGATCAATATTATTTTTTATTTAATTTTTAACATTTAAATTAATATAAAAAACCATTATGTCCTCAATTTAAATTAAGTGTAAAAATTATTACTCTCGATTTTTCTCTTTTTTCTAGGATGAGACAATTTCGAAAGAAAATGACGTTCAGGTGGTTGAAATTTTAATGACCAGAAAAAGAGAAAAAAATACGAAAAATAAATTTTGCACTTAAGTTTAAAAAACTTGGGGCATAATAATTTTTTACATTAAATTAAATAAAAGAAGAATGTTGATCAGGATGCGACTATTTCCATTTTAACCACAATGTAGGCTAATTTGTACTTAGGGCATGTTTAATTTGGGAGAAACTAGTGTCTTGTAAAATTAAGTTTTTTTAGGACCTGAGAATGGCATAAATTAAATTTTTTTTGTGTGTTTGGTTTAACAAATTTGAAAAATTTTGAGTTTTTAAATTATTTGTTTGGTTCGAAGAATTTTAATTTTCTAGATTTTGAAATATTCGAGTAAATTACCGGTTAAATACTAAACAAGTCGAAAGATTAATATCAATTTTATTCTTTAAAAATATCTTCAATATTTGGGGCATTTTAATTATTAAAATTTTAAGTTTAATTATTAGAAATATATCAAACCTCTTTAAAATTTTAGAATATGTTAATAAGTAAATATTTAGAATGTTTATAAAAATGTTAACAAATATTTTTAGTTACTAAAATGTTTGATGATTATTTAAAATTACATGAAACTCACTTGACTTTAAAAAATTTTTTGGACATTAATTTTCAGTAGTTTGATCGGAAATCAAAGTCCTTAAAATCAAATATTTCATTTTTTAAGAATTTAATTTCCTATAAAAAAATGAAATTTTTAAATTTTCAGAATTTGATTTTTCTCCAAAACAAACATGCCCTAGTAGTAATTTGTGATCATATGGTTCTTCGCTAAAATTATTTAAAATTTTATTGAAGATTTGTTGTGCTGTTAGGTGAGATAGATGATTAAATGTTAACATGGATGCATTAATTTTTTAAATGACAAAATGGATAAGGATTAAGGAGATCTTCATGGGAACCTTATCCCTTTAAATTTGGGATCACGGATTAGGCAAGGTGGGGTTCAATGCTTCAAGGAAAAGGTTAATTTGAATCCCTAATCATAACAATTTATCATTGTTTAATTTTATTGACAAAAAAGAAGAAAAAAATTATCCTTACTCATTAATCTTGTCAATTCACAATAAACTTACTTTGGGTATATCAAAACTAAGATTTCAAATTTCGGTCAAAAACAAAATTATTAATTAAAATATTCCGATTTCGGCCAAAAGTACAAGAAAATAATTTTAAAAATTATTTTCTTGCACTTTTGGCAGAAATCGATATATTTTAATTAATAATTTTGTTTTATAAAAATTTAATATATTTAAAACTATGAAATTTTCAAAATCTTTGAAGCCACGGAAATCGTCAAAGCTAACCTACCAAAACCAATCTCACCATTGAATTCTAAGAATGCATTTAATTTGGAATCAGAATCATTCTGTTTTGATTGACTTACCATCCAAACACTAAAGAAATATGCAGACTATCTTTACTTTACTTGAAAAAATAAATTATTATATTATCATTATATTTATTCATTTAAATCACAATAAATAATATATTCAAGGGCATAAAATATTTAAAAAATTTAAGCCATTCACTATTCGGACTAGCATTCAAAAATAAAAAATTTGACCAAATTATCTTTTTATACTTTAAATTTAATTTTAAATTTAAGTTTGACATTAATTCCAAATCAAACGGTGTTTAAAGTTTTGATCCAATCATTGAAATCTTTATTTCTCGAGGAGAGAACTGCAAAGGGATTAAATATTTCACAAGAGGTTATATGTAAAAAAAGTCAACCTAGAAGGTTTTGTATGCTAATGAAATAGTTACAAGGTGTTATACACAAAAGAATAATTTTGAGATTTTTAAAGAAAAATGCAATTGTGAATTATAATGAAGACAAGGAGAAAACAATTTATTAATGAAAATCTAGGAATTAATTCTGCAATATTTTTGGATTTAATGCATTTTATTTTATCCCTTGTAATCGCAGTATTGATATATTTCATAATTTTAAAAAAATATTAAAAGTGCAATTTAGAATAATAAAAAATTATTTTAGTTAAACTCATGTTGAATTTGAGCAAAGTCTAAATCGATGAATTTGGCTTACTAATAAACTATAATTAAGCCGATTTTATATTAGAAATAATTTATTAACAGAGCTGGCTTATCCCACTCTTCGCAAAAACAGACTTATCTTAATTTATTCATGAACTGAATGGATCGTATGAGTCCAGTTATAGATCCGATAAAAATCGGGCTTGTTGGAAGAATCCGGGTTTGGCCCATTAGACACTGTGATCCAATGACTATCAACCAGGCTGGGCTTTTCCCGATGCAGGCTGGATCTGGGCCCTGTATCGGGTTTCAGATCCAGATCGTCGTCTTCTTTACTTAACAAAAAAAAAAAAAAGAAAAGGATGGGCGCGGGTTCCTGCCATCTCAAATTCGAATCGAATCGAGGGCGAGAGCAGAGAGAAGAAGAGGAAGAAGGATTTCTTGGAAAAAGAAGGGGGTTATTCGCCGGAGGACGTGGAGATGCAGAGGCCGATGGCGGAGCTGCGGGAGACCTGCGGCCGCGAGATCGACGACCACCGCGGCCGCGCCGCTCTCGCCGCCGACTCTTTCCGCCGCGCCCTCCTCTCCGTCCGATTCAATGCTCGCCAAACCCTAGCCCACCGAGGCCAGTATCCCCTCCTCCCCTCCTCTCCGTTCTGCTACTGACTTGCCCTAGGGTTTGCTTTTGCCCCATTTCGGTTTTTGGCTAACATTTTGTGGGAGTTGTCAAATTTTCTGCTAGATTGTCTGTTGAAAAAGAAGGGTTTGTGATGTGTTACTGGAAATGCGCAAAATTTCAACTTGATGTTGGTTTTTTAGCTGATTGCTTTGTTTTAATTCATGCTTTAAATAGTTGGTCTTCTTTTGTTTAATTTTTGTTTTTCTTATTGTTCTTTAATGCAGATAAGCTCAGTCAGCTTAAAGATCAACTCAACGAGTTGGAAGCTGATTTGGAAAGAATTCTAGCAGGTGAGCTCTAGGGTTTTGTTTTGTTTTTCCTTTTTCTGTGAGGATTGAGTGGAAATTCTATCATGGTGGTGTTTAAGACAAAGGAAAAATGGCTGCTTTAGAATGTGAGTTCTTAGAATGCGAGTTCACAATACCATCAGCCAGTTACACAGAAAGGTAACACAGGAAGGGATCACACGATCAAACCAGAGCCGCCTAATGCACATGGCTTTGATTCTACTGCTTTTTGATGATTTAAGCCAACAGGCTCAGAAGTTCTTTTTATGCATCTTATTCTCCAGTGCAAGTATTAATTCTTGTATCATATTTTTGTTTGTGTCTTCTGTTTATATTCCAACCAACTGACTTCTGTCATAGACTAATTGCAAACTTGAGAAAGTACTAAATGATAGCTATAAATATAAATGTCCTTGCAGTGAATGCCTGTAATGAGGCCAAACGAGCAGCTACTGCTGATTCCCTATCTACAGTAGAGGTTAGAACAGAAGAGCTGAAAGAGCTGGTTAATGATCAAAATGCAAGGAAAAATGAATATGCAGCGATAGTTAGACAACAACTACATGGTAAGAAGTTATTCTTCTAATCCTACTTGAAATCTATTTTTGCTGTTTGACTGTGAAGACTGCTCATTAAAGCATATTCCTATCATTGTTTGATAAACATCTTTTACGTTCTGCATTTGATTAGCACATTGAGTTCATTGTCATAGTACTTTTCTGTTCATTCTAGCATCTATTTTTTTCTGAACAAATTGGCTAAGCTAAGCATGGTTGAATGTCTGTTCTGTAGAAATAGATTATTAATATTTCGATTCTTTGGTTAGTTTATGTGAGATGGAACACCATAATTTTGAGAAAGTACTGCAATAGATACAATTTTGCTTCATTCTTCTAGTTTCCCAATTTATGGATACAGTGAAAGCTGGCTTTACATTATTTTGTGGGTAATCAAGTGCATATAGTTCTTTAGTTTGGTAGAATTGATTGATAAGAAATTCAAGGTGACAGATAAATGCAGGGAACAAGCTCAAAATGCCAAGTAGATTTTTAGGCTAATTGATTTTATTTTCTTGTAAACTGAGATATAAGGTGTATGTGAAATTTGAACTTCATGAAGTTCTATCAGAGAACTTTTGTAGAGATCGAAGAAGAAAAAAAAATATAGGAGATATGTTATTTGCAAAACACAAACAGGACTGATTATATGTATGAAGCAAAAATGATAGTTTGGAAACAGAAATATTAGACAAACAAGTAAGCAGCTAATATCCTGCTTTCAGTGTCTTGTCATTAAGCCTTCAAAGCTGTTTTTTTCTTTATTTGTAACAAATTCACATTTGGGCTTTCCATTTATCTCCTGCATTATTTAATGTCCGTTAAAAATACAAAAAAAAGTTAGAATAGCAAATTGTTGTCTGAGAACACATTTTGATGTTTTTCTTTAAACTGTATCCAAAACTGTATATTCTTACAGTGCTGGAAACCCTCGAAGAGAAGTGTAATCTAAGTGATGGAAAAACTTTTAAAGAAGCTGTTCTGTGGTTCAATAAGGTTCTTGGCTTCCAAATTGAAGGAGGTGAAGGAGTCAAGTTCATATTCAACAAAATTGATGTGAAAGATCCAGATAAGGAATACTCATTTACCGTAAGGCTAAATGGTAGTGTGTATGCCTGTGAGTAACTATGGTTTACATCAGAATACCTCCTGATCATTAATTATCTATCTTGATACTTCCTCTCAGGTTAATACTCTTTTTTCTCTTTAATTGTCTCTAGTGTTGCATTGTGATCCATACCTTGAGGATCTTGATGAATTGATCAAAGAAATGAATGAAACCAATGGGTTGTTCAAGTTTGTAAGAACTATGAGGTGGAAGTTTCAAACTGCTACATTGAATGGTGAGTACATCTGCATATTTTTTTTTCACAATTAAAGTTTGTTAAAAAAATCAGTTCATAAGGATTTGTTTCAGTGTTCAGTTGCAGATCTTCGAAATCCAATTTTAATTACTTAAAATGATTAGATTTAGTTGGGGGCTGTTTTGACCAATAATTTTTTTGTGGGATGGGTTTTCACCTTTTTTTCAAAAAGCTAGGTGTAGCTAGTATTTGCATATTTTTACCTTGATTTTTTTTATATGCAAAGATGATCAAAACTGTATGCTGAAGTTAACTCAGAAAATGAACAAAATTAACAAAAATCTGGATTTTATAAACCAGATATCCAAACATTCCATTACTGTTAAATTGAAAAGCCACCTTATATTACATTTAAGCCAGTTAACTGCAGTTTCAATTTCTTGATTGTATATTATCAGTGTCATACCTATGGAGTTTTAAGATCCATCTCTAGAATCATATTTGTGTACCAGGTACTATTCATTTCAAATTATATATGACTCACATATTCCTTACTTAAACCATTCTTCTTTCTGGGCAGGAATTTCACCATCTCTCTCTGGCTATCCGGAGTCCACCACAATTACCATCTCATCACCACCACCGTTCTCAGTAGGCAGTGCAAGTGAAACAAGTGATAATGTTCGCTGCCAAACTAAAGAACAGCAACATGCTCTACAAAGAGTCATCTCCAGCCAAGTTGGAATGCACACAAATCCATCCCCAAAATCTGTATTGCTTCCTCACCGGTCCCCTCGCTTCCGGGTAATTGATTGAAAACAAAATGCATTTATGTTCCTTTTGAACTAACAAAGCCAACTTTCCCACTCCAGGCAGTGAAAATAGTTCCGTTGTGATCTTAAATTTAATCTGTTTGCTCTGAGTGATGCTTTTACCTATTTCATTTGCACTTTCTATTGCTCTTTGTCTGAATCTTATCATTGAATGACTTCTAATTATTTTGCTAGCGGGGACACTATCAAAATGTTCTCTTGATCTGATCGAGTTTAGTTTGAAGCTGAAGCGGGAAGTCTAACCAACACTTGTATGCAATGAATTTTCATCAGTTGTTCAATGTGGTTCATGATCATGAACAAGAAAATGGATTTCCAGGATTTGCTTACACTGTCTTCTACATTCATGTTTGTCAATAATGTTGTGTAAGCCCATGATTTGGAGGAAACACATGAGAATATGTCGTGCCCAGACACTAAGCTAATGTTGTAGCACAACTTTTTTCTTTTTATACTTAACCATAACAAGGCTATGACTTAAATCATTCCAGTTTATTGCCTCACATTTTAATTAGACAGGACCTGCAGTTTTTTTTGGCCAGTTCTTGAAGCCAAACATGCAGCCCTCGTGTCAAACAATGTAGTATTGAGCAATTCTACTTGCCCAACAATTTTATTTAATACCTCATAAGATCTGCATTTGTTCCAAGCATCAAAAATGACAAAGCAATTTAATATAAATTTATCACAAGAAACAAGAAATTTTGGCAGTCTTAATGTCAAATCAAAGAGTGCAACAGAGCAGGCTCTTTCACAACTAGGACTCATGCTGACAAAACAAAGTTTCTGGAGTAAACTTAACTCCAACAAAATCAGGGGAGAATCTCCCAAAACCATAAATTATTGCAAGCATAAAAGTTCAGCCTAAATTGTCCTTAAGAACTCCCAAATAGAGATTGAAGCTTCTTTTCATCACCATCTAAAGGAAGAAGAAAATTTGATGGTCACTTATGCACCACCAGAGCCGTACTTCTTTCCGAAGACAAGCAGCTGCAGCTTGTCATAGCCAGCAAGCACACCAGCACCAGCAACAGCCCGGAGAATGTTGGCACCTGCGCCCTTGAACAGGGACTTGGCACCCTCATTCTTCAAGATCTGGGAAAAGGCATCCAAGGAACTCTTGTACTTGACAGCCTCTCCGGATGTCATCATCATTCTTCTGCGAACGGTATCAATAGGATATGATGCAAGCCCAGCACCATTTGTGATGAGCCACCCAAGAGCAAAGCTAGCAAAGAAACTATCCTGAAAAAGCCAAACAACCATGTGAGGATTTTAAAGTAGCAACAAAGGATAGGGAAGAAATTTGTATTAAACAAAATATAGTACCTGCAGGCTTCCAGTCAGCACAACTGGCTTCAAAGAATCATACATTCCGAAGTAGAGGCCGCGGTAGACAATGATTCCAACACAAGAGATGTTGAATCCCCGATAAAGACCAGCAATGCCATCTGATTGCAAGGTCTTGCGGTACACATCAATGAGGCCATTGAATTGCCTTTCACCGCCCTTCTTGGCTGCTTTAGCATCATTAGCCAAGCGAGTACGAGCATAGTCCAGAGAGTACACAAAGAACAGGGAAGAAGCTCCAGCTGCACCACCAGAAGCCAAGTTGCCAGCAAACCACTTCCAGTAACCATCCCTGTCTTTCTTGAAGTTGAACAGCCTCTTGAAGTAATCTTTGAATGCAAAGTTCAGGGCCTAGAAGAAAACCATAGTCATTAATACACAGAACATATTATAATATCATAGGAAAAACCTTTGAAAAAAAAAGTTGAGTATGGCAAACTATAAATCATTCAATAATAGAATTTTACAATGTTAACAGAAAAATGGACACAGAATATAAAAAGTATCCAACCACATTATAAGAATTTCAACCAATGGGCGCTCACCTGAGTTGGGAAGTAGCGAATAACATTTGCTGTGTTCCCTCTCCACAAAGATATGACACCCTCATCCTTAATGGTGCGGGCAAAGCAATCAGTAATTCCCTTGTAAGGCTCAGAGAGACGTCCACTCTTAATCATTTCGTCCTGGTTCTGGATCAAAAGCTTGACACGTTCAATAGGAGCAGCAGCAGTTTTTGAAACGGCAGCAGATACTCCTCCCATGAGAAAGTCAATGGCAAAGCTCGCAAAGCCTTTTTCCACAGGTGCATGGGCAAAGACAGGCGGCACAGAAGGGAACACTGAAAGATCACGAGTAACTCCATATGGCTGCACCATAGGATTCTTAAGTCCACCATTGACATACTTTCCCATTGGCAAGTGCCTTGCATACACTGAAGAGCTATAGATGTTATGGTTCTGGGCCCTAAGATCTTGAGAAAAACCTGAGCTAAGCTGGAATGGGCCAGCAACCTTATGAACAATGGATGGGCAATTAATCTGATCGGCCATGGTCACAGAAAACCTAGAACCAGTAGATATAATTCATGTCAACAACATATTTCTGTACTACAAGCAAATTTAAGCAATATTTCATATTTCATGCAGGCATGTTGATAGAGACAAGAGTGGCAAATAAAGTTAGAGGTTTGGCCACAACCATTAGACAATGGAAATTAACAAAACAACATAATTGAAATTAGATTATTGAAAAAGACAATTAGTCAGCATAAAAGAATAATTCAAGTGAAGCATATCAATCTGCTCTTGCCAATCACATAGCAATGAAAATCAAGACTTTTGCCATGCAATTCAGATAGATACATATATGCCCCCGACCTTTTAAACACATATGGAAGACCAACAAGGTAATATAGCAAAAATAAAAAATGATGTGATAATTATAGATGCAGGACTAGCAATTCTCCCGCCTTTTTGATAAAGATCACATTTTTAATATTTTTCATCGGATCTGCTACTATTAGCTTCATTCAGAATAAAAGACAAACCTTTTTCCGAAAATATCGCTAGATCGCCTCACAAAAATCGCTTAAAAACAAGAGAAACATGCAAATCAAGAAAAAAGAAGAAGAAAAACTCCAGATCGGACGTGGAAACTAATCTTTCTTCAGATATGGCACAAAAACAAACCAAAAATTCCAAAAACAAGCAAAAAAGATGATCAGACACCGAATCGGACCTTCAACCAGATCGCGAGATCGAAAAGCTCAGAAAGCAAAACAAACAACAGATAAGAAGAGATCGGGGGGTGGATCAAGTGTAAGGAGGCGTACCCTGCGTGATCGGCGGGGCTCCAGTCGTCCTCTCGACCGCGAGTGGAACGTGTGGCGGAGAAGACGAACGCAGGAGGCGAAGGCGGAGGGGGTCCAAAAAATAGGCCAGCGGCGGCCATTTATAGGTGCTACTGATTGAATGGAGTGCTAGGGTTGTTGATTGGTTTGGCTGGACCATTTGGAATTGGGTTCGGCTGGGATATTTACATATCAGCACCTAAATGTTGATTTAATTAGATATAGAACCCTAATATTTTGAGGCCTTTGACCAGAAAACCAGATTAAGATATTGTTTTGAAAATTTTTATAAGAGTTTTTAAGTAAGAAACCACCATTTGTTATAAATTTATAAAAAAAAATTTAATTAAAATATTCAAAAAATATTTTATTTAATTTAATTTTATCAATTAAAATTGGTATAAAAAAATTAAATTATTTTCATTTGATTTTAATTTGAAAAACTATTAAAATTATTTTCATATTAATTTTATTATTAAAATTAAATTATTTTTTAATTATTTTTAATCGAGATAATTTTTTTATAAATTTATAATATAGAGTGAGTGATTTTTTAGCCCGTAACAATGAGATAAATAATCTTTTACAATTTATAATTACTTGGGCCGGTTTGTGTGATGAGAGCGGTAAAGCTTACACCTGTTGACATCTCAAACACAGGATTTTCATACTTTGCTCACATATATCTAAGTGATACATTGCTCACATATAACCAAACATGTGTAAAATAAATACAACTCTTGCAACACTCAGAAGCAAGAACAAATGTAAACTACAACAATGAAATCAAGGTTTTCCACAAACAAGAATTGACAAAGGAAAATTCAAGAGAACTTGAACTTATTGAAAAATTTTGAACTACTCTGTTTTCATCAACATCTAAGCATTTATGGAAGCAAGATGGCGGCTTTTACCCGCTGCCGGAGCCGTACTTCTTCCCGAAAACAAGCAACTGCAGCTTGTCATAGCCAGCAAGAACGCCAGCACCAGCAACTGCATGGAGAATGTTCGCGCCTTCACCTTTGAACAGAGACTTGGCTCCCTCGTTCTTCAGTATGTGCGAGAATGCGTCTATAGAGCCCTTGTACTTAAAAGCTTCCCCGGGTGGCATCATCATTCTTCTGCAAACCATATCGATAGGATACGACATAAAGCTTGCAGTATTTGTGATTAGCCAGCAAGGGCAAAGCTAGCAAAGAAGCTATCCTGAAACAGCCAAACAAAGAAATGAAAAACTGCAGGAATACAAGTAACCAAATTATCTGACAGTGCAGAAGGAAAAGCTAGTATACCTGCAGTCTCTGCCTGTCGAAACAACAGGTTTCAAAGAATCATACAATCCAAAGCAGAGGCTGTGATAGATGATGATTCCAACATAAGAAATATTGAACCCACGGTAAAGACCAGCAATGCCATCTGATTGCATAGTCTTACGGTAGACATCAATGAGACCATTGAATTGTCTTTCCCCTCCTGTCTTCGCTGCTTTTGTGTCATTTGACAAATGGGTACGTGCATAATCAAGAAAGTACACAAAGAGTGAAGAAGCACCAGCTGCACCACCAGGGCCCAGGTTGCCAGCAAACCACTTCCAGTACCCATCCATCTCTCTTGAAATTGAACAACCTCTTGAAGTAATCTTTGAATGCAAATTCAAAGCCTGAGATACAACCACAGGAAAAAACAAGTCATAAACAGCAAGAGGAACAAATCCATGATTGAGTACAAACACAAACACTGGCACAGAGCTGGGTTGGGAACTAGCGAATAGCGTTCTTTCCGTTCCCTCTCCATAATGAAATAACACCTTCATCCTTGATAGTGCGAGCAAAGCAATCCATGATTCCCTTGTAAGGTTCAGAGAGGCAACCAGCCGTGATCCTTTCATTCTGGTTCTGGATCAGCAGCTTCACGCGTTCAATAGGTGCAGCAGCAGTTTTGGAAACAGCGGCAGATACTCCGACCATAAAGGTCGTAAAACCTCTTTCTGAAGGAGCATGGGCAAAGATAGGGAAGGCAGAAGGGAAAATGGAGAAATCATGAGCCCATCCAAATGGCTGCACTGGTGGATTCAGGCCTTCATTAATGACCTTTGCTGACAGAAAGCTCCTTCCATACAGCAAAGGGCTATATAAGTTCCAGTTGTGGATAAAAGCGAAAATTTAGCTGGAGCTGGCCAGCAACCTTCTGGACGACAGATGGGTGATTAAAATGATCAGCCATTGACATGAAAACTGCAGTAGAACCATTACACAATCAGCACCAATAGTTTATGTCAGCAATTAGCACTCTGAGCTGGAGCAATTCAACATTAACAGAAATAGGCAGACTATCCATCAACAGTAATTCAATATTTCTACTCCCAGTATGAAGCATTAAGCCAAAAATGAAATCAAGTGACTGGAACAGGAAAGCTGAAAGTTGAGACAGCAAACCACAACTAGAAAAGTGGGAAAACAGAAGAGAAGAATAGATCAACTAGATAAGCAAAGCATGCTAGAATGAAAGAGAACGCACACATGCCAAATTCTGATTTCAATTTTGCCCAAGTAAATAGAACAAGAAGCTAAAGACAATAACCAGCTAAAAATTCGTGTTTCACGATCTCCTATCATGAATACTACAGACATACACATCGAAATCCTTTTATCATAAACACATCTGTGCCAATATTTCAGAATGCATATATGATCAGCTAGTAGCTACTGATATGCGTATCTTTCATTTCAATGCATTCAACTAGCTATCCAATATTCAGAGCCGAAAAAACCATCCACATGCAGAAAAGAATGGAAATCTTTGGCCAATATTACTTAGTCAATACTCAAAATTCCAATCTTTTTGCGTTCATCACAGATACTCATCAATTGAACCAACAAAGCTACAGCTTTTGACGATTTCTCAGGCAGAAATTAATGGAACTACACTTCCAATCTAACAGCAAGCAAAATGACAATTGACAACTGATATTGACTAAAATAGTTGCAGGCAGTAGAAAACAGTAGAAAAGAACCAAAATTGCAGCATAATCAGAAGAAGAAGATCTGATTCAGCAATCCATATTCATTCTGTAAGTTAAAAAAAAAAAAAGCAAAGATATTAACAATCAAAAATGAAAAAAACAGAGAAACAAATAAGATCAGAAAAGAAACAAAGAATCTGATTAAAGAAAGATGATCTAGAAGGGGAAAAAATGTCAGAAAAATATTGGATTGGAGGAGAGGAGCTCACCTGACGGGATCAGCATGTCTCAGCCCCTTGTGAAATGAAGGAGAATATAAGCATGTGAGAGCGAAGCAGCTCAACTTTTCAACATTGATTTTTACTGTTCATTTGCTCATGTATCATTTCAGGATCATTTGCACATAACTTTTATTAAATTACTCTTAACTCCCTGGTACCAGAGTGGAATATACTTGGAATTTGTAGACCATTACGTTGACAGAAATGACAGAAACCCTACAGCCAAGATAAAATGCTAACAGAAGACAGGTTTGCCAAGCTTCTATTTTCAACAGAATGGAATTGATGAAGGCAAAGCATTGAGTTGCAAGCATTGAATGGCATAGTAGATGCGTTGCATCCAAACAAGTGATGATTTAAAAGGTTGAAATGAAATTTTAAAAAAGGAGTTAATATGCCGCTCACAACCTCGAAATTGCCCAAAACAGCCACAGCAACAGCCAGGAATATGTGAGGAAAGTAACTGAAAATAAATTCTCAGCAGTCTCAAATTCAATAACAACTAGTGTCACATAAACAGTGTGCGGGAGCTATATAATAGCTCTCACACAAACCTGAAGTAAGAACTAATGAACTACAGAAATGAAATCAAATGTTTCCCCAAAACAATTCCAACAAAAATGGAGGGAGAATTTCCCGCTTAACAAAATTACTGAGAATGTAAAGCTCCATACTCTCAAATAGCAAAAATCTGATACTCTATTTTCATCACCATCTAATTGCTTTAAGCGCTACCCGAACCATACTTCTTGCCCAAGACAATCAGCTGCAGCTTGTCATACCCGGCGAGCACACCAGCGCCAGCAATGGCACGGAGGATGTTGGCACCTGCTCCCTTGAACAGGGACTTGGCACCCTCATTCTTCAAGATCTGGGAGAAGGCATCCAGGGAGCTCTTGTACTTGACAGCTTCTCCAGATGTCATCATCATTCTTCTGCGAACTGTGTCAATAGGATATGATGCAAGCCCAGCACCGTTCGTGATGAGCCAACCAAGGGCAAAGCTAGCAAAGAAACTATCCTGAAAGAGCCAAACAACAAGTATGTAAGCCCTTTTAAGTACCCACAAACAATAGGAAGCAATTTGTACTAAACGAAAATAAAGTACCTGCAGGCTTCCAGTCAGCACAACTGGCTTCAAAGAATCATACATTCCGAAGTAAAGGCCACGGTAGACAATGATTCCAACACAAGAGATGTTGAATCCCCGATAAAGACCAGCAATGCCATCTGATTGCAAGGTCTTGCGGTACACATCAATGAGGCCATTGAATTGCCTTTCACCTCCCTTCTTTGCTGCTTTAGCATCATTAGCCAAGCGAGTACGAGCATAGTCCAGAGAGTACACGAAGAACAGGGAAGAAGCTCCAGCTGCACCACCAGAAGCCAAGTTGCCAGCAAACCACTTCCAGTAACCATCCCTGTCTTTCTTGAAGTTGAACAACCTCTTGAAGTAATCTTTAAATGCAAAGTTCAGGGCCTAAAAGAAAATAAAATTGATAGCAATAAGAGAAATTATGAATAGAGAAACCATCTCTAAGACAATCCAAAACAAGGGCGGCGGCAGCAACAACAAAACTCTTAGCATCCCAAATGGCTAAACAAAATGTTGAACAATTTTCATATCACCAATGGTAAAGATAAATGGTCAAGCTAAAATGGAATTCATCAATCCATTTTAACTAACAAATAGACCAGAATGAGATTAACTGATATTGAATGCCACCAATATTTTGCAAGACAAAGTGTCAAACCAACTCTTAACCATTTTATAAAAGCCAATACAAGCATTTGATATTTGACCCATTTTTTGATTAGTTAAACAGAGAACCCAACATATCCCCAGTTGCTAAAACTATCAAGAAATGCCTATCCCCCAGGCAAGCATTGTGCAGAGATGTTGTCCTTGATAAGAGTGAGGCAGCACTAACATGAGGGTTCATACACCAAACTTTTTCTCAAGATTGAAAGTTTATAGTTCACAGGATCAAAACAGCATATTAAATACTATTAATAAATGGTGTTACAAAAAGGGTCTAAAACTTAACACACCTGAGTCGGAAAGTAACGAATCACATTTGCGGTATTTCCTCTCCACAATGAAATGATTCCTTCGTCCTTGATTGTGCGAGAGAAGCACTCCCAAATACCTTTGTAAGGCTGAGAGAGACGACCAGACTTAATCATTTCATCCTGGTTCTGGATCAGAAGCTTAACACGTTCAATTGGAGCAGCAGCAGTTTTAGAAACAGCAGCAGAGACTCCACCCATGAGAAAGTCAATAGCAAAGCCAGCAAATCCTTTCTCTGAAGGTGCATGGGCAAAGACAGGCGAGACAGATGAAACCATTGAGAGGTCAACAGAACCTCTGTATGGCTGCATCAAAGGATTCTGCAGCCCCCCATTGACATAGCTTGCAGTTGGGAAGCGCCTCAAAGGGATATTGAAGTTACTGTTATAAGCATGGAAATCTTGAGAAAAACTGGAGCTAAGCTGGAACTGGCCAGCTACCTTCTGCGTGACAGATGGGTAATTCACTTGATCGGCCATTGTTTGCAAGCAGAATAACCTGAAACAAGAACAGAGCAACAATTTTCAATAAAACTCCAATTAATTCCATATTATCAGTCCAATGAGCAAAAAATATTATAAAGAATCAGACAATAAGAATTTGAGAAAAACAAATGCATGGCCCAAACAATGGAGATATCTCAAGCAAATAAACATTAATATGCTACCACAAGCTAGTTATCAAGATGCTCAATATGCCTAATGGCATTTGATATTCCGCCACATAGTTAAGTGGAACTAACAGAATTGAATCTAATTAATGCATTAAAAAGTAAACCAAAGTGATGGGATCATTGCATCCACAACATGATAAAATATACCAAAATCAGTGCGTAACACCTATAGTTTCTGCTTTTAAATCTAACTGAGCAATTCTTAACAACCCAAGCACCAATGAATTAGTTTTCTGCTTTTGTGCTTGCAACAAAGCAAGGGACACCATATGGTGAAAGGAAAGTCATTTACATCATATAATTCAATTACTATTGGACACAATATAGTGTGGAAGCCCTTTTTCCTGATATGTTTTAGCACAGGTAACCACTGAAAAAAAAGTGAAACAACCAAACAAGGGGAAATCGTCGAGTAATGAGCCATTAATTGCTTTAAATTTTACTTTTTTCCCAGTCATTTTATCCTGAATGCAAACACTAAATGCTGTAGGCTTCACCACTCAGTTATAGGTATCAACAACTTTTCAGCAACCAATAAACACAACTATTTGTGAAAAACAACAGGAAACTGTTGGTTAATCGTGTTATTGCGTAAATCCAAAATACATCGATAAAGTCGACGGGTTCCAAACCCAAAATCCATTTTTCATAAATCAAATGCGGAATGATCGTCAACCAGATGCCACAAACAGTATTTAATGTCAGAAGTAAAGCCCTGAAAAGCCAATATAGAAAAGTACAATCAAAAGCACGAACAAAATTCGAAATTCCAAATCTACAACCCAATAGATCCACGAATCTATAGAGAAAACTCAAATCTAACACTCCAACAACCAGATTAGATCATAAAATCAGGCATCCCTTGGATCAGATCCATAATTCCCACAGAAAAAACCAAATCGGATCGGAGAACAAACCTTTTCCAGTACGAAAGCCCAAAGATCGAAACCAGAAGACAAAAATCGGAGATAAATAGCGAATCAAAACGCCAAAAAAAGATCGAGATCTAAAGAAGAAAGCAGCGCTCACCCTTAGGTCTCGGTCGCCGGAACGCGGGAAGGAGACCCAATGGCCGAGGAGAGCGGGCGAGATGGCGACTCCTTCCAATCCCCTTTTACGTCATTCTCCCGGTTGACATTCGGTACGTTGTCCATTCAATATCTTTTAGTTAACGTGGATCCGCGAAATACGTTGGATGGAGAGGTGTGGACTTTGCTATTCTAGAATGTGGGAACCGGTTAGGTTAGGGATCTCCCCGGCCCCCGGGAGTGAAAAAGGGAAGGCCGGTCAGGACCTATCTTCTTTTCCGCTAAACGCGAAAAGTGACCCGAGGAACAAACCCAGAGCTATTGGTTAGGAAACGTAGCCAATCAGGTAGACAATCATTGTAAGTGGTTCTTTTTCGGGACTCTTTTCTGGGCCGGTTGTGGCAGATCAATAATGAATGGTTCGGATGATGCGACGAGGTGGAAAATATCCTTGTGGCACGAATCTCCAAGAAAACATAAACGGCTATATTGATGGCTTCTTGGGCTTCGTGTGCGGGTGTCGCACGAGAGATTTGTCGCATGTCCGGCAATTTATAGCCTGCGGGAACTCGGGGCCGTGCCGAATCAAAATTCGTCCAACCAATGGAAACTTTCCACGTCTGATTTTTGTTGGAATAATTATGTACAATCCCGTAATTAGACTTAATTACATACAATCCCGTAATTTCCGAAATTACCCTTAGTTATTTTTATAAATACACCCCTAAAAACTTATTTTTTATATTTTACGCTCCGAAATTCGATTTTTTGTAAATAACATCACGAAATAACTCTGATTTACAGAAAAGTCCTCGAAATTCGGATTTTTGCAAATAAACCCTTGAAAATTATTTCGATTTACAGAAAAATTCCCGAAATTCGGATTTTTGCAAATAACACCCCGGCGCGCGGGCGGGAACGGAGGAGGAGGCCGGCGGCGGGAGCGAAGGCGGAGGCTGGGCGTGCAGGAGCGGAGGCGGAGGCCAGGGCGCCAGCGCACCGACACGCGGGCGCGGACGGCCAAGGCCAACGCCGTTCTGCCCCGCGTGCTAGGGACGGAGGCCGAGGCCAGCTCGCCGGCACGCGGGGGTAGAACGACGTCGGCCTTGGTCGTCCGCACCCGCGTGCCGGCGCGCCGGCGCCTCGGCCTCCGTCTCGCGTGCGGAAGCCGTCCGTGCCCGAGTGCCGGCGGGCCGTTCGGCCTCGGCCTTCGTCCTCGGCGCGCGGGCGAGGACGCCGGCCGGCGATAGTCCGACGAGAGGTGTATTTGTAAAAATTAGTTTTAAAATTTCGAAAAATTTAGATTTATTTTAGATTTATGGTAAAATTAAATATAAATTCATTCCTAATTTTTCAAAATTTTTCAAAAATTTTTAAATATTTTATCGTATTTTTAATTTGAAATCAAAGTACAGTTAAAATATAGTCAAACTCTGGTCAACACCCAATTAATAATTTAAAAAAATCTTTCCGACGAAACCGAAACAGCCGAAATTAAAACCGAAACGGCCGATATGTATCGGTTTTACTGAGTCCCGAAACCGAAACCGAAACCGAAACAGCAAACCTTGGTTAGGATAACTCAATTCTAAGGAAGTTTAATTTTGATGTTGTGATCACATTCCTTAAGATCTTCCGCAGACAACAGTAATGTAATTAAAACTGCAAAAAAAAACAACAATATAGGAGTTATTGATAGAAGATGAGTATGCTATAGAGTTCCACATCAATTTCAACCCAACAGCCTAGCAAAAGTATTCTAAGAAACCAGTCTAGGGATTATAAAATACTAGTGTACTACTTTCCCTAATTCTCGCTTTAGCATCAAAACCTAAACAGAATTAGAACAACCTATAAGACACCAAGAGCTCGATAAGGACTCACCACAAAATGTTTCCATGCCAAAGAGTCTGCATATAGTAGAACCACAAATGTCAATGGAGGAATATCTGCAAAAGCAAATACCAATCAGCAAAAATGAGGCCATAACAAGAAATTGCAAGCATAAAATTTCCCAAAAATATCATGCCAACTTATTCAGGGATAAAAAATAGCCTATAAAGTAACATAAATGACCATCTTCTGCATTGTCACCAACTAAAGAATTTGCACAAGCTCACACATTGAGAAATGAAGCTCAAGACTATAAGCAGATGCTCAATCTGAATAACATCATCATACAAAAATAAGTTCAAAGATCGAAACCAAGAAGAAAACTAATCCACAACCAAGACATAACAAGCAGATGCTCAAGACTACAGCAACAAATTTGTGGAAATGATACTCAGAAAGGATAAAAGCATACTAAGCACTGCTGATCTCCAAATGTTCCCTCCCCATTTGACCATTTCAATAAAATAACCCAAAGATTCTAACATCTCCCTGAGTCCCCCCAATATCCAACTCCAGCTCCTTCTCTCACCTGCATCACCTTCTGTTCATTCTCCAACCTCAACCACTCCAGCTCCCGATCCTTCATGCACGAAAACCTCTGCCACTTAAACCTCCTCTTTTCCAACTCAAACCCTTCCCTCCAAATCCCCCACCTTTCCTCCTCTAGCTACAACTCCCGCTCACTAAACCACTCCTTCCTCTCCCCGAGCGACCACGAATTATCCCTCAATACCCCATCAATCTACATTTTAAAGCTCTCTCCAATCAATCACTCTTATTCTCCAACTCCTCACTCTTTTATTTTCCTCCCTTCTCATGCTTTTCATCTTCCTTAACCTCGCAACCACGGCCATTGTGAAATTCGCGCATTTTTCTATAGAAGAAGTGCTTGCAGCTCAGAATCTTCCTCACATACTCCTTCCATTCTTGGAAACATGGATCAGGGATTCCAACAAGGCCGGGTTTTCCACGACCCTGCACCGTCCCCTTCCCTAGAATGTCATTCAACCTCTTGTACCTCTTGTTCAAATCATCAAACTTGTCATCGCACTGCTGCGGCGAGACGGAGCAGCCCTTCTCGAGAATGAGCTTCGATGCCGCCTTCCACTTCCCTTCTTTAGCAGCGCCTTCTTCGGGGGGGTGGGGGTGTGGTGGTTGTGGGGTGTCACCTGCGAGGATGGCGACGGCCGCAATGACCGGTGCCACGGCGAGGCCGAGGAGCCCTTGCCGGTGGGGTGAGGTCGTCGTCGTCGTCGCAGGGGATGGGTTCGTAGATGGGGAGGAAGCCGGGGCTGATCGCCGGCGAGGTCTTCATCCAAACCGTAGCAAATGAGACAATGAGGATGGAGATATGGAAGCCGAAGAGTCGAAAACGAATGATTTGGATCCGAAAATGCACCCGTTAGGTTATTGGATTCGGATTGAAGTTTATTAGCTGGATCCTATATACCAAGATTTTTAAATACTTGTATTTGGACTGGTTTTTCTAAAAAAATGAGAAGTATTTATTCACCAAAAAATATAGCATATTTATGGGCATAAGATTGATGAGTCATCCAACTAAGTTCGATTTTGATCCAAATAATTTAATGAGTCAAATCAGCTAATACATTGAAAAATTAGAACATTAAATTTGAAATATTAAACCATATTCGTCGAGTCATGTTTGTGCATCAAGTCTCACATTGAGCCAAATAACCCATCTCATATACTATCTCAATTTTACTTCAAAAATAGAGAGATATCAAGTAATTAAATAATAATGGTCCCCACTGACATGGATCATGGTAGGAGATGTAGTCTACTCCATCTCTCACTATGTGATAAAATAGAAGAATAACCATAACTTGAAAATCAATCTTTCATGTGCCTTCATTTTAACTAAACTTAATGGTATGCGATTAGGAAATCATACCCTATAGTAAGTTTAATTAGTTATACATATAAGCCTAAACAACTAGTTACAAAATCCTAACGCTTATTCTTTCCATTTTTACACATATTTCATCTTCTACACTTTGACTAACTTAGGTATCAGAGATGTTGCAGTTAGAGAGCTTCCTACGGTCCTCCTCATGGTGTTTTCTATACTACAAAGAGAGGAAGAGGAGTGCGACTTGTCAAATAAACCAACCTCAAATCATCCATATTCAAGAGGTTAGTCTATCTCGGCAACATAAACTTGACAACCAAAGGTTTAATCACTATTGTGCATATCACCATATTGAGCAAAGGTTTACTTTGGTAGCATACCCATAAGCTAATGGGTTCACCAAGATAACTAATTGAACCGATTTAAAAGGGTTAAAGAAGTATCTTAAGGAAGCAAAAGGTGTATGGGTAGTGAGCTATACCACATTCTTTAGTCTTATATGACTACTCCCCAAACTACCAAAGGTGAATCTCCTTTCATATTCGCTTATGGAGTATAAGCAATCATCATAGTATAAATATTTCTTCCCATGCTGAAAACTAAATTCTACAATCCCAAGGTCAATTAATATGCACTTCAAGGTGATAAAGACATAATACTTGAGGTTAAGGAGAAGGTCTGCTTGAAGGTTATGGTTTACCAACAACACATGGCTTATAGCTAGAGTCAGAGGTCATCTCCTACAATATGGAGACTGGGTTCTTTATTGCACTAACACCACCAATCAGAATACAAAAAAAATTAACACCAAATTGGGAAAAACCTTACCGAATCACTTGAAGTATCAATAAAGAAACTTTTAAATTAGAGTATCCTAATGACAAGGTACTACCTCGCACTTGGCATATAAACAATCTTTAAAAGTTCTATTAATGACTGCTCCCTAGTTCCTCCTTTTATAAACTCAGTTTCAACGCTTTACACTTGACCTCCCTACTTTAGGTTCCAACACTTCGCACTTGACCTCACAGTTTGATGCCAATGCTTTGTGCTTCCCCTATTTCAAGTTCCAATGCTTTGTGCTTGACCTCACATCTCAATTTCAAAGCTTCACATTTGACCTTACAACTCAGTTCCAATGCTTTACACTTAACTTAACATCTAGGTTCCAACACTTTGTGCTTAACCTCTCTACTTCAGGTTCCAACACTTTGTGCTTGACCTTATAGCTTGGTTCCAATGCTTCGTGCTTGACCTCCTTAGTTTAGGTTCCAACTCTTCATGCTTGACCTCCCTCCTTTGGATTCTAATGCTTTGCACTTGACCTCAGAGCTAGGTTCCAACGCTTGACAGTTGAACATATAGGCTTGGCTTCAACCCTCTATAGCTTTGATATCAAGCTTTGCATTTCATCTTTGGCCTGAGCTTCGTGAGCTTTGTACTCAACCTCACATTCAACCTTGAAGCCCTACTCGGTAGCTCAAGTAACATAGAGAAGGAAGACTAAAAGGCAAACCAAGCTGGCACTTAGAAGATTTCACACAACTCTAAGAAAAAATTTCATAGAAGGCATTCATGAAGTAACAAACTACTACTTAGAAAATTTCATACACAAGATTTCACACAAAAAGTTCATTGAAATGAAAGAGCTCAGTGAACTTAATACAAAAAAGTCGGTACAACAAGAAAGCTAAAACTACACTTCTCCAAAGTCACCTCCGCCTTCATCATTGGAGAAGTCTAGAGAAACATTTAAACCTCCCTTGGCAAAACCCTCCTCAGCAGCTTAATCCAACTAGGCACATCAACATAGTCTTCCTTCAGCCACTAGACTCTTTGTTCACTATACAATTCAATATTGAGATGATTGAGGTCAAATCCAAGCTTTCAAGCTTCTTAATTTGTAATATCCCTGCAAACTATATACCCTTCCTCAAAGATTTCTGCAATGAGGCACCCCTGTTCAGCAACATATTCCTCTTCCTTGAATGCCCAAACTCCTTTTTCTTAGTCTGAATAGAGGAGGAGCTCGAGTGGTGAATGGAGTCATTAATTAGAAATTCCTTGCTTTGTTGAATAAGTTAAGCAAGTTGAGCCTTACAAGCCAAGTGCTGGAGTTGATCCCAACAATAACTCCTTCTATGATTACAAGCCTCACAAAGACCTCAATAGTGAGCTTGGATGTAGCCCTAGTTCTAGGTGGTTTCTTCCCCTTACTCTTTTTATCCTCATAAGAGTACCTCTACTCCACACGAGGCTGGACTTTTGATAAGGATAAGATTGCTGGCAACTCGATCAAGTCGACCCTTGATGTTACTGTTGGCAGGGTTAGTGAGAGTATGCACTTTAATGTTGACTTGCCCTTTTTTTACCTTTTTCTTCTTCTTCTTTTTGGCTTCCTTCAATGTTGAATTGTTGCTAGCATATTGGAGCCATTTCTTATTGTCTCGACCTCCTATTGAGATACTTTGCTTCGGTAGTCCCCCTCCTTGTTGGACTTGCGAGGCACTTGGCCTTGTGGAGCAGTTGTCTTGCTCTAAAGAGTCACATTCATAAAATTGATGTGGCTTAGCCTTGTGAAATAAGTGAAAAAACATAGATTATTACCTTAGTTTAGAGAAGCCAAATATACCTCCTCGAGAGGGATCTTGGGACCAGCTTGATGATCTTGGGGTCTCCCCCAATCCTAAATAAAGAACTCCCTTATAGGGTAGTCCTTCTAGAAATGGATCGAGGACAAATTTATTGTGAAGATGTAGCAATCATTTCTGGTAGATAAGTACCAACAACCTCCAATGTTTGTACCTTCACATCCTCGAAATGCTATTTGGAGCATGGCATGGTAGGCTCAACCCCTTTCCTTTAAGCAAAAGTAGTGAATGCCATGACGTACCTTATGGAATTTGGTACAATTTGATTAGGTACTAGATCATAACTTTTTAAAACCTCTTGAATGAAAGAGTAAATGGAGTACCAAGTCCGCTCTTGAATATCTCCCGTAATGTTGTGAAGTGTCTAAACTCGTTCTTTAGCTTCACTTTATCCTGATCTGAGCTCCATATGTCCACTTTAATGTTGTTCAAGAAGTCATATCTTTGAGTGAGGTACCAAAGCTTCTTCACTATTAGAGTTTGTTTGATGACACAAATCAAAATTCTAGGTGGTCCTCAAGGAGTCACAACATTGGAATCCCATAGATCCTCACCTTGTAATCACATCGACACACTTTTGGAGAAAAAAGAAGTCAATGTCTAAGGACCTAGATCTACAATAATTTAGAGATGCCTGAACCATACAAGATTAAATTTGCCTTACAATGTCAGAAAATTGAAAAAGATAATGAAAATTTTGGGACCTTATCTAAATTGTACTTTGTTCAAGGAGCATGAATTACTTGTTGAGTTCCATTTTAGGGAGAAAACACAATGTACCTTCGAGCAAGAGCACTCATGGGACAATTATATTTCAATAAGGCTAAAGAAGCTGATGAAAAAGATGACTAGAAACCTTGAGGAGCTTGGAATGATGATGAAAAAAGTCCCATCGAAGCAAACTACCTAACCTACTCGAAGCATCAAAAAAAGAAAGAACAAAAGCAAGAAGAAGAAGCTGGTTTAACCGGATGAATACGACATCAAGAAATTAGTCATTTAGGAATACATAGATGCTTTGGAGGAATATGTCGAAGGAGAAAAACAGCCATTAGAGTCCTCCCATTATTTCAATGACAACAAAATTTAGGATGCAAGGTGAAAAAAAGCGAATAGACTTATTAGAGATGTTACTAATGAAATGAAAGATCCCACGAGTCTCTTCAAGGGCTACTCTTGAGATAACTATCTCAGAGAGTGGTTCACTCATGAATATAATTATGATATGCTCAAGCTACAACTAGATACTGTGAAAGAACTAACTATGACTAAAATGAAGCTTGTTAATAGGCAAAACAAATGCTAAACAAATACATGCAGGCTATAACTACCCACATAAAAGGCATGATTACCATACTCTATGAAGAAATAGAGAAGATGAAAGAGATGCTAACAGAGAAAATAAAACCACACAAAAGACCCTATAAGAGTAGTGGGAAATCACCTACTAACCCTTCTCAAGATTAAAATAATCACTTATACCACTTACTCCAGGGACAGGTCAAGAAAGCTAGACACTTTCAAAAATAATTATTTGAATTTATGGGCTCTTGTTGTATGGTGACTCATACATTTGATGTAAACACTGATGAGCAACTATCCCATCCTTCATCGGGCAATCCAGTAATAAATGCTCAACCCACTAGGTTTGGTGATATCCCAGTTCTAGAACCTATGGAAGGATGCACTCTATTGACTTTAGAAGAATTATGTATACAAGGCATAGATGATGAATATGATTCTATGTCTGAGCCAGAATAACTTTATAATTACTCAGCCGACCCTACACCAGTAAGCCCCAAAAGAAGAAACAAAGATTCCAAGAAAGGATTAAGTAGGCTAATGCTAAAGTTTGTTCTGCTCCCGTATCAAGTCAATCTAAATAACCACAAAAGAAATATCCTAAGTATAAACTTGTAAAGAAAGTCATGCTCGTAGACAAAATAAAAGAATTCATCCAAAGAGTTTTTAAGGATCTCTTTATAAGTAAGCGTACGTGCCTAATTCTGATGTTAAATAGAATGATTATCAGCCACTCACATCCTCCGAAGATAATAAGAAAACTATCAACTAGGGGCAAGGACTACTTCCTATTGTATGATTAGCCTCGATAGTGATTCTGAGGATAAATTTTATTGATCTCATAACACTAGATTTAACTAAAGAATACAAACTAGGTACAACTCCGAGGTGGAAAAGTGTGGCTCTCGAGACAAGCTCCAATGCCTAGGGAAGAACACCTTTAAGGACAAGAAAAAGAAAATTTAGATAAATGAAGCATCGAACCTTCGCAAACTAAACCTGCACTCAAGAAAGTGGAATACAATATAATAGCCCACCTTAATAAGATCCCTATTATACTGTGTTTGATAACCTAATGATATTGCAAGAACTTAGGGATACACTGGTATACATCTTGCAGAATTCAACTTATTAGCAAGCATACTTTATTGAAGAGAAGATGAAGGAGTTTTTATATGCACATCAAGCTCCTATTATCACTTTCACAAATAATGGTATGTTGCTAGAAATAATAGATTATAATGGACCATTATATGTCACAAAAAATAATGATGGGATCAAGATCAATTGTATCTTGAATGACCCAGGTTCCTTAATCAATTTAATGACTCTTTGAACTCTAAGAGCTCTAACCTTGGATGTGTGCTACTTGTCGTCCAAGATTATAATTATCCAAGAACTTTAGTAGAATAGCCAAAAAGCTCTGGGAGCTATATCTATTCCTCTAAGAGTTGGTGAGTTGATGACAGAAGCCAAGTTCTATGTGATCGATACCAATACATCATACAAAGTACTTCTAAAAAGGTAGTGGTTACATAAAAATAAAATAGTATCATCAATCTTACATCAATGCCTCAAGTTCCTCGAGAATGGTGAAAAATACTAAATTGATGGAGATGTACATCCTTTTGATATTTATGAGGTGCATTATGGTGGTATAAAATACTATCAAAGATCATATACTAATAGAGAGTTTGCTTTTATCAATCAAGCAAAGTAGAAGATTGCTAGCATAATCTTCACTCCTCTTTATTTAGGCAATGATACTAACTTAGACTCTTCAGATGAAGAAAACCCACAAATCTGCCTAGGTGGTTACACCTATGATGAAGATAATAATAAGGGTCAAATAGAAAATACTTTTGTTATTACTAAAGTCTTAGAAGGTTTATTTAAGCCATTAGATGAGCTAAGCATCAATGTCATAGAAGAATTAATAACTTTCTATATTCTCCCATGATATAAAGAAGAAAAGGAGATATTATTTTACAAGAAAATTTCTTAATCTCCAAGTATGTATAAAATCTTAGGAACTGAAGATCTAGCGGATGATGGTGACCATCAGCCAATAGTTATGCCTAAATATTTTTTGAATCAGCTTCATTAAATAATCAAGCAATTCAACTGTAGACATCCATAAACAAAAAAAAAAGACAGTTGTTTCTTCAAGAATCTATGGGATCCACCTCAAGAGTATGTTTACATTCCTAGAAGAGGAAACAAGAACACAAAAAGATTTGGGTATATCACTTCAAACATCCACATATGCATTATGATTACTATTGAATCTCCGTCTGATGTTCAAGATGACCAAAAAATATCAACACCTTCGACACATGTGCTGAAGTAGCCACGACTCTTCAATACCATAAGAAGGTGACATCCTTGGTAAAATTCTATCAAGATAAGAAGAAAGGGGATATGATGTAGCCAAAATACCATCAAATGAACCTTCAAGTGAGGAAATAATCCTTAAACCAAAAGAAAGTTCCACCAGAGCTTAAAGACGGGGGACAAGCCACAATTGATGAACTGATAAAAATCAACCTAGGCTTAGAAGAGAACCCTAAGCCAACCTTTATCAGCACACAACTATCAAAAGAAAGCCAACTCTAACTCAAAGCAGTACTCCAAGAGTATATTGACTATTTTGCATCGAGCTATAAGGAGATTTATGGACTAAAACCTAAAGTTGCAGTCTATAAGTTAGCCATTAATCCTAAACTTTCGCCTGTCAAACAAGCACCTACAAAGATAAAACTCGACCTAGAATTAAAGTGATAGAAGAAACAAAGAAATTGATTGAAGTAGACTTCATTAGAGAAGAAAAGTATCTGAATTGGGTGGCGAGTATTGTGCTAGTTAAAAAGAAGAATGACTAAATTTGTATCTTTGTGGACTACATGGATTTGAACAAAGCACAACTAAAGGATGATTTTTCATTGCTAATAATGAAAATCATGATTGATAACACAACCGACTTTAAAATATTTTCCCTTATGAATGGTTTTTTAGATTACAACCAAATCAAAATGTATTCTAATAATAAGAAGCATACAGCCTTTAGAACACCAATTGTCATTTATTATTAAAACGTAATATCTTTCGGGCTCAAGAATGCAACACCACTTATCAATTAAAATTAATCCATCAAATATCAAAAAGCAATCTTGGGCATGTCATTGCCTAGCAACCTAAAGCAATTAAAGTCATTCCAAAGCTAATTTGCATATATAAGAAAATTTATCTCAAACCTCTCTGAAAGATGCAAGCCTTTCTCTAGATTGATGAAGAAAGATTCTCCATTTGTTTATGATCAAGAATGCTAATGAGCCTTTGGAGTGATCAAGCAGTATCTCTTAAAACCACTAACCTTGGTAGCCCCTACCTAATAAACCTTTGATCTCCTACATGACCACAATGAAAGAGTCTTTGGGAGCACTTCTTGCCCAGAATAAAGAATAAGGTAAAGAAAATACACTCTGATACTTGAGTAGAATGCTAGTGGGGTAGAAGACAACTACTTTTCCATCGAAAAGCATTGTATGACACTCATATTCATAGTCAAAAAACTCATATATTATTTGCTTTCTCATCAAGTTATTTTAGTATCGAAGATTGACCCTATAAAATACTTGATGACTAAGCCTATATTTACTGGAAGGCTAGCAAAATTAGCTTTAATCCTTATGAAATACGATATTAAGTTTACCTCCCAAAAAGACGATAAAAGGGTAGGCCCTCACCAATTTTCTTGTGGCTCACTCTATGCCAGATAATTCTCTACTAAGTTGCAAGCTTCCTAATAAAGAGATCCTTCTTATTCAAGAAGAAGAGCCCTACTAAAATTATACTTTGATGGGACATTATCTGTCAGACTAAAGATCAAACCAAAGTTTCTACAAATCAAAGAAGATGTTAGACTCATATTTGTCACACTGAATGGGGGCATTTTATGATATTTCTATTTTTTCCCAAACAATGCATAAACAATAAGCTTGAATACGAGACCCTAATTGCAGAACTAGAAACAAACCTCAGTATGAGGATATATCACCTACATGTCTTTGGTGATTCACAATTGGTCATCAATCAAGTCCAAAGAGAATATAAAATCTACAAATTTGAGCTTCCGAAATACCATGAAAAGGCTCACGAACTTATGAGGTGAATCTCATATGTTCAAATAACTAAGATTTCTTGATTTATTAATGCAAAAGCATATTCTTTAGCCAAATTAATCACTAGCTGATTCAGACTAAGAAGAGATTCTAATTATAGTCTGTAATAGATAAGTGATAATCCCAATATGCAGTATTAAGCACAAAAAGACTGAATTTAATTAATGGAAAAGGCTGCAAATTAAAAAAATACTATTTACCAACTACCTCTAAGGAGAAAAATTCCCAAAAGATAAATCAATATAAATCAGTACAGACACAACTCAGAAAGAAAGTTACACAATTTTTATTTATCAATGACACTCTTTATAAAAGGTTCTTCGATCAATTACTTCTGCACTATCTCTTAGACAAAAAAGTCAAAGAAATCAAGTATGAGGTACATTCTGGGGTCTATGGTGCTCATTAATTGAGCCTAAAATTGATGATAATGATTAATTGTATAAACTATTATTGGCTCATGATAGTGAGGGATTGCATCTAGTACGTTAGAAAATATCATTTATGCTAAATTCACAGGGACTTCATTCATCAATACCCAAATCCTCTACATCCAGTAGTGTCTTTGTGGCCATTCAAGGTATGGGGTATGAATATCATCAGTCTAATTGAACCACTTTCTTTCAAGGTCATCACTTCATATTAGCAGCAATCAACTATTTCTCTCGGTGGGATAAGACAATTCCATTAAAAGAGGTAAAAATGGATACCATTATCTACTTCTTTTGAGAAAATATCCTATACCAATTCAACGTTCTTAGAAAGATTATTTCTGACAATGGATCATTCTTCAGAAGCTTCAAGATAGGACAATTCACGCAACATCATAAGATAAATTTGAGGTATTCATTCATTTACAATGCTAGGATAAATGGTCTCACTGAGGCATTTAACAAAATCCTTTCCCAGATATTGAAGAAAGTTATTTCTAGAAATAAAAAGGATTGGCACCAGAAACTTTCAGAAATATTATGTGCCTATCACACCACATATTAAACTAAATTCAATCAACACAGTATATATTAGTGTTTGAAATTGAGACAGTCTTACCATTGAAAGTAAATTTTTTTTTTAAGAATTACTTTGCAAAAAGAAATCACAAAAAAGACAATGTTCATTTTTACCTTGACAAGTTAGACTCTTTGGATGAAACAAGACTCATAGTTTAATAAATCTGAAAATATATTGAGCACAAATGTTTAGAGCCTATAACAAGATAATTTGGCTCAAATCTTTTCAGAAGAAGAAAATGGTCTTAGTCCTGAGAAGACCCATAATTTCAAATCAAAATAAAAAAGGCAAGTTCGAGCCTAATTGAGAAAATCATTATATCATCGAAAAGATATTCAAAGGAAAATCCTACCAACTAATTGATGACAAAATAGAAAGGCCTATGCAGCTAATCAATGCCCAATTTCTCAAAAGAGACTATGCTTAAGCCTTTGGGGGTAATAACAATAACAACAAAAAGTGTCTATATTTTGTTTATGACAAAACATTCAACTTCCCCAAGAGAGAATATTTGGTCAAACATGTACTCTATATTTCTCAAGGCAAAATATAAACACAAAATGTCACTCAATTTGTGTGATGATCGAGTCCACGCCCCCATCAAAGTCTGCTCCTTGTGACAAATTAAGTCCACTTCTTGTGACAAATTAAGTCCACTTCTTGTGGCAAAATAAGTCCACTCCTTGTGCCAACTCAAGTCCACTCTTCGTAGTAACTCAAGTCCACTCATTGTAGCGAATCAAGTTTGCTCATTATGACGAATTAAGTGTACCCCGTGTGGTAAATTAAGATCACTCATTATGACAAATCAAGTCTACTCATGGTGACAAATCAAGTTTATTTCTTATCCACTACCACTCGTTGTGGTAACTTAAGTCCATTCATGGTGACAAATCAAGTCTATTTCTTATGGCAACCTAAGACCGCTCCTTGTAGTAACCCAAACCACTCCATGTGGTAACTCAAAATCCACTCTACATGATGAATTAGATCCATTCTCATATATCAAGATGAGTCCTAGATAAAAAGAATAACAATAGTCTTAAGATACATAAAGCCTAGTGATATCTCTTGAGGGCTATAACAACCCAATAGCTACTTGCTCACACTTCTCCTCCATTATCTAAAGGAACAAGTGATGCATTAGAAGATAGAAAACTTTCAAAGTAAGAAGGAGATAGTAGACCATCACTTGATGTTGGTGATGATGGGTGAATACCCATGAGTGAGAACATCCATCAACTAAATCATGATCCAAGAACCACATCTGCAACAAAGACTCAAATCAATATATATGCAATGCAAAACCTGGTAAAAGCTTAGATATCTCTTACCATCTGAGTCTGAAATATCGTCAAAAGGGCCTCCATAATCTTCATCTAGTTTGCTTCAAATCAAACATAATTTTAGCTAGAGAGAAGAAGAGAAGAAAAAGCAAACATGAGATGAAGGAATAACTGATACCTAAAAACTCTATCCTCTTCTAAGAGCTCACATTTGATGATAATGAACCTAGTCAGACCACTCTATCTGAACCCATGTCAAAAGATTGGTGCACTGGTGTTGGTATAGGAAGGGTAGCTCTAGGCTTTGTTTTCATGTCAATCTTACAAAATGAGAAAAATTGAGATTTGAGACAGTGTATGTGGTAAAGTCAACCCTGATGCACTAGGAACAAGAGGGTCACGAGCAGATCGAGGTGCCTCTTATCTCAAACTCAATCTAAAATCTGCATTACCTCAAATATGATTGTTGTTGATCCTACAAGGGGGAATAGGCTTCTCCTCATTTGGCCCAAGATGAGAAAACTTATGAGCCAAGGTCTTCCATGTTTCTTGGACTCTCTGCCACTTCAATTCTCTGTTGCTCGTTGCCTGCTTTTCCTTATTGTGCAAACCTAGCTTATTCTTGAATATAAATTATGGATCAATGTGAAAATACCTTCCCACATTATTGAACCATGTTGTTGTATATAAACGAAAAATCTTGGTCTCTTGCTCAACCAATAGCCCACTAACTAACCTAGACATGATAGCGGTAAAGGGGCAAGAACATTCTCAAGAAAGCCCTAATCATACCCAAATTGCCAAGTGAATCGGTATGGATTATAAGATCTACAGTTAAATGCTCCCCTAAGTAGAGTGGAAGTACTCTGTGTCATAAAAAGATTATATATTCATAAGCCTCTAAAGATAATGAGAGATGAGTCACATCCATTAGCATGTTAGAATTTGAAAGAGTGTAAGGAAAAGCTCGCCACTCGAAGTTCTGAGAATCTCCCACAATGCATCTTGGTTCTTTAGGAGTGAAAGTAGAAGCAACTATATTCATGATCCAAATTATCTCAAGAACAAGGACTAAACATGAGTGACATAACCCTTAATCACATCACTAGATTCCAACTCAATATATGTCCTTCAAAAATGAGCATAAATCTAAGCATAAAGAAAGTGGATGCAAAACCAAGTTGAAGAATCACCTGGTTCTCTGGGGCTGCCCACTATCGCTCTAAGACCTACATATATGGATCCCAATGCTGTAGGAGCTAGAGCAACTTTTTGTCCATCTGTCATCTTGCACGCTATGGTAAAAGTTTTCAAACAAATGTATTGCCCATGATATGGCATGATGAAATGGCAAAGCCACAAATAGATGAATGTGGTGAAGTATGTCTTGGGGCCAAACTCCAAAAGGACATCCCCTGTCATGCATGATCTAGTCAAACTTAGTCATTTGAGATCTTTCATAAAAAATACCAACCCAATGATCAAAGTCTACCCATTTCTTATTATTCGAAAATATGTTACCATCCAATCATAAATCCTAAAAAGGTTATGAAAGGTATAACATAAAATTGAGGAATACATGATAGTTAGTAGGGACACACTAATTATAAAAACTCCTAATAATAAGAATTTTGACTAATTGTTATATATACCAGAAAGAGATAGTAACCTCATCATATAGAGTATGAAAAGTATTTATGGTATGGTTCCATATCTCGATCAACTACATAAAATCTCTGAGTCTCGTACATATTGACCTTTGAATGCTATGACTCCCCCCAAAATACTAAAACTTGCAAGTTGGGCTGAAAATTGAGATGTTACATCGTCAACCCACTCTGAATAATTCAATAAGACTAGCATGGCTTTGGTAGTGGGAAGGATTGTTCCCAAGGAGGAGAGAGGTCATTTAAAATATGAAACCCCAAGGTTTCTAAAGATGCTTATTGCCTAAAATGCCTGACAAATCCAACATGAAGGACTCGCCTGTCCCATCAACACATGATGTTTCTTCTTTAGAAAAATGAGCAAAAAGGTGATAATTGTCAAACCTCACTCGTTTTCGATGCTCCTAAGGTTGGTATGCCAAGATCACATCAACATCAGTCCCTAAAATAGGAAGAAAGTGACATAGGGCCAAACTATTTTCTTTCCCATCTCGAACTCTCAATTATAAAAGGCTCTATAACGTCTTTGAAAAAGAAAAGGAGAGAGAGAAGAAAGACAAACAAGTGAAAAAAGAGAAGGAAAAATATCATAAGTCGACAAAAGAAGGGTGGAGAACCTAACTTGTCAAATACTTGTAAAAGCAACAAAAGGAGATCAAGAACTCACTATGGTTCGCATCCACTCCTCTTTGCCAAGGAAACTCACAAAGTGGATACAAAACTTCATGTTGAAGTTGGACTTTGAGGTTGATTTAGGATGATTAAGGTCAATTTGAAATAGAAAAGAGTTGGAAGATTGGGCCCAAAATTTGAACGGAGTGACAACCAGATGCCCAGTTACCAACGATCATCCAGTTCTATCCATTAGTGTGAACCCCTGCTCACAATCAAATGTCTAGTTTCAACCAAACATTTGGTACTATCTAATTATGCGAATACTACTCATTATCGGACATTCGAGTTCCAATCGGACATTCAATTTAGCCGCAATTTGCAAAAATGGAAACAAAGTTTTTCTTGAAATTCATCAAAATCAATCCAATTTTTCAATAAAGAAGGTATACTCTCATAGAATATCAATCTAAGATTCAAATATGGGGTTTATAGCAAGATAATATTTATTAAATCTCCTAATCAAATCTCAATAACTAAAATTGGAGATCTTCTCAAATATCTACAAAAAGGGGGTTAGAGCACACAAATTTTAGAGGAATTTATAGATGATCCTTGAGCAAATTCTACAAGAATTGAAGAAAAAATTTTGAGGAAGATTTCATCATCTAAGAGGAGAGTAAGAAGGCATTAACAAGGGATTGAAAAAATATAAGATTTTATCTCTTTCTTCATCTTTTCTTCCATTATTCTCTCTTCTCTTTGCTACCTTTGAGGTCTTTATTTTTTTCGCGCTTGTTGCTACTGATGCCCCCTCTTTCTCAAGGCTTGTGGCTACCCACAGCCTTATCCTCTACCAATTATCACACGTTCTTAGTAGCTTGAGTTCAAATGACTGAATCTAAAAGAATTGGGTGGCTGAACCCCATCACGGGCCTTTCTTTTGTTCATCAACACCACGGCCGCAACTTCGTGTCAATGAATCTCCACCAACATCGTGGCTACCCGCAGTCCTCCTTATGATGAGGGATCTCTACTAATACTGCGGCTATCCACAACCCTCCATATAATGGTGAATCTCCACTAATGTCGCAGTCACCCACAGCCCTCTATATGAAGGTGGATCTCTACCAATACCACGGCCACTCGCAGTCTAAAATGTTAGCGAATCTCCATTACTATCATAGCTACCCACTACCTTGTTTATCATCGTGGCATCATACCCGAGAAGAATTGATGATGAGAATCTCTTAAATTGACAATAAAGAGGAGAGAAAGAATAATAATAAGAACAAAAACAAAACAGAATAATAAAATATTTTAATAAGATAGTTTAGAACTAGCTTGTGGTCACTCTCGATAACCAATTGATTTAGGGCTAGCCTATGATCTTGTCCGACAATCAATCGACTTAGGGTTAACCTACGGTCTCGCTCGAAAGTCAAAATGATTTAGGGTTAGCCTGCAGTCTCGCTCGACAACCAATCAAATCGACTTAGAGCCAACATGCGGTCTCGCTTAAAAGTCAAGATGGTTTAGGGCCGATCTACGATTTTGCCTGACAATCAATCAATTTAGGGTCAGCTTACAGTCTCATCTGAAAATCAAAATAGTTTAGGACTAGTTTGCGATCTTGCACAATAATCAATCGACTTAGGATCAGCCTGTAGTTTCATTCGAAAGTCAAAATGGATTAGGGTTACCCTTCGGTCTCGCCCGATAATCAATTGACTTAGGACTAACTTGCGATCTCTCCCGAAAGTCAATTTAAACTCATAACCAGTTTGCAAGTTTGCTATAATGTTATTATGACAGCCCATGGGATCTTAAACCAAATTGATTAAATTAAAGTGACTTAAATTGTATTTTAAATTAGATCGAACCGAAGTCAAATTTTGAACATCAAATAAATCAAATCAAACTTGACCCAAGTTAAATTCTTAATATCAAATTGAATCGAATTGAACTTAACTCAAATCAAGTTTCGAATATTGAATTGAATCAAATTAAGCCTAAGTCTATGTCCAGTTCTAAATATTGAATTAAATCAGACTTAAAATAAAATCAAGTTTGAATTTTAAGTCATTTCAAATTGAAACCAAGACCAGATCAAGTTTAACTCGGACAAATTCGAATAGAACTAAAATAGGGTCAAGCTAAATCTCATTGAGTATACTAAATCTCTGGTAACATTCTAAGGCTATTCCCAACCCTATGAGCAGTGAGTACAATCATTATCCTAATCCAAACTAACACTAGCTCGAATAGAGTTGAACAAGATCAAACAAAATCCTATTGAATTTGCCACTAAAGCCATTGCTGACACCTCAGACCTAATTGACAACAAGCTAAGATGGATTGTTAATTAACATAAGCCAAAATCTCTAATCATTTTTTCAAACCAAAAATGATGGGCTCGAACTCGCTTAGTTAGTTAATTAAGGTGTCTTATTCTAACACTTCGACAAAAAGAAAATTGCCGCCTATGCCACATTAGCTATGAAAATATTTCAAAATCTATGGAGTTATTGCCGATACCTTATCAACTAATAGGAATATTCTAAATCAATGAAGTCAATACATATGACCCATGGACTATGGAGATACTTCAAATTTCAAGATTTCAACACCTATATCCCATGGGCTACAGAATATTTCAAAACTAAAGACGTTATCATCTATATCTCATTGGCTAAAAAAACTTTTCAAATTAATGAAGTTATTATTTATGTCTCATTGGTTATAAAAATATTTCAAGTCAATGATGTTTATCACTCATGTCTCATTAGTTATATAAACACTTTAAATCAAATAAAATTATTACTTATGCCTCATTGGCTATAAAAATACTTTAAATCAATGAAGTTATTGTTTATGCCTCTTTGACTATAGAAACACCTCAAATAAATAAAACTATCACTTATATCTTATTACTATAGAAACACTTCAAACCAAATAAAATTATTATTTATGCCTTATTGACTATAGAAATACTTTAAACTAAATGAAGTTATTGCTTACATCTCATTGATTATAAAAATACTTCAAATCAAATAGAGTTATTACTTATGCCTCATTGGCTATATAAACACTTCAAATCAAATGGAGTTATTATTTACATCTCATTGGTTATAGAAACCTTCAAATCAATAAAATTATTGCTTATACCTCAGTTGTTATAGAAACACTTTAAATTAATAAAGTTATTACTTATGTTTCATTGGTCATAGAAATATTTTAAATAAATAAACTTATCGTTTATGTCTCAGTAACTATAGAAACATTTAAAGTATATAAAATTATTATTTACGTCTCATTGGCTACAAAAATACTTTAAATCAAATGAAATTATTGTTTATACCTTATCAGCTATGAAAACACTTTAAATCAAATGAAGTTATCATTGACGTCTCATTGACTAATGAAAATATTTCAAATCAAGTAAAGTTATTGCTAACACTTTATTAGTTAACAAAAATACTTCAAACTAAGAATTTATCAGCTACGCCTCATTAACTATGGAAATATTTCAAAATTATGAAGTTATCACTTATGTCTCGTTGGTTATGAAAATATTTTATACTCATGAAATTATTACTTATACCTTATCGAATATAAAAATACTTTAATATCAAAGAAGTTACACCTACTCCTAGTTGGCTATGAAAATACTTTAGACTTATGAAGTTATTGCTTATTGCTCATTATCTATGAAAACACTTTAAACTCATGAAGTTATCGCTAACGCCTTTTCGGCTAACGAAAACACTTCAAATCAAATGAAGTTATCACCAACGCCTCATTATTTAACAGAAATACTTCAAATCAAGTGAAATTATCACCAACATTTTATCAACTAACGGAAATATTTCAAACTCAAGAAGTTATTGCCAATGTTTTATCGATTAACAGAAATACTTCAAACTAAATGAAGTTATCACCAACACCTCATTAATTAATAAAAATACTTTAAATTCATGAAGTTATCACCTACATTTCATTGGCTAACGGAAGTCCTAGCAGACTACACTATTAATATTTGTCGAGGATCAAATCAAAACTCATCCGAATCAGACGTCACATGATCCAGCACATGGGAGCGGGATAACAACATACATTAGAGTTTCTTCTTCACTCTTTCTTTTTCTTTTTTTCTTTCATATCTTCTATAAATCCATATTGAAATTTAGTATAAAGTAAGGGTGTTCCATTATTTAAACCATATATTATTCTTAAGATCAATTGAATGTTTTCTTTTTTTATTTTTATGTCTATTTTATCAACTAAATTTCTTATTTTAGGAGATTTCTAATAATTATCAGGTAATTAATAATAGTGGCTTGTATCTATTGAAAATCAATATTTTCACAATACCTGATAACACATTTAAATTAAAATAAATTTTACTTTGTGATTTGAAATCATTCTCTGGTGTCTTTGTTACTCATAAATGGCCGAAATCGAATCCACAATACAAGTTGTATATTGGGAGTGCAATTAATTAGTCACACATAAGCTCAAACAATCAAGTAATAAAATCCTAACACCCATTCTTTCTATTTCTATAGTGATATAATCCTTTTTATTTTAACTAATATAGATATCGAAAAGATCATTACTAAATAATTTCTCATAATCCTTCTTATAATATTTATGTACCAAAGAAAGAAAAAAAAAGGTACAAAAACTAACTAATATCAAACCACCCGGTTCAGGAGGTCAGCCTATTCCAGCAACATCAACGATTTTAATTGCTAAAATTTACGATTTAAAATACGGTAAATATTCAATTTTCTATATCTATTTGTAGATGCATCAACCGACTTCTGGATTATCCGAAAGAACCCACTATCGGATTCGGATCATACAAAACCCAACCCGTTTGCGGCCATCGCCATTCCACTCTCGAGCAGCAAACCAACTCTAGCAATGGCAGAAGTCGCTCCAGTGCAGCGGCAGCAGCAACAAGATGCTTCCTTTGAGCAAGAGCACCGAGCCCTAATCCACATCTTTACCTCTCCTTCTGCGTCACCGTCCCTCCAGTCCCAGCTCTTCGTCTACTCCTGCGTCCCTTGCTTCCTCTGCTGGGACTACCTGCCTTTCCTCTGCTCGCAGGCGCCGCCGCTCCTACTCCTCCGCTAGTCCCTCTCCCGCTTCCTCTCCCGCCTCGCTCCGCCACGCCTGTCCTGGCGCGCCCGGTGCCCCTTTCTGCAGCCGCAGCCGCCGGTCCTCTCCCTCGCCTTCGTCCCCGTGCCACCGCGGTGGGGGCCGGAGGAGCGCCGGGAGTGGGCGAGAAGACGACCTCAGCGTCAGCCGCTCGGGATACGGTTCCCGCCCGTCGTCGCCGTCGCTGTCCCGAACCTGCTGCTGCTGGCGTTGCTTCTCCGCGACCCGCTCTGGCTTCGGCGAAGGGATCATTGATGGGATTTTCATTCTTTTCAGGTAGTTTGAGCTTTTATTTACGAATTTTGGAGCGTTCTGATCGAAAATATCATTTATGAGTATATATCTGATTTTGAGATTCTGTGTTGATGATAGATTTAGTCATTTTGGAATTTTTGCAACTGGTTTTGGTTTGCATTTGTCTGTTGTTTAAGACTCAGATAAATGGTAATTGATGGATTTGCAGCACATGGGATGAGTCCGATGCTTGAAAGATGCAAGTTTTGACGATTAATATTCTTAAAGTTGAGGGTTCATTGAGAAGCCTGTGTAGGATACCCATGAATATCTTAGTTTGAGCATGAACAACGGTATTTTTTCTTTATAATTTTGTAGATGATTTTAGAGAGATGAGACATATGATACCCATGATGAGGATCCTGTATCCGACATGCACATGTCATTTTGTTTGTGGGACATTTGTATGCCCTAAACGAGCACCCAAACAGGTCTCAAGGGAAAGTGAAATCACAGAGAATGTTAGTCCGAACAACCATCATTATAGATTGATAAATGAGGCTCTGGAGTTCCCCTCTTTTGTCTCAGTCAAAGTTATATAGACGCTTGAAATTTGAATGATGACACTGGCAATCCTTGTTTCTAAATCTGAACTTGGCGAAGCTCTATGTATCTCTCAAGAATGGGTTCTTTTTCATTGGTCAGCCTCTAAGGTGGTTGTTTTAGCTATTCAAAGTGTTATGTGAAAGATGCATCTGACCATGCTGGCTGTTTATGAAAAGGTATAGTGTGGAAAGTTGGGCCTTATGATGATTGCAGTCCCTATCCGACTTTTGACATTGATGCAAAAACTATTTTATTTAACTTCTACTTCTCAGTACCTGGTCATGGCTCCTGTGGAAGAGCATGGTGTGAATCAGATAAGAAGAGAACAAGTTGCTTTTTACCAAAGAGATAATACCATCATACATCAACTTGTTGATGTGAATTGGACTACAGGTTTTTTCTAGTATACAGATTAGTGTATTTTCCAATGCTCTATGAACCAAGAGGCATTTAGTTCCCACATCACCTTTCCTTGGATTTCTGAAATTTAGTCATTTTAAGTTTCTCACTTGAGAATCATTTATGATCAGGTTTCTGCATAACATAGATGCCTTCGTTATTTATCAACCTTTCTCAAGAACTTACATTTTAAGCAGAATTCATAATCATAAATTCTCAAAATGAGAAGTGAAACTCTTGTGTTTTCTTCTTTGAATTTTCTTTGGATATTTTAATTGCATGTTTGTTCTCATGTCAAACATGTGATTATGTTTGAACAAGCACAATCAAGAGCAGGATATCACACATCATGTTGCATTGCATGTATTTCCCAACATTCAAATTAGGGAAGGAGGCCTGTTTGCACTTAAATCACATCTTGTATTGGGCTCTCTCTAACCCTGATGCATCTTTATTCTTACACAAGAATTTCAACTTTCTCAACAATGTCACATTGCTAATTAAAGAACCTAGTTGTCTTGATTTCCTTTATGTCAACATCTTTCTTTGCATTTCCTATTTGTGTTCTATGAACGTACAAGGATGAGTGCTTCCTTGATATTCTTTTCCTTTTCTGACTTGTATATGGCAGCATAGCTAACTTTTTCCTCAAACACAATCAGATTATACAAAAAGACAATCAGATTGTATTAAAAACCAATCTTTATCTTACAGATAAGTTCAATCATCCCAACTTGTAACTCAAGCATATGCAACACATTTGCAACTGTTGACATGATGAGCCTAGTATTTTTAGACATTTTTATTTCCTCTATGGCTTGTGGACCAGCAGTCTTTGCTATATGATATTTATTCAGGTCTGGATCTCTCAATGCCTATGTCTCAAAATGTGGTATTGTGACCGAAGTCCTACAAGCATCATTTGGATTCTAGGAAATGAATATAGCCAGTGTATTTCAGATAGTAGGCATTAGAGGTTTGAGATACATCTTTGCACGATTAGCCATTTAAGAGCATAATTCTTTGACTTTTGTCAGTGTCATCCGAATCAGACTTGATGCTTTTCTCCTTCACTTGGGAACCCAATATCAGTTGATTTCTATTCTTTCATAGTCTCATGTCCTGTGAGATGTGGCAGTTCTGTTCTGTTTCCTTTTCTTTGTTTTACTATACTTGTTTCTACATATATTCACCTATTTGCAACTTGTTGGAGTTATCATTACTTGATTCATCTTTTTTACTTATGGAGAATCCAGTTTAGGAGTACACCGAAGGAACTCCACCACAAGGCACCCTTTCTTTAGCCTTTGTTTTATTTTTTTTCTCTGTTTTTCCACATTGGCAATCAGCAAAACAACTTCTTAAGTTATCATTGTTTGGTATTTAAGTAGAGCAACTTCTAATTGTTCTGCTTTTCTTTTTTTGACTTTTCCCCGGGAAATTTAAGGGGTCAGCAATTGAGCTTCAATTGAAGCTTCTGAATACTGCAATTGATGATTGGTAGGCATTGTGTCAGCTCAAACATGTTCCGGACCTCCAGCAAAGTGAGACTTTAGAGGTAAATGAATTATATTACTTTAATGTCTTTTTGAGATTCTTAGCTGTATTCCTGTAGAAAAAATCAAAATTACGCCTATGTCCATCAAAAAATCATAATTGCTCCTGTACCTCTGGAATTTCAATCTTTTTATACAGATACTTACTGTTAACTTCTGTTAGTGTTCATTTGGATTATTTTTTCCAATTCTTCTTTGAAATTATTAATTCTGAGATAGTTATTCTTCTATAGTCTCATATTGGTTTTACCTTAATCCATACAAACACTGGCAAAAGCTAACATAAGGGTATCTGTCCCAAAAAAATTGAATTTTCAGGAACATAAGAGCAATTACAATTTTTTGAAAGACATATGTGCAATGGGTCTTCTCTAGGGGTATATAGCCAAAAATCTCTATCTTTTTTTGATAGGATCAGTTGCAATTTGTCCCCCATATCCTATGAAAACATAGTGAAGTTCAGTTCAGTTCTCTTCCAGGATAATCCAGGCTACTGTTCATATCTTTCTTGTGAAGCTTTTTTTATAAAGCTTTCTTGCAATCATGTGATGGTTATACAAGAAGGCAGCCATAAGTTTAACTGTACTTTAACGACAATGCTGATCAGGCACTAATGCTGCATCCAAGCTTTGGTAGGAGTTCTTGTATTTTTTTAATCATCTCGCTTGTACTAAAGTGTTAATTTTCAGGTGTTTATGAGTAAATGAAATCCTGGCACTGAAAAGGATGACCTCAGTCTAAAGCTTTTATATGAGGGGCTTCATAAAATCGGTTATGGCATGTTTTGACCTCCTCAACCTTGTTCTGTGAATTGCTCAAAATCATGATCTTAAAATATACACCAATCTTTCTCAATAATGTCCGCTGCTAGCAATATCTGATGATTTCTAGCATGAGTATATCATGATATCATGTTACTGTTAGCTGATGAATGATTTTCGAAGTTGTGAAATTTTAGGGGCCAAGTACTTTTTTGGAGGACCATTTATCCTGTAACTGCCAAAGACTTAAGCAACAACCTTATCTTTGCAGGCTGCGGTCTTCATCAACTGTGGTCCAACATGATGCATTCATGGTGATGTCTATGGATGTGGTTGTCTTTCGTCATTGATACTGACTTCTTATCGGATATGTAGCAATCATTCTGGTGATTTAAATTGGCTTGACCTATCATTATTGGATTTTGAAAATCTGAATGATCATGATTTTACAAATTCAGCTATATAGTAGGATTTTCCATAACCAACTATTGAGTAATGCTAGAATGCAGGAGTCTTGTTTTTGTTTATTTTTACTGTTTCATCTCTTTCTTTAGATTAGTCCAAAACTAGATTTTCAAAACCATAAATAAGGCACCTCAGATAATTCATGAGTGAACTATTGATGGATTTAATTATGTTGATTAAGCAAATCAACATAGGCTTGTCAATTCTTACATTAAGGGAAAATTTGAAATGAAAATGCTCCTGAACAATTCGTTTTTTGAATTGAGCAAATATAGGTATTTTAAGAGTAAGAACTAGATTTATCTTCTTTATAAATACTAAGTACTGATTGACTCCCAGCTTTGTAGGAATAAAGCCAAGAATATGTATGACCCCACTACATATGTGGCATGTTGTTATTGGTTCATTCTTTCATTTTTGTTTTTTCAGTGTATTGCATATTTATCTCTGAAATCTTCATGATTTACGTATTTCTCCCTTCTCATGAATTATACTTAGGTTCCTTATTTCTCAACATTAGATATAAATCTGGCCTACCAGTACTTGACTGCTCACATCTGAGAGCAGGTCCACTTGCCTGACCTACTGATAGCAGACAGTGCAGCCATATGGAGGAGGCATGCAGTGTTAGGGTCGGCAAAAGTTCAGGGCTTAGGCTTGAAGTTTGAGGTTAGGCGTCAGACCAAGCCTAACTAAACATAATCGGGCTCTGGCTAGGTCTGGTTACATCCCTTGTAGTGGTTGAGTGGAGTTTTCTTACTAGGAGAAGAAAGCAACCTAACCTATTCAAAAGCCACTGCTTCATGAGACATTTGGAGCTCACACAATCTAAAGAATGCCCTGCATTTTGGGCATATCCATATCTTCCTTTTGATAACACTATGCCAACAAGTAGGAATTCCATTGAAAGCGTGAATTGAATTCTCCCAAATGACTCACTTTGTAACAAAGAAGTGAGACCCCAGGCCAAGTAAAGCCTTGATAGCCCAATCATACACATGGCCACTGGCTCTCAAATGAGGATAGCACTCATTAGACAAAAGAGCATGTCTTTTGTATCTATTCCAAACTATTCCCACTCGACACACCATTCAAATTTGTGGACATGGGAATAACATGGGAAAGTTTGAATTCAATGCTACCCATATAATCGATTTATACACCAAAAAGGACACAATTGAGTCCAATGTGCCCCAAAGATTCATGTGGCCATCCTATTCCACATTTCCACAAAAGATGAAGCAGAAGAAAGGGTATAACCATCCTTCCCTAATTTACAAAATCATCTGCCTAAAAGGGCCAAATTTCTACATTTCTTCCTTCATACAACCATGGCTCACACACTTGAGAGTTGAGGCCACACCAAGTGTGGACCATTGGTCCTTGAATAGGTTTCAAACAATTATTTTTCCAAAAGTTATTCTTATCTAGTGTTATTCACAATGAGTTTGATTAACAGGGATCAAAGAAGGAAATTAACTGCTTATGTTGGTGTCATTCATGCTGAGTTTGATTAACAGGGCTCAAAGAAGGAAACGAACTGCTTATGTTGGTGTTTTTCATAATGAGTTTGATTAACACGGACCAAAGAAGGAAATGAACTGCTCGCTTTGCTGTTATTCAGAATGAGTTTGATTAGCTGCAGGGATCGCAGAAGGAAATGAACTGCTTATTTTGCTGTTATTCATAATGAGTCCGATTAACAGGGATCAGAGAACTAAATGAGCTGCTGATTTTAGCGTTATTCATAGTGAACTCGATTAGCAGGGATAAGAGAAGGAAATGAATTTCTGTTGCACGTTCTCTGTCATGCATTTGCTTTACAATTCCTGAAACAATAGTTCATTTTGTCTGTCTACTACTATTCTTATTGAATGCTCTGCACTATTGACGTGCTTGTTAATCCCTTGAAGTGGAACTCTACAGATTGCACACTTCTCTGGCTTGACAGACCAAGAGAAGATCTCCACTGTTGGCATTCATTATGATGATCAAAGTTACTATTTCTGGTAAGATCTCTTAATCAGACTTCTGCTGTGCCTATTTCTGGCAATGTCTATTGGATTAAGGTTAGCCGAGAATTCTTGCATATCCAAATTACCATATTATAACACACTAAGCTCAATTTTATTGTGCAAGATTTTAGTGAAACGCATTAGATTATGACAACCATTGTCAGTGCAGTGGTAGACATACTGCTTTCTGAACGGAGGAGGTTCGTATTTCTGGTTATGTTCTGCTTGTCAGTCTGACCTTGTGCTAGTCTCCGCTTCTTAAAACAAAATTGATAGTTAAGAAGACAGAGCATGTAAATTCATATATTCCATTTTTTGTGTGAAATAAAATGGAGAAGAGAAAAAAAAAAAAAGGAAATTTTGAATCAGAGTTTTAAGTTTAAAACTGTAATAAAATGACTTCAAAAATTATTTTGAAAGTTTAGTATTTTTTATGGATCATGAAATGTTGGAAACAAAACTAAACTTAAAATTTTGATTTCAGTTGTGGAGATGGAGCCCGCGATTGGCCAGGGGGTCTCACTAGCTACCAAAACGTAGCCATACGTCCAGCTGAAATGGGGCCCTTGTGAAGGCATCCGCTTCGCCATAAAACCCGGATGGTGTCCATCGCTGACGTCCACAGCCCACTGCATTCCGTAAAATTACTAAGCATGAAGTAGAGGGACATGAGTTCAAATCCCGTTTGAGACAGACGAGCACCTAATCGAGTTTTTATTGCTCAATGAGTAGTTTTCATTTTATACTTGATATGCTCATCTTTAACTTAAGATAATTTCAGTCAAAATAATCAAAAGAATTAGGTAGTATATAGACTTAAAAATGATTAATTTCTTTGAGGAGAGGCTTCGACAATTTTATTTGAAATTAAAATTTTTATATTCATCAATAAAATGAAAAATATTAATCACTGGATGATCTCTATTGAGTATTTATATATCGTTTAGTTTTGGATCAGAATCAGAATTAATATTAGTAAATTATTTTTATAAATAAATATTTTTTTCATCAAAATTAATATTTTAATAATTTAAAATTTTAAAACTTATTTTTTTATTTATAATAATTTAATTTAATAATAATATTAATTTTAAAAAAAATAATTTTGAAAAAAATTGATTCTAATTTTGGTCTCAAATTAAATGGAATTTAAATTTGACTATTGATTTCAAAAGTGAGGTATGCCGAAGAAGACACAAATCGAAATGTAGCCGAGCCGAGCCGAGCTGAAAAACCAACCCTGAACTAGGGTTGACAGCGTGAATAGTGGACTAGCAAGCTATCAAAAAGACGACGCGGAGAGAGGACAGGACAAAGAAAAAGAGCAGGAAGGAAGGAACGATGAGGCCATCAAGCAAGCAAGGAAGCAAGGAAGGAAGCCGAGCCGACACGACGGCGCGGAAGCCCAAGAAAATGCCGGCATGTAGCGCCCCTGCTCCCCATGCCACGCCCCCAACCAAACCCTAGTAATTACCAGACCCTTGCTCACCAACCCCAAAACCCTAGTAAATCCCAGACAGCACCAAACCCTAGTCATGCACATTCTGCTTATTTTTTACATTTTTCCTTTATCTTCTCTATCTTTTCCACACTCCCAAGATTAACTTAGCTTCTTCCATTTCTCATGTATTCGCAAAACTCGGGTTAAATTTAGCCTGACACGAAGAAGATTCAGATCACGAGGGTTTACTTTAACCCGAGCTTTAACCCTTGTTATCTCTCCTGACCCACTTTTAAGTTTTAACCTGTATCCAAAAATCACCTGGCTGACAAAAGAGAAAGCTATCTCCCCCAAACTTTCCTCTCTTTTTTTGTTTATATGCTTTTGATCTCCTCGCATTTGGTGATTTCCTCTCTCTCTCTCTCTCTCTCTCTATCTATAATAAGCTCACCATCCACACTTCATCTTCTTCTTCTTCACAGAGAAAAACCCAGCTCCAAAAAGCTTGAAGCATGGATCCATATACTAATTTCTTCAAGGGACACTTCAATTACTACCCCTTCTCCTCAAATTCTTCTTCATCTCCATCCTCAATCACTTCCTACAACCTCTACAATACCTTCTACAACTACAACTACAGCAACAATAACCCTAGTTTCATTCAGAGTCCACCTTCTCCTCCACTAAGGGAAGCCCTCCCCCTCCTCAGCCTCAGCCCAAGCAAGCACCAAGAGGAGGAAGAGGAGGAGGAGAGGACAAAAGATGGTGAGGAGGATGAAGGTGATGATGATGGTGTCACAGTAGCCCTCCACATAGGGCTGCCAAGTCCTAGTGCATCTGATCTCATCTCCATGGTCTCTTCTTCTTCAGCTAACAAGGATCATGGAGATCAAAGCAATAACTGCAACAAGGAAGGTGATGGTGAGGGTGAGGGTGAGGATGGTGGTGAAGATGCGGTTCCTTTGGGGTACCCTACAAGTGCCATTGGCAAGCTCAACAAGGGCCAGTACTGGATCCCCACTCCAGCCCAAATCCTCATTGGACCCACCCAGTTCTCCTGCCCAGTCTGCTTCAAAACCTTCAATAGATACAACAACATGCAGGTATTCATTCTATTCCTCTCTGTGAATTTTTGGCTTGTTTTTTTGGGGTTTTTTTGCATGTCTGGTTCCAAGTAAGGCTGGAAGAGGAACAGTTACTCCATTCTTTTTTTCTGTGTGTGATTGAACTAGACAGAGGCAATGTTCCTTGTGTTTTTGGTACTTTTGGAGCTTGTGGTTTTATGATGCATTGGCTGCTGTGTTGTTGTGAATTCTCAGAGAAAAAGATTTCTTCAGCTTCTTTCAGACCTTAGATGATTCTCTCTCTCTCTCTCTCTCTCTCTCTCTCTCTCTCTGTACTTCTTCTTCCTCTTCCCTTTCTTCTCTCTTGTCAGTCCAGACATCAAAAAAACCCAGCCCAGATGATAGCTTGCATATGGCCTGCTCCTCCCAAAACAGTGAGAAATCTGCATCTCAAATGGGTAGTCATGCACTGTAGCTTTCTCCTCTCCTAGATTTTCATGTGTTCTCTTGCCTCTCATGTGTCTCACCCAAAAGTTTCACGTCATTGGTGATTTCTTTAGAGAAACACCAATGCCCACCTTTATCTTACTAAGATTCCATGTTGCTTATTGTGTGTAAATCTCATGAACATTACTGTTTTGGAAATTTGGCAATCTTTTTAGATCTTCTTCCCTTCCACTGCATATTCTTGCTTAATATGCAAACACTGAAAATGCTTGAAATTTCTTGTTAGATGCACATGTGGGGGCATGGATCACAGTACAGGAAGGGGCCGGAGTCGTTGAGAGGAATCCAGCCGACGGCAATGCTGCGGCTTCCGTGCTACTGCTGTGCTCCCGGCTGCCGCAATAACATCGACCACCCAAGAGCGAAGCCGCTCAAGGACTTCAGAACTCTGCAGACACACTACAAGAGGAAGCATGGGATCAAGCCATTCATGTGCAGGAAGTGTGGCAAGGCCTTTGCTGTGAGAGGGGATTGGAGGACCCACGAGAAGAACTGCGGCAAGCTCTGGTATTGCATTTGTGGGTCTGATTTCAAGCACAAGAGGTCCCTCAAGGACCACATCAAGGCCTTCGGGCACGGCCACGCCGCCTACGGGATCGACGTCTTCGAGGAGGACGACGAGCCCTCGTCAGAGATTGAGCAGGACTGCAATGCATCATCTCATTGAGGAAGAGCCAATTGGTGGTTTGATGAAGTGATCAGGTGTTTGTTTGAGTCTTCCTTTTCTTTTTAATTTACTTTTTGAGTACTAGAAATGGATAGAAGAAGAACATCATCAATGTAGGATCATCTCTTGTAAATGGAGTTTGCTTTCGGCTCATGTCAGCCCATTTTAGGGTTTCTTGAATCAACTACAAGTGCAAGCAAGATCGTTTACAACTTCAAGAAAAAAAAAAACATAGCATTTTATGTACTTGTAGATTTCTTTATTTTTCTTCATGCAGAAATTATTTTTTTCACAGAATTTTCAGCAGAGAAATGTGGAGAAGCCCATCTCCAATAAATGCCACTTGCTTTTAGTTCATGGGCATGGACTTGGGGTTCCTGCTTTCCTGCTATTTCTTCTGTTTTTCTTCCTCACTTTTCTGCTTTCCTTTTTTCAGAATCAGAAATCTCATGTCTCTTCTGTTTTCTCTCCCCCCCTCTCTCCCTGTCTCTCTGGGCTAAAAACCCTAGGCTTAAATCCAGAAAAGCAAGCAAAAAGACATAGAATTCTCAAGGATTTTGTTTTGGATGCTTAAAGGTTAAGCCTATGAACGATTGTGGTACTAGGAATACATCTAATCACACTGTACACCTTTCTCAGATGGGGTCAAGATTAATTAGTTAATAATTATTGTCGAAAATTTTGGATTCTGGTTGGAATCTATGCCTAATCTCGCACCGAAAAGGGCTCCTAAAAAATGTTTTTAATACGATTTTTACGATTAATAAATGAGTTTATGATATATTAATTCGACGCTTTGCGTTCTGCTTATTTATAGTGAAATGCCACAAGGGAATCACACCTCACTAGCTTTTCTCGCTGTCTCTAAAATATGCTTTAGTCCTATAAAGGAAGATGAAGAGAATGTGCCTTGGAGGATATAATTCCTAATGCAAGCTCATGAGTAAAGCATGAGATTCTAATCCTCCGAGAGAAACTTTAGGGGTCGTACATGGTCCTTTCACCAACTCTCGAACTTATCCCACAATTTTCCTCTAAAATCATTTTCTGAAAAAATAAGAGTTTTTGCACATAGCCCCCTTCTCTTATTAATTTTATGCATCGAGTATTTGTGCGCACAAAACCGCTTTGATAATCAATTTTTTTCATAAATCACCTCCCTTCATCACCCATCACCACAGAGGATTCGTTTGCTAAGAAATTAGCAACATGATCATCATCTAATGATCGCACAACTAATCACACACTCATATAACACAGCTTAATTTTTTATTGTCAAACTCATTCGCATCCGAACACAATTATACCCATTTAGAGTTTTTATAACCTATTGGTGATTTTCTATTGGCATCTCTTATGGAACAAATTTTCAAACCACCGTTTGATTCGAGATTAAAATCAGTATTTTTTAAAAAAAAAATTTTATCTTGTAAGATTAATATTGCTTATTTTATATTATTATTAAATTAAATTATTATTTAAAAATTAAATAATTTTTTGAACTTTAAATTATTATAGGGTTAATTTTAATAAAAAATAATTTATTAGACTTAATTTTGATTCTAATTCTGATCTGGAACCAAATGATACCTAAAATTTCATCTCTTCGATTTGGGTAACAAAGATTAAAGAGAGTGTTAAGATCATATCCAGCTCGATTATTTGGTACAAATAGAATATACTTATTATATTCCATTTATGTAAATGATTAGGTAGTGTTTTGTATAACTAATAAGCGAGGTGGTTATGTGTAAAAATTCAAATGAAAAGGGCAAAAAAAAGAATCTAATAAGAGAAAGGCGAGAGTGTATCAGGCTGGAAGGCAATGGGCACAAGCATAATTCCAAGCCCCTCTCTGCAACACACCACCACATCAGCCTTTTTTTTTTTTTCCCCTTTCTTCTTCATGGTGCTTTGTGCTTTGGGATCCATAGTGGGCTAGTGTCTTGTTTCTTGATGGATGGAACCTATGCCATTGAGATATTCAAATCCAACGATTAGCTTGCTTTGAAGTGTAGAGAGAGAGAGAGCTGTGAGAACTGCATCATTGGCCCTTCTTTTGCATATACACCATACACAGTGTAAATTAAACTTGCTTCCAATGTGTCCACTTCTCTTGTTAGAGTGACATAGCATTTTCTCCGTTAATTCTGTTAATTGCGAGGTATACAAATAACTATTGTGGATACGGATCTGTATGCAAAAGAATCTTTCACAGTTAAACTGTCTTCTCTGAGTGAGAGAGAGAGAGAAAGTAACTAATGACCAGTATTAGGAGAGAGGAGAAATGGAATAGATGTTTTGGGGCAGTTGTAGCTCAGAGGGACACTCAAGAAAGAGAGAGAAAGAGGAGATGAGTCAAACAGAGAGACTTTGTGAGGTCAAATCAAACACAATCCAAGCCATCAGGGACGTTGTGTTGTTGTATGGCGTGGCAACTGTTGTGTTGGAGAAGGGGTCAGGAAGCTGTCCCAGACAAGGCCACCAGCAGCAGCAACCAGCATGATTCAAGGCTACACACTTCCTACTTCCCTTCCTGTCTTTGCTTCTTCTCCGTCTTCTGAGCCCTTTACACCTTCCTTCTGTCCTCTCCTTCGGTTCACTCTCTCTGCTTTAATTGTTCATTATTGACGTGCACCAAAAATTAGTTGGCCCCGTGATGTCAAAAATACTTGTTTAAATTTCAATATATGCGCAATTTCGGATATTCAAAAAGTAAAGAACATAAAAGAGATAATAATAATAATAATAAAAAACAGATTGTTGATTGGATATAAAACTAGAGGGATTCATGATTAGCAAACATGATGATGGCGATTAAATGTGAATAGATAGTCGCAATTAATTCATTGTTAACCTCTTTAATCTCAATTTCCATAATATAATCAGGCAAATGTGAGTGAGAACGTCGGTTCTTGAGACAACAAAACCAAAACAACCCTAATTTTAGCCCTAGGGCTTCATGTGACTGTTCTTGCTTAGCCAGACAACCAAGGTCCAAATCCACACATTACTGTTATATCATGTTAATAATGATTAAGTAATATATGATGCTTTTATTCTAAAATAAATGGACCAAATCGACACAAAAGATTTGATTATATTTGTTAAACACATGCGCACGCTCGGTAATAAACAACTATTGTCCTCATGTGATTAACATAATGGCCTTATGAAAACCCTAGAACTTATATTCTATGAAGTCTTTATTTGTTTATTCATGTTTATTGAATCTTGCTATCTAAATTCCCAATGTACTGCTGAGATTGTCTGACCTACATTCTTCCATGCTTATCACACTTGTTATTGATTACAAATTGGATGGCAAATTGGTGTCCTTTCCAATGAGCCCAACCTCATCCTCCCACATGACTCTCTCCCAAGCTCTGTCTCTCTCTTGTCGTGCTACTATTATACATCAGATATCAGTGAGAGAATGTGTAGATATTAGCTGAGTGTCAAGCATTTTTCCCTTCCTTTGTGTTCATATTCCAACATCAAGGGGACAGCCCTGTCCCCCTCTAGAGGAATCACGAGACCTTGTGGAGGGACTCGGGAGGCAGCCATATGCTTGATTTTCTCTCTCTTCTTTATTTAATTCCTTCTTTACATGGAATTTTGAATTCATCGTATGTAAAGAACACGATAGTTGGACATTCATGAGAACATAAGCTAGAATATGTGAGTATCTTTCATTAGGAATATAATAAGGACGCGTTTGATTTGAGATCGGAATCAAAATCAGAATCATTCTATTCTAATCCATTTGTCATTTAAATACTAAAAAGATAATCGTACTATTTTTACGTTATTTTAAAAAATAAATAATTATATTATTTTTATATTTATTTATTAAATTTCAATAAATAATATATCAAAGGATATAAAAATTTTAAAAAAAATTAAAATAATTCACTAATTATATTAGCATTTAAATATTAAAAATTTGATCAAATAATTTTTTTATATATTTTAATTTTGAGAAAAATTTTGTGACAAAAAAAAAGACGAAAGAAGAGCAATTTTATCCTTTTCTTCTTTTTTCTAGGAACAGTATGGGAGAAGGCCACGATGCTCTCTCTCCCGCCCTACCCCAATCAAGATCGTGGAGGACAACTCTTGAGAGGATATGTACCCCAATGCCAACGTAGCAGCGCCACTTGTTCCAAAAAGCAATATAAATTCAAACAATTAAAATAGAATATATTTTTTTTTTGAGATAATTATCTATAATATCTGTAATTAACCTTAATTACCTATAATTTTGTAATTTTTGGAATTACTCACCCCTTTCTTTTCTTAAAATATTTACCTATACTTCCGATTGTTATTTAATCAAATTTTTTCCTAAATATTCCGATTTTACCCTTGATTATTTTACAACTAAACCCCTAAATACTTATTTTTTATTATTTAACACCCCGAAATTCGATTTCTTTTGCAAATAACACATCGAAATTATTCTGATTTACAGAAAAATCTCCGAAATTCAGATTTTTGCAAATACCACTCCGAAATTATTCTGATTTACAAAAAAGTCTCCGAAATTATTGTAATGACGGCGAAGGTAGCGATATCGGAGGTCGGGGGCGGGAGCGGAGGCCGAGGCCAACTCGCCAGCGCACTCGCGTGCCGGGTACAGAGGCCGAGGAGTGGCCGTCTGCGCCCGTTTGCCGGGGACGGAGGCCTAGGCTGGCGTGCCGGCACGCAGGCGCGGACGGCCCAAGGCCGAGGCTATCCCGCCGGCGCGCCGGCAGCGGGTGCCCGGCACGCGAGCGCAGACCGCCAAGGCCGAAGCCGGCCGCCAGCGCATTAGCAACGAGCGCAGACAGCCTCGGCCCTGACCTAGGCTTCCGTCCCCGGCACGCGGGCGCGGACGGCCTCGGCCTCGGCCATCCGCACCCGTGTGTCGATGCGCCAACCTCCGGCGTCGCCGCTCGCACGTCGCCACCCTCGCCGCCGTCACAATAATTTCGGGGACTTTTCTGTAAATTAAAATAATTTCGAGATGGTATTTGCAAAAATCCGAATTTCGAGACTTTTCTGTAAATCGAAATAATTTCGGGTGTTATTTGCAAAAAATCGAATTTCGGGGTATTAAATAATAATAATAATAATAATAAATTTTTAGGGGTTTAATTGTAAAATAACTAAGGATAAAATCGAAATTTTTTGAAAAAAATTTGATTAAATAACAATAAGGGGATGTAGGTAAATATTTTAAGAAAAGGGTGGTGTGGGTAATTCCGGAAATTAGGGGTTATAAGTAATTAAGACTAATTACAGGGGTTATAGGTAATTATCCTTTTTTTCATACTCTTTCATTTAATTATATTTATTTTTATTTCCAGCAAACCGCCATATTTAATATATTTCTTATTTTCAATAATTGATTACTAATCTTTTGAGTTTCAAAGGAATTAACAAATTTTTCTCGCTGAGACAGTTAAATTAACTGAATATTAATATTTCATATTGTCTAATATATATTATAGTTATTTTTATAAAAAAAATACCATTATTTACTCTCAATAGAAAGATAATATTTTATTTAATTACAAAATTTACGTAAAAAGCTATGAGTCTAAAATATTAATACAACATTTGATGAAATTGTTTCTCACAAAAAGTAAATAATTAACAAAAAAAAAGTCCAATAATGTATTGAAATTGCTAAAATAATCCTAGGAAAATGAGACATTTATCTACCGTCCCACGTGCGCAAAAACAAAGGAAAATGCCTCCTATATCTATATGTACTATGGCTAGCAATAGGGACATCAAGCAGGGGCCCACAGCGATCGAATCAAAGCGGATCCAACGGTTACGGATTGGTGATCAGGGTTCATTAAATGAACAGTCAGGATCATCCCATTCCCCCCACTTTACCTGATCCCTAGTTATTGCTGAGGTATCTTGTCCTGCAGGAACTCGATTTGCCTCTTATGATTTATCCTGTTTATCCACTCTCTAATTATAACATTTTCTTTTTGGGTTAATTACATGAAACTTAAAATTTTATCAAATTAAATATTTCTCTTTAAAACTTTAGAAATTGTATATAACTTCTCAAAATTTTTTCAAATGGCATATTTCTCGTCCAAACCTAAAAGTTAAATACTTTATATATTATTAGATATATTATAAAACTTTTATTATGTATATATTTATCGTTAAAATTAGAAATGTTTAAAGAATATATCTCGTTTAACGTCATTCAGACTGAAATAGAAAAACAACAATACTCCTGATTTAGCTAAAAAGGATTTTTATAGTTATGTCATTATTATTAAAAATTTTCTTTTATTCAATTGAAAATTTTATCTTATATTAAATTTTAACATAGTATAAAATTACTATTTTGCCCTTGGTTTGATTTAAACCCATTTTAGTCCGATCTCAAATTAAATTTAAACCTTAGATATAAAATAATATTTTTTTATGATTTGGTTTAAACTTATTTCAATCTAATCTTAAGTAAAAGTAAAACTCAATTTAGATCATATCTAAGATATGATATAAATCAAATCTAGAGTTGATTCTTACTCATGTTCTTCATTATGTTAATCTATACTTAATCGGAAGTATTTTTTTTTATTTCAACCTAAATGATACCAAACAATATATATTTTCTAAATATTATTGATTTTAGTGATAAATTTATATTAAACTTTTTTAATATATCGAATAACCTCCAAAAAATTATAATTTTTAAGTTTTGAGGAAAAATATGTAATCTGAAAAAATTTCAAGGAGTTATATGTAATTTTTAAAATTTCAAGGAGAAATATATAATTTAGCAAGATTTCAAGAAGTTATATATAATTTTTTAAATTTAGAGGAGAAATATACAATTTAGTAAGATTTTAAAGAGTTATATACAATTAATCCTTTCTTTTTACATATAAATTCACAACAAGTTCTTAGTGAAAAATCACTAGAATAAAATGATAAAAGAGACGAAATAGGACAAATAATTAAAAATAAATTAAAAGGAAATTTCTAACTAATAAGAAATTAATTCATCAAGGTTACTATCTCCAAAATCATGAATTGGAAAGTTTGTCACAAGCATCATTTTTTTTCAAAAAATTCATGAAATTTGTTGCCATATATGATTGAATAATCCCAAATTTTAATGAATGTAGCACGTTAAGACGACTATTCTCACAATAAATGCATGACCTTTTTGGTGGCAATCAAATGAAAAGGGATCCATAGAGAATGAGAATGAAAGAACTTTTGAAAAAAAAAAAAAGAAAGAAAACTTTTTTTTTTGTTTTAACTTTTGCATGAGCCCATCATTTGAATATTTTTTTTAAAAAAAAAAGACAAAAAAAAAACTTGGCTACTTCAGTTAATATGCATTGAACTACACTGTTAGAATGTTTGACTCAATTGTACTAAGTTGAATAGATCTTTCATTCATGAACATTGTTGCCATGCCATTCAATTATTCTAAGTGTCATTGATGCCGTAATAAATAGCATGGCTTTTTTGGTGACAATCAATTGAAAAGATTCATGAAGAATGGGAACCAAGAAATCTTGCAAAACCTCTAGATAAATATTCTACCATAATTTTAGATAAGATTTTCACAGCATTACCTATTATTTGTTATTCTTTCTCCAACTTAGAATGAACTTTAGTCATAACCTCATAATCATATCACTTTTTTAAATTTATGACATAATTGACTGATTTTGATTGAGAGTTGGGATTTACTAAATCAGAAGATAACATATGTCAGATATTGGGTATTAAATATTTGATTTTGGATCATAAAATATAACCCAAAATTGATGTTATTTATCTCTTTTTTTTTTTTTTTTTTTTTGTTATGCTGATTTGGTAGGTGCCCATGACATTTCCCTTTGTAATTAGGGAAGGCTTTTCCAACGAGGGTCCATGGCCTCTCATGGCTTGGCGCAAAAAATGCAAGAAAAGGAGCTCCTCTTCCCAATAAAATTTGACAAAAATTTTGTACTATGCTTTTCATTTCCTTCTTTATTTGATGATGGACCTTTGCTCAATGTCTCACTTTAGGTGAGGCCACCTTTATCCCACTTCCATCAAGAATCTAGTTCCACATATATGGCATTGCATTGATGTCATGGAAGTGACTTCCCAACACTTGTTTCCTCTGTGAACTCCCATTCTCTCATTGGACTTTGAGGGAATCCAATCAAGTGGGGAAGGGAAGGAAAAGCTTCATTTGTGCTCTATGTGGTAAGGTGAGGACTATGGCTGCTTTTGAGATGATTGATCCACATGTGAGGACTTTATGTATCATATGACATGTCTTGGAGTTACATTCAGTAGGTTTTGGAATAGAAAAATGTTGGGTGTGAGACATGTAGTAGCTTGGATTTTCATGTCAATGAGAGGTTATTTTCTGTGTTAGCTCATGTTTAACCTAGCCAAGTCAAATGTGAGGGCCTTTTAACCACAAATTTGACAAATAGAAAGAGGTCTAAAAGTACAAGAAATCCAATGCCCTAGAACAACAAAGAAGATTTCAAGAGTATTTTCTTCTGAGAGATTAAGGGTTTTTTTAGTAGTGATTTTTATTTTATCACACATTATCCATTTCACAAATTTTCTTATCAGTTCTATAATAATTAACTTATAATAAGTTGTTTTATTTTGAGGGCATTACAAGGTATGCAGTTAAGCTAATTTCGAAGAGTTTGTATGTAACTTTTTATGTTAATGATCTTGATGACCTTTGTAAAAACACTATTTGATTATATATAATAATGAAAATTTAGGAGGGGTCCTACACCTTTTGTATATAACTACTATAACGAAGTAATATTTTTGTATAATTTTTATATTTTGATCATATAAACTGGTGTTGTTTTGCAAAAATGCAAATTTTAAGACCGCCAAAAGATATAGACAAATTTGTTTTTATATATACATTCATAAGTGATTTTTTATAAAATTTTCTAAAATTTTTAATAAAAGTTTGATAATTATTGAATTTAAATTGATTTTTTTTATAGTATTGCAAATAAAAATTTGACAATATAATCCCATTTCAGATTTTTTTTATTTTGATAATAGATATATTTCAAAATTGATTTCTTAATCTCAAAATGACTAGCTAAAAATTCTTTTCTATGTATCTCATTGCAAACAAAATTTTAAATTCAAAAATATCTTCATCTGAGCTCCGGTGAGATCTCTCATTAGAGGTATCCCTCAGATGAGCTTGGGGCTTAGGGAAGGAGCCAAAGGTTCCACTGGCCTATCTAAGAGATCCATTCTCGACCTAGCCTACAAGAATATCAACCTAGAGCTCTTGTTGGCTATCTCAACTCTCCAATCAAAGTACTTCAAAGTCATCTTTAAAGAAGTCCTTCGTGCTGGCAAGAAAATAGATATGCAAGCTCGCTATCAAGGAAAACCTTTGATCAAAATCGAAGAAAAGAGAATGACAACCCGTGGAATAATCTTTTAGTGCTTTTGATGTCTAAACTATAATCAGAAGCATTGGAATCATCATGCCTTATCTTATTTATATTGCTCAAAAACCAAAATTTTTATTTGAAAGTATGCAAAATAATATAAAAAATTTTAAAATTCACCTTTATTATATAATTTTAATAAGTAACAATGTTTAATTAAAATATTATTTTTTCCATAAATCGACTTTCCATTGCTTAAGGTGATTTCATTAATGTTCATTGTATTGGAGGAATTATGGGTGCATATAAAAATCAATAACGCGTCAAAAGGAATGACATATTTTTAAGCATAAATTAAAATATAAATTACTTAAAAATAATGGTTGAAAATGTTTTTATAGATAAAATAATCAATGCAAGATTTTTTTTTCAATATTTATCCTAAATAAATTGACCCTAATTAAAAGGTTTTTTTTTGGATAGATAATACAAGAAAAGTCTAAGTTTGATATATATAATGGGATTATGGAATAAATTGAATGCAATCCAAATTAGGTGATCTTTTACTAATTTTAATTGTAAATCAGTAAAACTAAAATTAATAATTAAAATCCGATAGTCTTAACATCTATATATATTTTTTGTAACATTGAGTTGTAAAACAATGTAACTTGATTAAGTTGTTATTGGTAAAATTTAACTCGATAAGTTGAAATACTGAGTTGGGTCAATGACTAAATATTGTGTTGGGTACAAAATTATTGGGTTGGGCCTTGATGCGAGTTCTTCTGTATATATTGGGCTGGGCCGAAATGGAGCTCGACCCGACTTGTTGTAACGGGTTCGGATGTTATACCATTCCAACCCGGACCCAACCCGCTTTTGGAATATCACGTGCCGGACACAGTATACCGAAGCCAAGCTACAGTAACCTGGCGGTCATTCGCACCGCAGCAGTCGGCCGGCACTTAGTCACCAACCTCGCAGCTCCGAAATCGAACCATTTCTAGGGCTTCTCTGCTCCAATGGCGCCATTCTTCGCCATCTAGGGCGATTTCGCCGGAACCCTAGAGATGCAGGCGCCGGCGGGGGGATCAGGCCCCGCGCGGCCGGAGGCGATCCTGGAGTGGCTCCAGAAGGAGATGGGCTACCAGGGGCCCTTGCCGTCGGCCGACCAGCTCCGCAAGGTCTACAGGGGGAACATGGTGCCGGTGTGGGACTTCCTCCTCCGGCGAGTCCGATCTGAGCGCACTGTGGGGACTGCTCGCCGGAATATGCTGGTTCATGGGGTGGCAGGGCCTCCGACGGAGAGGAAGGGGAGAGGGAGGGGGAAGACAGGGGTTGGGGAGGAGGGGACGGGGTTGGAGGCGAGGGAGGCGGCGCTGAGGGAGAGAGATTTGGCGGAGGAGGAGGCGGAGAGGATGAGGGGAGTAGTGAGGAGGCAGAGGAGGGAGTTGAGGGCTCGGATGGTGGAGGTCGCGAGGGAGGAGTCCGAGCGGAAGCGGCTGCTTGATGAGAGGGCGAATGCCAGGTGATTGCAAAATTTTCAGGAAACGTGTGAAAAATCGGATCTTTATGCAAATTTGATTGATCTGCGTGATACATGTTTATTGGATTATATTTGGATCCATCCAAAATTCATGCTGGAGTTTCGACATTAATATATTCTTCCTTTTTGATATCCTGAGATGTTTTTTTTTTTTGACATTGACAGTGAAATATGGATTGGGTGATTAGATTTATGAAGTTGATTGCTTTGGTAAATTAAGTGATTTTGTTGTGGGAGTAGCATAAGGATTTGGTGATATTTACAGCAAGGAGAAGCGATATAGGTGGGTTGTGGCTGGCAAACTTGTAGGTGATTAGCCTTATTGTTCTTGGTGATTTTTTTGCATTATGGAGTGATGGGAATTGTTTTATGGTGATGTGTGCTAACACATGTGGTGGAGTAAACTTTGATTGCAGGATCTGATGACAGTTGTTGGGCCTCCTTTGCTATGTATGAGAACTAGTTTGATTATTGGTTGCAATTGCTTGGTGGGAAACATGTAGCGTTTTATAGCTTTGCGTCTTTGTAAGAAAATTGACTTCGCTGTTGAAAATAGAACATTGACTTTGTGCAATGTACATTAACATCTCTTCACTATCTCCTTCAAAAGTTAGCAACTTTCTTTCCTTGTTAGTTATTTTTTTTCCCTAATACTAGGCACAAGCAGGTGATGCTGGAGGCATATGATCAGCAATGTGATGAAGCAGCTAAAATATTTGCAGAGTACCAAAAACGTCTTCATCAATATGTTAATCAAGCAAGGGATGTCCGGAGATTGAGTTCTAGTGGAGTGGTCAACTCTGTTGATGATCACTTGCTTGGGGAGAAAGAAGCTGTTTACTCGACTGTTAAGGGCAACAAGTCTACAGATGATTTCATCCTCATAGAAACCTCACATGAAAGAAATATTAGGAAGGCATGTGAAACTCTTGCAGCAAATATGATTGAGAAAATATGCACCACTTTCCCTGCATATGAGGGGACTGGCATCAGTATGAATTCTCAGCTGGAGTCAGCCAAATTAGCTATTTATTTTGATGGGGAAATACCTGATGATGTTAAAGTCGTAGCATTAGACACACTGAAAAACCCTTCCCTTTTGATTCAGTCAATTACATTATATACATCACGTGCCAACACACTTATCAATAGAGAAACAGAAAAGATTGACATCAGGGCTGATGCGGAGCTTCTGAGGTATTTTCTGTTTAAGAACCCTTATTTTCTGTGTTTGAGCTTCCTATCCCTAATTATTATTCTTATTTTTCTCATACTGTATTATAACTTGTTTATTCTCTCCAAACATAAACCTGACATGAGTGGGAACAATGATCAGAACTAGTAATTTGGTTTATTTCTTATCCAATCAGATCAATAGGTGGTCTCTTCTTCATGTATCTGTATTGTATATGTTTTCTTCCTGGAACTCCTCTAAATACTTATTTTTAGTTTGTTCCTTATGTCCAGTTCTGCTTATGCTTTAGTTTAGTCCACCGTGGCTTAGTTCTTTAAACAAAGGTTTGTAAAAGCAAAATCTGTTGTCTGCCATATTATGAATGTACTTGTTTTAAAGAAAAATGTTATGCTTACCTGGGAATTATTGGGACTAGATCTTGGAGAACTCCTTAAAATCTGGAAAAAAGGTTAAGATCATATTCATCTAGGAGGAGAAGCACGATTCTTTTTTGTTTTTGTTTCTACATATTGAACTGCATACTTGTCTTAAAGCTGTCAACACTTTACGACACTATATAGTTTTATTTTATTTCATCAGAACAAACCATGTGGTGGAGGTTCTGATTACCAACATTTGCTACCTTCTCCATGTAGATATAAATATGAGAATGATAAAGTAATAGACGTTGCTGCTTCTCCTGATGCAACTTCACCTTTACCATATCAAGTCTACAGTAATGGAAAGAGTGGAACAGATTCATCCACAAAGGGAACATATAATCAATTGCTTGAAAGGCAGGTGTGTTCATATAAGTGACCTCATTTCTTCAACTTATGTGGCATGTCTTTTATATGTTGATTAGTTTACAGTGTGAAATCTTGGAGTGCTAGTGCACCTGTTTTATAAGAAATCATCTTGATCGATATAATATCTGTTGCATAAATTTCCTGGTTTTCAGATTCTATGCTACTTCTCAACACTCTATACCAAGATGTATATTTGTAGTTTTTCTCATGAAGAACTCATTTTAGCTGATTGAAATAATGTTTTGTCTTATGTATTTTTTATACTCCCATGTCAGAATGCGAATGTACCTTTGTTGACTGATCATACTGAATGTACATTATGCAGATTGTCTTTTGATTGGCAAGAAGATCAATTTTTATTGGGTTTTTTCTCTAACTTAAACCATATCAGATTGCAAAAGGGTTCAGTAGAAAAACACAAATTTGGTATTCTACTCACAATTTCAAACCAAGTGATTGTGTGATTAATTCCTGGGTTTAAATGGTAAATAGTCTGTTCAGGTTTGTAGTTTCCTGGGTTTTAGCCATACTTTGAACTAAATCTCAGCTCATATGTCAAAATCCATTCTGGATTGTCTTAAAATTCTGGGTTTTTTGTGATCTCTTCCTTGAATGTGATGCTTATCATATAATAAGTTTCTATGCTTATGTATTGGAGAAGTTAAAGCTCAATTGTTGATTCCTCAATCCCCATGAATGCTTTTCATTAATTGCTTTTCACTAATAATAACATCTTTTTCTTATTTTTTCACAGAAAGCACATGTGCAACAGTTTCTGGCCACTGAAGATGCACTGAACAAGGCTTCAGAAGCTAAAAGTTTAAGCCTTAAGCTTATAAAACGGCTGCATGGTGGCAATGAAGTGGCTGTACCACATACATTAGGTGCTGGAGGTACCTCACAAAGTGTTAGCAATATCAGGCATCTTGAGGTATTGTGATTAGTTGATCAAGGGTTCATTGTTGAAGTCAGCTTCTAATTGTTTCACTTTCTATGTAGTTGGATGTCTGGACAAAGGAAAGAGAAGTTGCTGGCCTGAAGGCAAGCTTGAATACATTGACCTCAGAGGTCCAGCGCTTGAACAAGCTTTGCATAGAATGGAAAGAAGCAGAAGAATCTTTAAGGAAAAAGTGGAAAAAGATTGAAGAGTTTGATGCACGTAGGTCGGAATTGGAGTATATCTATACTGCTCTACTTGGTGCAAACATGGTAAAATAATGTGCTTGTTGTTTGTCTCCTTGTTTAGTAGTAGAATGTTTCCGGCAACTGTTCTGAACACTACTATTTTTTTTATATCTACTTTGTTGTTTTTCTGTCTGATAGACTATTAGCCATAATATGGATGGGATAAAGATCACCATTGTTGGAACTTGCCAGCTGATAGTTTTGCAGACTAATGAGTCTGCAATTGTCATCGGATGTTTTTTTTTGTGTGTGCATGTGTCTAGTACGTCAGCAATGACAATTCTTTACCATATTCTGCATGCTACAGGATGCATCGGCATTCTGGGATCAGCAACCATCTGCTGCACGAGAATATGCAGCAAGGACTATAATTCCAGTCTGCACATCAGTTTCTGACATTTCAAATAGTGCAAAGGATCTCATAGAAAGTGAAGTCTCTGCCTTTTATCAAAGTCTGGATAACAGCTTATACATGTTGCCATCAACTCCACAGGTTGGTATGCTCATGAATGCTTTTCCTTTGTGAAATTTTCATGAGAAAGATGGATATATATTTTTCCTATTTGAAATGTTATTGCTTGATTCTTGATAGTAATTGTTATTGCTTGATTGTATTGTCTATATGCTTTACCTAAGTTTTCATAGAAGTTTTAAGATCTTGGATATCATAGTCATGATTGCACGACACCATTTTATACTAACTGTAGTGGAAACTTGTGAAAGAGAACTGTAGTGGAAGCTTGATGTTATTTTAGTTTCTGCATCTGATTAGGCCCTCTTGGATCTATATACTGAATATAGTGGTAGCTTGATGTTGTTTTGGTTTCTCATTTTATCAGGCTCTCTTGGAGTCCATGGGCATTAGTGGCACTCCAGGTCCAGAAGCAGTTGCTGCTGCAGAAAAGAATGCTGCTCTGTTGACAGCAAGGGCTGGTTCTAGAGATCCATCTGCAATTCCATCCATATGTCGTATTTCTGCTGCACTCCAGTGTCATGCTGGTAAGCTACCGGTGATATATATCAGCATTTTGCTTAGACAGCATCTTTAACAAAGAAAATATCTGACAATATGATCTCCAATTTTTAACATATTAATCCTTTGTTGCAATGGTTGGATGTCAAGGGCAACTGATTGCCAAATTACCATTGTCTCAATTAGTTGTCACGAGCAGTGGCAACAGTTTCCACAGATGCTTTGGTTTTCCATTGTTACTGAATACTAAGTAAATTGTGCTTAGGTGCTGAAGGTCCAGATTCTGGGCTAGCATCAGTTCTGGAGTCGTTGGAGTTCTGCTTGAAACTTCGGGGTTCTGAGGCTAGTATATTGGAAGAGTTGTCCAAGGCAATCAATCTGGTCCGTATACGACGTGATCTTGTTGAGAATGACCGAGTCTTGCTTAATCATGCCCATCGTGTGCAACAAGAATATGAGAGGTAACTAGTAATTTGAGCCTTTTTGTTTTCTAAATGGAAGGGAACATTTGGCTAGAAACATCATGCATAAAGCATGACAAACCTTGTTTGGATTTCTGAGTAGTACCAATAGAAGATCATCTAAAGTTTGTTTGTTGTTTATTTTCATCTACTAATCTGAAGAAAAATGTAAATTCATTTGTTGACTACTTCCTTACCACCTGAACCTTCCAGGATGGCGAACTATTGCTTAAAATTAGCTGCTGAGCAAGAGAAAATTGTAACAGAAAGATGGTTGCCAGAACTGAGAAATGCAGTCTTAGATGGTCAAAGAGGTTTGGAGGACTGCCACCGTGTTCGTGGACTTGTAAGCAACTGCACATTTTTCCTTATTTTCTCATCAGATTTCACCATGGATCATGATTCCTCTTAGTGACTGAACATTCAAGTCCTTTTTCATCAGAACTTGCCTTCTGAATTATTGAAAATATGATACATATTTATGTACTCACACAGCAGTGAAAAACATGAAATCTACATCCAGTATTATAACTCTGACCTCAACACAAAATTATTACTTTCCAGGTGGACGAGTGGTGGGAGCAACCAGCAGCAACAGCTGTGGATTGGGTAACTGTTGACGGGCAAAATGTCGGAGCATGGCTTAATCATGTAAAGCAACTTCAAATGGCGTTCTACGATCAGCAACTCTTATAAATCCCATGCTCCACATTCCTTTTGTAATTGTTGCTTTTGTTTCACCACACCAGTTTCTATTTGCTGTGAGCTCATGGTTTTTTTGATGTGTTCCATGTAAACAAGTTATTTAACTTCGGTGTTCAAGACTTCTGATTAATGGTGTTGTAACTTTTTGCTATTTGCAGGCTGTGAATTATGAAGTTAAATGTAAGAATCATGCCCAATTTGTTCATTCTGGAGCCTCCTTTAGGTTGTTTTTGACGGGGATGTTTTTTCTTCCTCGAGAGTTTCTAGTTTTATGAGAAATTTACATTTGATTGCAACTATTGTGATTGTATAATTGTCATTGAACAAAAAAATCTGAAAACTAAATATACAAGCAGAAATCTGTTTTCGTTTTCATTTTAGATTTAGGATTTCCATTGAGAGAAATGTGTATATTATGTATTTTGTTGAGTTTTAGTTGTCATTTGTTTATTTAAAAGTTGACACTTTTGATTTATTTTTAAAAGTAGTTACAAGTGATTTACTTATTGCCGTTGGATTGAACGAAAGTATACTTTAAAAGTATAATTTTAATTTACGAAATATTATTTATTTAATTTTTTACAAATAAATTTTTTTTAAAAAATATTATTATTTGTGAGATTATTAATATTATTATAAATTAAAATATCATTAAAATTATTTCGGAATAAAAAAATATAAAAATGACATTTAATTTATTTTTTAGACTGATTTTTAAAAACGACCCCTTAATTTTCAAATGTGATAATCTTTTGTAAATTTTAACAATTGCATAATTAAAACATATTTTTCTCAAATAAATCTCAACCGTTGAATTCTGGATCCATATGTCTTTCAAAATTACACAATTACCCCCTGACGTGATGTTGCCACCCAGGTTGTTAGAGGTGTTTTAGTAATTTCAGAGCTACCGAGGATTATTTCCGACAACCTCTCGACAATCTCTCGTTTTCGTCGAGAGGTGAAAAGGACCCCACCAAGCCCTAGGTCGTATTTCTTGCGAGTCCCTGCTCAATTTCACGAAGGATTCGATCTCTTTGCTCCGTCTCCATGTCGCGGAGGTACTCTTCTTCGATCGGTTTCTTACTTCTCATGCCTTTCGATTCTGCTGAAACAAGCTACACGATCGTTCCGTGCCTTTTTCGGTGATTTTTTTTTTGATGTTTTCTGCGTTTTTTTTTTGTTCTTTAGGCTTGATTGTAGTTTTTTTTGGATTTTGTGATTGGGAGTGATGTTCTTAGGGAAAATAAACATTTGGCGATGCATTCAAATTGATCAGATGGCAAAGTTTTCATCTCGAGCGTTCTGAATTCTTCTAGGATTTTTCGGATTAGTTGGATTGTTTATGTCTTTTGGTTCAATTGATGGACGAATTCAAGTAGCAAACAATGATTTTCAGATGGTTGTCTTGTGAAGTCAGAAAGGATTTTTCCCCAATTCGAGTTGATGCATTACTGATTTTGTTTGATAGGTGAACCATCCTTGTTGAGATGGGGTGTATCTGCGTCAATCATCAGGTGGCTTTTTGACTATTTGCTGAGTTTAAGGTGCCTCTCCATTTAGTTTTGAAGAGCCGCTGTGTATGTCTTTGAGAAGAGATGAAAAGAAGAGGGGTAGGCATGTGGTTCCCATTGACGTGGTATTTGTTTCATGCTTGTCATGATGGAAGTGACACAGGAAGTGGAAGATGCATGTTTGTTGTAGAAAGAAATGTGGAGAGTTTATTTGTGGCTCTGGTGTTTATTGCATGAAGCAGCATTTTTCGTTCCATGTGGAAACCACTTGATCTAGAAAGATATACAATGGTTACAAGCCAAAATATCAAAGAAAACCTAACCATGAGGGGTAAAGACAAAGATTGATTTATGTGGTTCTGCTGATGGTTACGCTTTGTCAATGAGCAGATGCCATCAAAATTTACCACAAAAAGTAGGGATAAAATATAAGATGTAGCACTTGATAAGCCAAACACACAAAAACAATGAAAATTCTCAAGAGAACATCAAGGAGCTAACCAGCGGCTTCTCATATCGCTTCCTATTAGCTACTGAATCTCTACTAAATATAATGGAATGCTAGGTATTAGTACATAAAGCCATGACATAAAGTCTTCTAAATTATTATGTTTAATCAAATTTAATGGGGTTATGGGGTTATGTGGTGCAGTTACCCATGAGCCACCTGTTTGCTTCTGCAACATTTGATCAATCTTCCAATCAACTGCTGTGTAAGTCTTGATAAATTGATTTCATGGATGGAATTTGAGGCAGACATGTTGATTTTAAAAAGTTTGCTTGTATGGTCAGAGGTTGAAGTAATCTTTTTATCTTCTTCCTAAGATTCCATATTTAGTGGGATCTGAGGCTCATATGCATTGTTTGCTAGGCTTGCTAGGTAATAGTGAATGATAATCTAGTTTCTTAAAAAAAAAAGTAAATGATTATCTATTGTTTTCTTAATCCATTTGGATGAAAACAATCAAAAAATCTTTGGACCGTTGTGTGAGGCAATTTTGAATGTGCAGATCTTGGTGCTTCCTTGTACTATCTATGATGTGTCATGGTGTTACATTCTGTATTTCTGTGATTATTCCAGTCTATAGAAATCTCTTGATTATCCTTCTGATACTGCCTATGCCTAGTGCACTGTGGTAGTTGTAGGTGCACATTTCTCTGACTTCTATTCTTGCTGATTTCTGTAGAGTTCTTTGCAAGTTCTTTCTACGTGGATATATTGTTTTGTTAATCCATTTGGCTGAAACCAACTAAAATATCTGTAGACCATCAGATGAGGCAAATTGAAATATGCAGATATTTGTATTTCCTTGTACTAACTATGATGTGTCATGATGTTACGTTCTGTGACTATTCCAGTCTATGGAGATCTCTTGACTGTCCGTCTGATACTGTCTATGCCTAGTGCACCGTGGTCATCGTAGGTGCATATTTCTCTGACTTTTATTCTTGCTGATTTCTGTAGAGTTCTTTGCAAGTTCTTTCTGCATGGAGCATGCCTAAAAGGGGAAAATTGTGAATTCTCACATGATTGGAAAGATCAGCCCAACAATGTGATGTCTTGTTCCTTTTATTTGTAGTTCAACTTCCTCTGGTTGCAATCATTAACATGTTTTTCATTTGATGTTTTTTATGGATATAGGTATGCACCTATTATCAGAAAGGGATTTGCTCCTACGGTAGTCGGTGCAGATACGACCATGTTAAAGTTTCTCGTAACCAGGCACCTGTCACATCATCCTCATCATCATTGTCATCGTCATCATCTTTACCTGCGCGTTCCTATGTAGCATTGAACCATAATCAAGATCTCCCTGGGCTGTTTCCTTGGGATGCTGAGAGTGAACCTCATTTGAGTACTCTGGCAGATTCATCAACTCTGGTTAGACCTCTTCCTGCTTCCAGTGAACCTGCATGGACCAGCCAAAAGGATGTTGCTGATACTTTTGAAGATAGTAAGATTAGCTATCATGCTATGTCACTTGCTGACCAACCAATCTGTTCATTTGCTGCTGCTGGTAGTTGTCCTTATGGAGAAAACTGCTCACACCTGCATGGTGATTTATGTTCCATCTGTGGAAACCAATGCTTGCATCCATATAGGCCTGATGAAAGAGAGGAACATATAAAACTGTGCCAGAAAAACAATAAGAGGCTTGAAGCTTTGAGGCTTAGTCAGGAGATGGAATGCAGTGTGTGCTTGGAACGTGTGCTTTCGAAACACAAAGCTGCTGAGCGGAAGTTCGGATTGCTTTCTGAATGTGACCATCCTTTCTGCATTTCGTGTATTAGGAATTGGCGTAACAACTCTCCAGACTCTGGCATGGATGTTAATGCTGCATTGAGGGCATGTCCAATATGCCGAAAGCTTTCATATTTTGTGATCCCAAGTGTTGTTTGGTATTCAACACAGGAGGAAAAGCAAGACATAGTTGACAGCTATAAAGCCAAGCTCAAGTAATATGCTATCCCCAGCTTTTTCCATTTTACGTTGTCATGCTCAGTTGACTGACATCAGACCACTGCTTATTGGTGTTTCATAGTTAATCTATCTCTTGTTGTTCAATCTAACTAAATACATTTAATTGGCTCCAGTCAGATGGGTGAGTGCCCGAAGTTATTTTACTACACTTTGGGTTCTCTCATAAACTCAAACTGCAGAGCTGAATGCTGAATGGATTTCTCAAATTGACAGATCAATGTGTTGGATTTGATTTTATTCTGGTATTAACACGAGTTCTTTTATGCCAGGTCTATTGACTGCAAATACTTTGACTTTGGAAATGGGAACTGTCCTTTTGGCACAAGCTGTTTCTACAAGGTAATGCCTTATCCATTCTTCAGATCTGGCCCATTTACTGTATGCCATGGTTTTGGCATGTGGAACATTGAATTATTTTCTCACCTGTTTTGGCTGCATTATAGTTGAAATTCTTCGGAATCTGTGTTTGTTATGTCTTTTTCCATTTTCCTCCTATAGCTGCTCACCTGTAATAAAAAGCCCTTTCTAGATAGAGAATGCATAGTTTTCAGCCTTATGGAAAATGTGGGGTGGATAAAGGGCCTCATGCTATGCAATAAATGGCCACATTTAGCTGGTTGTCCATGGAGATCTTCTTGTTTGTTCCTTTCATGCATAGCACTTGTTACAGAGGTTGGCCGTCAGCTTTCACTTGGTTGAAATCCTCAAAGACAAAAATTATACTAGAACCATTATCCTATTGTGTATTAAGTGGAGTGTCATGGAATAAGTATTAATTTTATTCATATGACTCTTAGGCTACTTCCTGATGCACTTGATGCAGTTCTTTATTTAAATGATTTTTTTTTGTTCTAAAGTCGGTAGATATTTGGGAATTGGGAAGATCTGGACAAGAATGATATCCTTTTGGCAAAATTTGGACAGGAATGCAGGCATCCATAGCATAGTTCCATATTTTGGAAATTATCTTATCTAATGGTCAGCTCTCTGTAACAATTGGGATCAGTTTTACGCAAAGTTAGTGACTGAGTCTTAGACTACAGAGTAAGGGCTATGGCATCATGTTTAATAACATTATCTTTCAGCATTCTTGGCTCTCTTAATTTGGAAATATGTAAAGTTTCTAGTTGTGAATTTGAATGATGTTGATGTTATTAATTTGGGCATTGCTATCTTTTATACTATGTCAATCTACCGAGTTCTAGTGTATGGAGTACAGAATGAGGTTCTCTTGGATAAAATATTTGATGCATATGTATTTTCATCATGATCTTTGATTTGATCAAGCAGAATCAAGGTTATGTTCATTTAAGTTGATGGTATTGTTTGCTGTCTCTTTTTTTGAATTCTTTTTTAAGCTTTGTTGTAGAAAACTTATTAGCAATCCTTGTTTTGACTTTGGCAGGGTTCTCTATTGTATTTGAATTCAATTAATACTAAGGTTTATGGGGTTCAGTCAGTACTATATTTTATTTGGTTTATTTCATCATGTTTAGGAGCCTAACAGAATAGGCCATGCCTATATGTTTGGTCAATGGAGATCTATGATCTGTTTGACTCAAAGCTTTAAACACTAAAAATATGTTGCCATTTAAAAGATATTTTGTGTATTATTTGCAAGCAGTGTGTTCCTTGATAGGTGTGTGGCTGAACATATTATTGAGTTTCTCATTCAATTGGCATGGCTATCTTGCAATAAAACTAAATGCTTCCTTGGGTTCTTTTGGTTTATGTGGGTTTCTGATGCTTATACTATCTATTTCTTCAGCATGCTTACAGAGATGGCCGTTTGGAAGTAGTTGTTCTAAGGCACCTTGATGCAGAGGATGGGAAGATGGTCATAGCTAAAGATATTAGGTTAATTCAAAGCTTCATAATCCTTGCCTTTTTGAAATATGGTGTACTCTTGCACTGATCCAGTATTTCTTTAATGCTTATTGCAGGCTATCTGACTTCCTCAGCAGCTTGCGTCTTTAAGTCATATATGACATTATAAATTTGATGTATGTTTATCTGGCTTGATTTACTCAACAAAATTTTCTTTGATGCTTTATTTTTCTAGTTTGAAGTGTTCTAGTAAATTTTTGTGTTTATGTAGCATTTTTTTTGATCCATTTCTTTCATAATTTTGAATGGTATCATGCTTCAGGGTTTAGATTTGTCATCCTGTGGGAACTTACCAAATACTTTTTGTATCACTTCTCTTAGGGTCTATCTCATTGCAGATAAATTATGTCAATTCTGTGTTCCAATAAATCAACATACTGCCTGATCTTGTTGACCCTTCTCGATGTGGTGTTCTCCACTTCTTCTGGATCAGCTCCTGGATCAGAAAAAGTGCTTTAATGGTATGTTGTATTCTTTCTTCATCTCAGCTGCTCTTGGCTAAATTGGTTGCTAAGACTGAAGTTTCCAATAGTTGATTAGAATTCCTTAACCTGTGCATTGGCCTGCAGGTTTAGGGCCTGTTTGAATAACCCCAAATTCCATTGGAATTGGGGGTTTCATAGGGAAAATTTCCTATAGAGGTGTTTGGCTGCATTTTTTGACAACAGCAAATTCTTATGGAATCATGAGATTTCTTATGATTTCATAGGAAAATTAAAAAGAGGTCCAACCTCTTTTACTTTTCCAATGAAATGGAGCTTACATGCAAGCTCTTTCCTATCATTTATTGACTTCACTCAATTCCATAGTATTTTTTTATAGTAAATGGGATTGCATGCTACCCCAAATCCCATGGGAAAAAATCCCATTGGGTTATTTTCCTAAGTATCCAAATGGTCCCTTACTAATTTTTATCTGATCCACAGTTGTTTTGCATATATTTTTTGCCTGTTTGCCAATTTTTACATTTTTTGTTTTATCCTTTGAGCACATTTTTTTGGTATAACCTTTGGTAACATTATGCTTCTCATGTGTCTTAAAATTTGATCTCTCAAATGCTAGTATGTGTCAAATGCCATGCCTTTTTTTATGGCTAGCACCGATAATGTTAGATATTTCATTTGCATAATAATTAATATTGGCTGGAAAAAAGTTAGAGAGTTGATCCTAATTACAACATTTAGATTCATGCATTAATTGTATCCTCTTGTTTATTTGATATACGTAATATTTGTAATGCAGAAGGTCTGCTCGAGATTTATGAAAAGATCGAGATTGACATGTGAATTACAGTGCTGTGCTTATAGTGATCAGCAGGAGGTGTGCAATATTTCCAAGGGGCAAAATGAAGAAAAAGAAAAAGATAAACAATGTTAAATGGAAAACCGAACAGTTAATATATGAGTGCTTTACATATTCCTATTGAATATCAATCATTTTATTTATGTCAAATAAAGCATGCTGGTGCTACCCTTGTATGATTAGGGGTTTAAAAAACATTGCAATTATTTATTTTGTGGTTTTTCTGGGCATTGCTATTTGTTAGTCTCATCTCAAGGGTTCTCCTAGAATGAAGAGCTATTAGCAATTATAATATGGTGAGATTTTGCAGTTATGTGGTTGTAGTGGTTTTGAAGTGGAGGATTGTATTCAGAATGTAATTTGTGACATTACAGGGTTCATTATATCTGTTCAAACTCTTTTAGTTTTTATTTGTTCTGTAGTTATTCATTATTTTTAGTTTTGGGAGTATTGTGCATTATATATTTTCTGCATTTATCATGTGACAGAGAAGAAATTGAGTTGGTCTTAAGATGAATGATGTTGTGGGGATTGAACTCATAACCAAGTTTGAATCTTGAAATATCATCTGATTGTTTAATGAGTTGCAGTTCAGTTGGACTTGATTTTTTTTATGGACAGTGTGTTAGTCAAATTGCCTAAGTAATATTAGGCAACATGTTTTTGAAACTCCTGGTAGATTTTTTTTTGGGGTGGGGGGCGCGGGGGTGGCTAGTGCAACACGGTGCAACGACGTGTGTATGCCGGTAGCTAGAGTATCAGAGAGAATTTCATTTGGGATTCGCAGCACTCTTCGGTGTTAGCACAAGCGGGCGGTGGCATTTTGACCGTTGGATTGACATATATTTACAGGTGGCGGATCAATATTTGTTCTAACATTGTACCGGGTTGTACACGAAACAATCCCCATCGTCCATCATCCGCCTCTCCCATCTTCCAGTAGAAGACCACGCGGCACAGAAGAGCAAACAGAATTCGTGGTCGCCCCCGATCTCGATCGCCATTTCTGGGGCTTCTCTTCTCCTCCTCCTCCCCGAGATCCATGGCTTCCCGCCTCCTCGCTGTCCGCCCCTGTCCCCACCTCCTTCTTCCCCTCCCCCTCCGATCCGCCCTCCTCCGCCCCCTTCCTCCCGATCCTCCCCTTCTCCGTCCACTATCCTCGCTCTCCCGCCGCCACCCTTCCTCCCGCCCTCGCCCCGCTGACATCGGCGCTCGCGCCCGTCAGCTCCAGTCCCGACGCCTCTGGACCTACGCCCTCACCTTCGGCTGCGTCGCCGGCTTCATCGTCGTTGTCCTCACCAACTTCCAGGACCAGCTCGTCTTCTACATCACCCCCTCCGATGCCCTCCAGAAGTTCTCCGCCGACCCCTCCAAGTCCCGCTTCCGCCTTGGCGGCCTGGTCCTGGAGGGCAGCGTCGTCCACCCCAGCTCCAACTCGCCTGAGATGGAGTTCGTCATCACCGACCTTATCTCCGACATCCTCGTCCGCTACGAGGGCTCTCTGCCGGACCTGTTCCGGGAGGGCCACTCCGTCGTGGTCGAGGGCTTCGTGCGGCCGCTGCCGGCGGAGGGGATGGGGACGGGACCCAAGGTCTCGGAGAAGGCCAGACAGAACGGGTGCTTCTTCAAGGCCTCGGAGGTGCTCGCAAAGCACGACGAGAAGTACATGCCCAAGGAGGTCGCCGCCGCGCTCGAGAAGAACAAGAAGCTCCTCGAGGGGGAGGCCGCCGCCGCCGCCGCCGATGCTGGAGACAAAACTGTTGAAATCAGGAGTTGAACACTGGATCTTCATTGAGGTTTTTCTTCCTAAACTCACAAATTTTTTATAGATTCTCATCAGTTGATTTGAATACATCAATTAGAAATTTTTTGTGTTGTAATTTGGAGTTCCACTGGTGAAAGAATAACGAGGCGACATTTTGCGCGCAGAAAAAATTCGATTTTTGCCATACATTTTGGTGTATAATTGATGAAACTGATTATAAGGGATCATGGGTTGTAATTTGTTGAATTATGTGGTAGATTTGATTGGGATTTTCTAGCATTGGCGAATCCACTTCACAAACAAAATGAACAACATTTATCGCATCTTTTTTTTTGCCCATTTTCATTCTGTTAGGGATTCGTGCTTTTGATTAAATTTGATTTTGTGAGATTCTGAGTCTGTGGTTTTCAATTTTTCTTTTAGATCATGGCATGAAGCAAAGATTGCATGAAAGTCGCGATTAGCCTGATAAGCTAATTGGATGGAAGTCTGCGAATTATCACATAAATTTAAATTTTTAACGTATATATTTTTCAAATTGGCATGGTTGTGTTTGGATATAAGTTGGACAGTACATATACAAAATCTTTTGAACATTGGAAAAAAAAAAATAATACAAGATCTCTTTTGGATGAGTAGAAAGTGAGGAAGGTGATGATTATAAGGTGATGATCACTAATTATTTCGGGTCTGTTTGATTTTGGGAGTAATTAAGCTTAGTTTTCGAATTTTTTTCTATATTGATGAGAAACCACTTGCATTATTTATTTATTTGTAAAAATGCATTTCTACTCGAGTCAATATTAATTAATGAACCCAAAATTCTCATTTTTTTATTTTGATTCTGATTTTGGCATTAACCTTATCTCACAAAAAAAAAAATCTAATCAGTAAAAGGTCATCTTTCATGATTTTAGAAGGAAAACAATAAAATTTTCATTCATCTTATAATTAAAATGTGGTGATTCAGTGTTTTTGGCATCCAAAATCAAAATGAAAAAAATTAAACTTCTTTATAATCCTTAAAAAAAAAACCGATTTAGGTGGTTTCTTGCAATAAACTGACAATGCAGTTGGTTTTCAGTAAAAAACCCAACCGAAAAACTGTCAAATATATTCCAGGTCGGATTTTGGATTCCAAACGGACCCGCCAGTTTCCCCACTAGCTTCTTCTCTCTCGTCGGCGGGGCCAGCAAAACTCTAGCTCCGCGGCGTCCATCGCTGGCGATGGTCCTCACAGACACCCGAGAGCACGTCTACCGCCACCCCTGGGACCCCGTCACCGCGGCTGCGTGGCGGAAGTTCATCGACCCCGAGGTCTCCTTCGTCCTTTCCCATATTTTCGACGTCCACACCTTCTCCCACTGCCCCGACCCTGACTCCAGACGCCTCCATACAACTCGCTCCATCACCGTCTTATCCCAGCCCCTTCCGCTCTCCCTTCCCCTCCGGTCCTCTCGTCGGCGGCGCCGCCAGTGACCTTGTTTGCCACTGCGTCGAGATCACCGTCTCCGCCGCATGGAGGTCGTGTCCCGGAACGCTGGTCTCGGGCCACTCATCTAGGTGTAGGAGAGGTCAGTTTACGGTCCCCATCCGCTGGGGCTGGGTCGGTGGTGGTCGATGTTCCGCCAGGAGAACAGGATCCAGTGCATGCCCCTCCCGATGCTGGCGTCCATCGCCGAGAAGGCGGAGCAGTGCTACGCCAAGAGGTTCCTCCCGAACAGCATCAAGGGGAGGGAGTTTGTCGAGCGGATCTGCGCTTATCTCGAGGCTGAGGCAGCCACGACAACTGGCGCCTTATGATAAGGTTAGGGCACTGATTTTTGTTTTGCTTTGTTTTGAGTATTTGATCTGAGCTTCTCATTCTTTCTACAATGTTTTTTCTTTGATGTATTGGATTTTGATCTTCTGAAGCATATGAAATAATGAATTTTGATGTAATAAGTAGAGAAGATTGACTATTGACTATTGAATCACAGATAGAGAATATTTTGCATATGAACTTACCTTTGATGCTTTCTTCTCGATAAAGGGTTCGTTGTTGTAGGTTGGAATAGCATAAACAATTTTGAGCTTTAGATTTTTTAGGAATCACAAATTCTGAATCATAGCATGTTCATCGTCGCATCTCTGATGCTTGGCTTTGTTTTATAGAAACCTTGATATCCTATCCCATGAGGTGTTGTTGGCTTTGAAGGTTGGCATGCTTGCTTGAGAAACTCTAGATTCTGATGCTTTTTAGATTACAATTTCCAATTGTTCGACTTTTGTTCGAATTCAATTGGTATGTCATGGCGTGTTTTACGCAGTTTTGATATATAACTCTAATTATGTGTTTGGGCAGAAAATTTTGTATTATTCCTTTATTAACTTTGATTATACAAGCATGGGTTCATGGGCTCCTTCATAATTCACGAACCTCCTTTTTGATACTGTGATTTATCTAAACCTGGGGTCAATGCTACCTCAAATAATGTTGAGATGGAATGTTACCCAAACTTTGGAAGACACAAGTCTATTTGCTTCTTGAATTGTTTGTCATAACTCCCTGGTCTTCAGCAGCAACCACACTCATCACTTTCTCACTCTTCTTCTCAAATCTAGGAAATCCTTGGAATGCAAATGCCACCAGACTTGCTTTTTTTATTTCCATTTGACTTTAGCTATTGGTATAAGGCATGTTGGTCCTATTGGAAGAACTTTGTTTCAAACAATGCTACATTTGAGATGTTATAGAACTTAAGTAATCATTTCAGTTGCACGGAGACATTTCTACAGCATGTGACTAATGGGAATGGAGACAAATGCACTGGAGATCAATGTTTGACTGCAATGGAGTACCTCTTAATATAACATGACCTGAGTTATGATATATCACATTGATTTCACCTGGTATATGTAGCTGTTAAACTGGAACCCAAATGAGCTGTCTATTAGGGGCTTTTATTGAAGAATACAAATCAAATCTAGACTTCTTCCACAATATGTTCATGTAATAGCTCCAGTCTCCTGAAATAAAAGAACAGATGCAAAATAGTTCGATTAGATCTTGGAAATGTTATATGGATATTGTCAATATAAGCATCTGTGTGAGAAAAAATGTGGTGAGAATGCTCTAATTGCTTAAGAAGTCAACTAGTATTGAGATAATAAACCATCCATTAATTTTGAGCTAAAAAGTTATACGAACATTATTTGCAATTTTCCTGGAGTGGCACTTCTACTTTATCAGAAAGTGTGTGATGCACAGAGACATGCGAATGTCACTACTTTGACTTGATTGCGATGCATTTGTGCTGTCAGTCGTATTTAAAAATGAAATAAGTTAAACCACACATGGCTGTGGTGTTTCTGCTTCAATGTTAGATTGGCTGATCTGATTTAATTGTCAGATAAATACTGAAATACACTTAGTTTTTCCTATTTTTTGCCAGTAGTAGTTCGCTTGTTGTATGCTATAGTAAGCTAAATAATATTCTTTTCTGATTGTGTTTGAGGTTCCTATATGTTGACAGTTTGTTTTTGATTATTCTCATGTTCCATGTTTTTGTATGAAAAACAGCACTAGCTTATTGAATTGTCTCAAAAAGACGGTTAGTAGATGGTTGAAGGAAGGAGATTCTAAACTGTTGATGCTACTAGCAAAATGAAGCCATTTTTCTTTTTTCAGTTTCAATTAAAATTAGAGAATGTCATGACAGAAAGCATAAAGAAATAAATGCTTAACAGAGTTAAAGACTTATGGTGAAACAATAACAGCGGGAACATGTTGGATCTTTTGCCATTCTTCTCCTTCATATTCGAGAACTCTTATCTTGAAATCTTCTAGGCATATCCCACAAATGCACCTCCTGAAGGATAGTCAAATGCTGCAGTCCATCAGGAACTCTCTGTAACCTCTCTCACCCAGCAATGTGTAGATGTTCAAGTTTGCACATTGATCCATTCAATATACACCAGTCTTCTAAATTTTTCAAGCTAGAGTACTGAGCGTTGCAATTGGGCGAACCCACCCATGGAACAAGCCATCTTCTTTCCTACATATGAATCATTCTCCAGCTGAAGTATTTGCAAATTTGGTAGCTTTTCAAGTACCGTCATAGGATTTTGTTCCAGTTGTGAACCCTGAAATACAATCTTAGTGAGATTTGGTGGAAATCCTTGTGTACTAGGAAGCTGCTGTTTCTTTGATAATGGTCCACTCAAACTAAGCTTATGAAGTTGATAATGATTTGATAAGGCCAGGATCATATCCAAGGGGATTGACTGCAGGCTTGTTAGTTTCAAAGATTCAAGGTGTTCTAGATTGCTGACTGCATCACATAATGGCTTTCCATTGGAAACAAGAAGGTTTGATATGCGCATAGCTCAAATATTAGTTAGACTTGCCAAATCCTTCTCTATCCATCTTCCAGCACTAAAAACTTTCAATGTATGTGAGTGTTTTAACTTTCCAATTGGATGTGGACACTCGCCAATTACAAGTACATGCCTTAATGCTTGAATCTTCCAAAATGCATTTGGTAAGGTTACTGCTTGAGGATGACTTGTATCCAGAGTTTGTAGTCTATTTGAGGCTTCCTAGTGATGGTGGAATTTCTTTCATCTCTGTTTGTCGCAACCCAAGATTCTCAAGTGGATCAGTCAAGATGACCTAAAACGATGGGGGACCCTAATCTCGCCGGAGCTCCATCTGTTGTGAGCTCTTCCAACAGGAGGTCATCTCCTTCCAATGCGGGAGGGGATATCCAGAAGGAGCTCTTTTAGCTAAAGTTTTCAGAAGAAGATGCTGGATCACATACCAAGATGGGGTTTCAGTCCAAGGACCTCAAGAATGGCCCAACCCACACCCCAAGTCTAGGACTAAGTAAGAACTCAAGGCATCCTACCAAAGGTCCTTCTTGTTGGGAAAGCATGTGGAGAGGGGAATCATTGAAGAAAACCCTTGATTTTCTAGTGCTTTCATTGCTTGAATTGGGGGTTACAGAGCTACTAAATGTTACAACCCTGTGGTTTGCTGTCGATGCGGAGGAACCAAACACTGGGTGCGACACTGCGATAGAGAAAATTGACCTCAATTTGGATAGACCCACCCATATGTTGATGGCAAGGAGCATCAGACCGGAGAGATTGGTGAGTCTTCTTAAGATCTTGTGAAATCTTTTGAGATTCCAATGACATATGAAATTATAGCTTGCCTGAATACCACGAGAAGCTATGCTGTGGTGAAAATTATCCAAGGAAATCAGGGGAATTTTTAGTTCTCTTTCTCAGTCTGAATGTTTTGGAAGAGTTAATAGCTTTGAAGGAATTTCTAGTTGAAGATTAGCAGTTTGAGGTGTATCAATGGAAACTCTCACCAGAAACGGGCAAAATTAAGATATGGATATATCTTAAAATTGAAGATTATCTTTTATAAGAAAAATCCATTCTTACTAAGGCTCCAGAAAGTGTTGGTGTAGTTATTGGTATGGATTGTGATATGAAGTCAGCTGAAGACATTAGAGAAGTGAAAGTTTTGCTATTAGGGAAAAATCTTCAGGACATCATCCCATCACAGATACAAGGGACGACCGGTGATACCATTGCCACTGTAAAAATAAAAATTTTGGAGGAAGTGAACTGAGGCACAAAGGTAGAGGAGACTCCAGAGAAATTTAATGGTATTGGGTTCAACATCGCAAAGCTCCTAAATTAATGTATAAGCCTATTAGGGTGAGAGAATTAGACCTTGAAGAATGGAACAACAATGTGGAGGAAGAGGAGGATGATAGATTGTCACATTTAGTGGAATAATGCTGATTTTTTTTCTATATGGTAATAATGGTTCCACAGTTCTGATGTAAAAATGAAAATAGAAAGGAGCCTTCTATTGGATTGATTAAGAATTGTGGAAATTTCTTTCTAATAACAAACTATTACAAGAACCAGATTTTCTTCTCTATATCTACTTGGTGGTCGATGAAATTGTCGAAGGAGACAAATGGAAAGAACACAGTTACTTGATGAGATAGGTTACATGGAGAAGGTTGGAGATTGCAGAGCATCCAGCTGATCACCCTGTATTACAAGAGGTTGATAACTAACTGTGAAAAGGATTCTTCAGTTAAACCAATCATTGAGTCTGACATTTTACTTGAGACAGAACATTCAATTGTTGCTTTATCTTCAAGAGCATCTATAGTTTTTCAGCTTCACAAAAACACTAGAGTTATAAAGCCCGCTCCAAAAGTCTCAAAGGAGACAGGTACCTCAAAAATCCTTAGTATTATCCATGCACTTTTTGAAGATAGAACTATTATCTCTAAACACGAAGATTGCATGTTCTCTTTCTGATCTTTTGACAAATTCATACAAATAGACTCTCTATGTGATTTTTATATAAATGTAAATTGCCTTGAAACAAAAACATTGTATGCAACTCTACAAAATCTAAAAAAACTAAGGGCAAACTTTGTGAAAGAGGGAGGGGATAACATCAGGAAATGTTCATCCTTTCTTGGAATATTAGAGGAATAGAGATATATATGAAAAAATGATTTGTGTGAAATATGATTAATAAAACAAAAACTAACATTATAGGCATTTAGGAAACTAAAATAGGGCAACTAATTAGAAATACCCTCAACTTTTTTGGAGGTAAAAGAATTGGCACTTGGATTTCCTTATCTTTAGAAAGAGGTTCGGGTGAAATTCTTCTTAGATGTGGAATAACTCCCTCTTCTCTTTGATGGCTCAATTTGTGAGCTCTTATTTTATTTTTGTGGTCCTTCTGAGTATTGATAACCAAACGAAATGGTTGTGCTCTACTCTTTATGCTCCAAAAAATAAAGACAAGAGGGTAGAATGCTGGACTGAATTGAATTATCTCATGGAAGATTAGAAACTCTCAAAGGTATTTTTTGGAGATTTTAATGCCACCAGGTATAACTCGGATAGGAAAAATATAGTGGGCACTTACCATAACAGAGAGGAATTCAATGAATGAATTACTGGCTATGAATTAATTGATATCTCTATCTGGTGGAAGATTCACTTGGTCTAATAAATAAGTGTGGGATCAATTTCGGTGGTCCGAAAGTAGTGGAGACCCCGATGAGCAATTTTAAATCACAAATCAAATTTGTTTTAATTTATAATGTGCTATCAGGTATTGTGAAAATATTGGTTTTTAACAGGTGTAAACCTCTGCTATTAATTATCTCGATAATTATTAACCTCTGCTATTAATTATCTCGATAATTATTAATAATCTTGTGAATAAAAAATCTAGCTAATAAAATAGAGACATAAAAAGAAAAAAGAAAGCATTTGATTGATATTAAGAAATAGTACATAATTTAAGTAAGAGTATACTTTTACTTTATAATAAATTATAATATAAAATTATACAAAATATAGAAAAAAGGGAAAGAGAAAGGAGTAGAGAAGAATCTCTGATTTATGTTACTGTCCCGCTCCTCTATGTTGGATCGTGTGACGTCTGACTCAAATTGACTTGATCTTCGGTAGATGGTGATGATATCGTTTGATGGAACATAAAAGGAAATGGTAGAGGTTCGAAGTATTTTCAATAGTTTTGAGTATTGATGATAACTTCATTTGGTTTAAAGTATTTTCGTTAGCTAATAAGGTATTGGTGATAATTTCAAAGTCTGAAGTGTTTCCGTTAGTTAATAAGACATTTTTGATAACTTTATTTGTTTTGAAGTATTTTCATAGTAAATGAGACATAGGTAATAACTCTATTTGCTTTGAAATATTTTCATAATTGATCAGGTATAGATGATACTCTCATTTGTGTGTGAAGTATTTATATAATTCGTGGGACGTAGGCGATAACTAATTTTGAAGTATTATTATAGTTAATGAGGTGTAACCAATAACCCCATTGATTTTAAAGTATTTATGTAGCCCATATAGCGTAGGTGATAACTTCTTTTAATTTTAAAGTGTTTTTATAGTCAATGAGGCGTAAATAATAACTTTATAAATTTAAAATATTTTTATAATTAATAAGACATGAATAATAACTTCATTTGATTTTGAAGTGTTTTTATAACTAATGAGACATAAACAATAACTTCATAATTTTAAAGTATTTTCGTAACCCATGAGGTTTAGACAATAACTTCTTTGGTTTTGAAGTGTTTTTATAACTAATGAGGCATAAGTAATAATTTCATTTGATTTTGAAGTGTTTTTATAACTAATGAAGTGTAAGGAATAACTTTTTTTGATTTTGAGATATTTTCATAGCTTGTGGAATATAGGTGATAATTTCTTTTGGTTTTAAAGTATTTTTATAGCTAATGAGAAATAAGTAATAATTTCATTTGGTTTTGAAGTATTTATATATCTAATAAGTCGTAAGCAATAACTTTATGAATTTAAATTATTTTTGTGGTCCGTGAGACGTAAATAATAACTTCATTGATTTTGAAGGTAACATTATCTATTGCTCATGGAGTTGGAGATAGTCTTAGAGTGCTGTCAAAGACTTTTATAGTGCACTCAGCGAGATTCAGTTTGACCTAATTTAGTTTTTATATGAACTAGCTCTGGTTCAAATTAGGATGATAATATCACTTATTGTTTATAGGCTCGAATTAGGATGATAATATCACTTATTGTTCATAGGCTTGGAGTGTTGCCGAGAGTTTAAAACACCCAATGAGATTTAGTTTGGCGCAATTTAGTTCTTATCTGAACTAGTTTTAATTTAGGTCAAGATAGTAATATCACTCATTGTTCACAGGTTTAAAGTATTGTCGAAGGTTCAATACACCTAATAGGACCCAGCTTGATTCTATTTAGTTTCGTTGGAATTAATATGGTTCACATTCAAGTTTGGTGTGGAATTAGTTTAACACTCAATTTTGATTTGTGTTTAAATTGATTCAACTCAATATTTAAAATTTGATTAAATTATGATTCACTAACTTCTTCTTGAAAGATAGTGATATATTCCGATTTTCTATTTCTAGGATTTTTGGTGATCGAGTTTGCACGGATACTTTATAGCATGACGAGGAGAATCATATGAAATACTCATTCCAAAATCACTGTTGGTATTAATACTGAATGTTGATTCAATTCACCTATCTTATTATTAATTTTTGGAGGAATATTTGTCAAATATTAATCATTGACTTTGATTGGAGTAGTGCTGACTTCAATTCGAGTTTGATTTTACTTAGTTCAATGTCCATGACTTGATCTTAGTTTAAATCCAGTTTTATTTGATTCAGGTCAAGCTCAACCATATGTTAGACTTTCATTGGGTTCTAGTTTGCATTTTAATAGACTCTGATTCAAGTTCAAGTCAATTTGATTTAATTTGGTTTCAGTCCAGGCTTGGTTTGTTTCTGATTTGACTTTAAGTTCGACCCTTCAAATTGAATTTGATTTAATTCAATTAGGGTCTAATTTAAGTTTAGTTTGATCTAAATTGGATTTGATTTGAATTGATTTTGAATTGACCCATTTAAACTTGATTAGGGTTGAGTCTTTGCTGATTTGCTTTGGATTAATTTAATTTGGGTTGTATATCCAATTCAATTTGAGTTTTAGTTTATTTATTTGATTAATTTAAGTCCATTTAGCGATTTATTTGAGTCAATTTAGTTTTGTTTATTTTTTTCAATTAAGTTCAATGTGATTGAGTCATTTGAAATTAATTGATTTAGTTTGAGAGCTCACAGACTGTTATGATAACTTTGAGCAAACTTATGATCTGACCTTGCTTCAAATAGATGTTTAGTAAACTCGCAAACTGGACTTAGTTGGAATAGATGTTCAACAAGCTCGCAAACTGATTTTAGATGTTCGACGAGTCTGCGGATTGGCGTTAGTGTAAATAGATATTTGGTAAGTTTGCAAGCTGACCTTAATTTGAATAGATGTTTAGTGAGTTTGCGAGTTGATTTTAGTGGGAATAGATGTTCGATGAGCTCGCAGGTTGGCTTTAGTCCAAGTAGACGTTCGGTGAGTTCGCAGACTGACATTAGTCCGAATAAGTGTTTGACGAGCTTACAAGTTGGTCTTAGTCCAAATAGATGTTCAACAACTGTAAACTGGGCTAAATCTGAATAGATATTTAGCGAGCTCGTAAGTTGGTTTTAGTCCAAATAAATATTCGATAAGCTCAAAAGTTGGTCTTATTTCAAAATTAGTTTTGAACGAGTTAGCGAGCTAGTCTTAGACTGAAATTAACTTTCAAGCGAGTATATAAATTGATCCTAGGTCAATGATAGAGGGCTGTCAATGCGTAACATCACAAATAACTATAATATTGATGAAATTTCACTATTATGTAAAAGACCGCAAGTGATTGCTATATTGATGAAGTGATGCATCAAAAATCATAGTGGTAGTGACAAGAAAATAAGACAAAACACTGCTAGTTAAACCTTTTTTTGGCAGCTTTTTTTTTATTTTTTTAAATTATTTTTTTTCTTTCGCTTCTCTTTTCCTTCTAATCTCTTGTGCCCTTACCCTTGTTTCTTCTTTTCTTCTCCAGAGAAGGGTTTGACCCTTTTCCACCGAATTCGGGCCGGATCTTGGTGGGATTCAGCCAATTTTGTTTGGGCTTGGGCGGCTTAGAGCGAAGGTAAGTTGATGGCGGGATTTGGCCTACGGTGTAACCCTATTTATTTTGAGATCAGGATCAGAATCAGTTCATTTCAGAATTATTTTTTTCTTATAATATTAATATTTATTATTTTATGTTATTATTAAATTAAATTATTATAAAAAATTACATAATTTTTAAAATTTTAAATTATTGAAATTTTAATTTTTATAAAAAAATATTAATTTATAAAATTACTTCACTGCACTTCAACTTTAGTCCCAACCAACGGACCCTAAGGGTTGGAGTGTTGAGCGATGGTGGCTGGTGGACGGCGAGATTTGCCTAAGCTCGGGAAGGGGATGGCATGGTACTAGTGAGGTGCAAGGCAAGAGGAGTAGGTGCTGTGGGTTGGAGTTTGGGAGGCGGCGACGGCTCAGTCGGCGAAGGGGCCGAGCGCAACTTTTGGAGCTGGGAGGTGGAGCTCGGACGCAGCAAGTCAGTGGCTCGTGGCGAGGATGAAGCGGACGGAGGCGCGTCGGAGTAGGGCGGATCCGAGAGGAGATGCAGGTCGGTTCTCCTGCATAGGCTGTGGTGGCAAAGCCCAGGTAAGGTCGGTGCAGCGGCCTAGCGGAGAATGTTGGGTGGTGGAGCACTTGGCCCTCAGACGCACGCCAGCAGGACTGCTCCCAGGGGGCAGGCTTGGTGCGGGTAAAGAACTGCTTGATACGGACCCCTCTGCAAGCAGCCGGTGGTGACGGGCAGGTAAGGCGCTCCGATGGCAGAATTTTAGGGCGGAGCAGGCAACAACTTGATAACCTTAAGGGAAAGGAGGAGAGCAGACAAAGAGAGAAAGAGAAACAACAAAGCTAAGTTTGAATTTTCACCTTTTCAATTTTTGGCCATCTTAATGAATGCTTTAGCTTTTTGATCCCGTTTCGTTCTCCTCTCTTCTCGTTGTGCTGCTTTTTCTCTGCAGGTCTTCATCAATCTTTATAGGACTTGAGCAGATTTGAATCAAATTTTTGATTGGTTTGATTGCCAAATTTAGTTGGATCTTTGCAGATTTGATCTCTATCTCTTGGAATTGTAATTTGTAATTGAATTGTATTTCTAAATTTTTTAATTAACATATAATCTCTTTAATTCAGATTTGTTTTCCTACTAAATAAATTCAAGATTTGTACTATTTAGGATGTTAAATTTTTAGGAGATTATTTGTAAAATTTTTTTAAAAAAATTATATCAAAATATAATTTTATAAATTCTATGTGTTTTTTTTGTCAAAAAAGATATATTTATAAAATTTTAAAATTTTCAAAGTTTTTTCAATAAAATTTAGACTTATTTGCAAATAAAAATTTTCAAAAACTTATTTGCAAATTTTCCAAAAAATCAGAACCAAAATGTAATTTCATAAGTTTTAGGGGTCTTTTGGTAAAAATGACATGTTTTTAAACTTTCAAGATTGTTTTTGAATAAAATTTGGACTTATTTATTAATAAAAATTTTTAAGAGATTTATTTGTAAAAATAAAAAATTACAGGAGTTTATTTGTAAAAATTAGAAATTTTAGGTATTTATTTGTGAATATAAAATTTTGTCAGAGTTATTCGCAAACTTTATATTTTGCGGAGGGTTGATTTTAAATTTTAGAACTTTAAAAAATTTGTTGCAAAGTTTTTATTTTGGGGACTTATAGGAAAAGTCTGAGCCTAGGACTATGATACAAAAACAAGAAAAGTTGAACATCCGGTGCTATGCAAATGTGGATTGGGTAAAGTTTGCATTTGACAAAAAATCTATATTAGGTTTTTATACTTTTGTTTGGAGAAATTTAGTCATATGAAAGAATAAGAAGCAATGAGTAGTAGCAAAATAAAATGCAATGGCAAAATATAGAGTATTAGTATTAAATGTATATTAAGTATTTTGACTTCAATAATTTTCAAAATAATTTGGATACTCAATAGAGAGACCAATTAGAGTCTATTGTGATAAATAATCAAACATTATTTTCAATAATTTTTTGTTACATAAAAGAATAAAATATATTGAATTTGATCTCCATTTTATAAGAGAAAAAGATTTGAAGCAGCGAGTTAAATTAAAGTTCACACCAACCAAGAAATAACTGACTGACGTCTTTACCAAAGCATTGAACAGAGAACATGACAGATAATATCTAATCCGAGCATAATAAATATCTATCCACCAACTTGAGAGGAGGTGTTGAGAAAAATAACAGAAAAATCAGAAGAATCAAATTTCAAAAAAATATAAAGTTAGGGCTTAGAATATCCACGTGGGATTTGAGTTAATCTAAGTATAATTGTATTAAACTACCCTTTAAATACTTGAGTAATTCCGGGATTCATCATAACCTAAAATACTTCAAAAGCTCAACCATAATAAGAGTAAATATCAATGTAAATGAGCTAAGAGTCAGAACCCGAATAGAACTAGAACTCTCTCATGTATAAACAAAGACCAAGTATTAGGATTATGACTTATATATGTTTTTCTCTCAAAAATAAGAGATTTTTTCATTTATTCTTCCACCTCTTTATCATCACAGAGAAAACCCTAGACAACTATAAAATCCTAAAATTTCAAAAATATTATAGCTTTAATCCATGAAAGAACTGCATAATCTTTTGTTTCTTGTGGTCTTTTCCACTTTCTTTTGTTCTGATTGGTCTGTAATATTCTAAATCATCTATAGATCAGTCAATAACTTGAAGTATATACTAGATCTTTTTCATTTTAATTGAGATTGTAAATTTGTTAACATATTAGGATAACTCAAGGTCACAATATAGTGAGCCATGACCTATCTCAAGGTCTATATTGTTTAAGAGGACAAGCATTACGGTTGAGTCCTTTTGTTCTCAGTTTTTTGTTTTTGCTTGATTTTTGGAGGGTCTGTCAGCAACTTGCGCTTTCTTTCAAATTTGAAGTAAATTTTTATAGATTTTGCCCATAGAAGATAGTTTTGAATACATTTCAATTTGGTGATGGTAATATGCAAACCTCCTCCTTTATAGAGTTTGCAATCTTTACTCATTGATATCTTTGCGGCTTTTGAAACTTAAAGCTCTAATACTATGTTGAGAGTTTACACTTACAATGATGAAAGAGCTCAATGCTTAACTGTTCTGAGAAGAAGCAATCACATTATACAAACCCTAGAACAAACCATCATTTAAATATGCAGTTTCAACATTCTTAAATTCTAATTGGATTAATAATGGGCTTAACTAATGACTGATTATATACTGTTTTTAATGGGCTTTCAAACATGTTCTACTAGGTTATGATGATACTCAAAGGGATTGCTAGCATAGAAAGACATTTGCTGCAACCATATTAAGCCTATTAGTCCCTAATCGGAGCCTATATTTTTCAACAGTTTTAAGTCATTTATTGTTTTCCATAGTCAGAGAATTAAATATTCAATTTTCTAGAATTATTTTGGGTCAGTATATTGATGCTTCTAGATAGATTAGTTTTCTTATTGATGATGATTTTGATGATAATGTCTTCATAGAGCAAGCTTGACCTAGTAAGCAATACTGTTAGTGATCCAATGACATTTATAAGATTTTATCCATAAGCTGTTGTTTCATTGCTACACCAATAGGGAGATCTTCCCCTCCCTTGAAAAATCTAGGAATTATTAGATGAAGAGGCTATGTTTTGGGGACAACTGGTTGCTTATAATTGTTTAAACACACTAGAAGTTCTGTCTTTAAAACGATCTCCTGGTTCTACAGGAATTCTCGAGTGTTTGAATTCGATTCAGTCAGCTAAGGCAATCATTGCTGTAAGTTCTAATTGTGAGGAACGATTCTGTGAACTACATGGTTGTCATCTTCAAGGAAAAGCTTGTAATGATCTATGTTTACAGCTGAAATACGATTTCCCAATTGTTTGCAATTTGCAGCTTTTCCAGTTATTTTTCCTAAATAATCCATTACCAATATGTTCTGGTCTATACGGGTAAAGGAAAGAGAATTTTTGTTCTTTTCTCTAATTTTCTTGTCAAGACCTATTCTTTTTTCTGGCTTCTTCTTGCTGGTTGACTGTGTTTCAGCACCAAATCATCAAAAGGTTGTTGCTTCAGATGTTCTAATTCATTTATCATTTTCTGTGGTCAGAGTTGCATATTGATTTTTCTAGAACTATTGAGTCAATAATGTTGATACTGCTAAACTGATTGGTTTTGGTATTGGTGATCACTACGGTGATGATTTCATAGAACAAGCTTCCCCTAGTAAGCAATAGTGTTGGTGATGAGCATATATATTTCTTCATTTTTGTTCTTTATTTCCTTGCTTGGGACTCACAAAGGTTTGGCAGATGGCATCTGCAAGTCTATCCCAGTAAGCTGTTCCTTGGTTCATTGCTACACCAAAAGGGAACTCCTCCCTCTGCCTGAAAACCTAGAATATGATGAAGAGCCTTTTGTCAGGCACAACCAATAGCTTGTATTTGTCTTAAATAGCTTAGAATGTTCTTCATTTATGAAATGATCTGCTTCACAAATTATGTCTCTACAGGAATTTTTTGTCTTTCCGAGTTATAATATCATTCATTGTTAAAATGAATGCTGCAGAGGTTTTCACTTACAGGAACACAATTCAGTTGGCTAAGGCGCTGATTGATTTACTCTGTAATTGTGAGCAAGGATTCTATCAACTACAAGGTTGTCTTCAAGTATCAGCTCGTTATATTATACATTTGCAGTCGAATTATTTGCCTTTTAAAATTGTAATTATCTGTAACTTGCAACTTTTTAAATTTTTTTCCTAAGTAATTCATTCCCGTGAGTTCTGCTGTAGGCAGGTAAAGCAGAATGTTTGTTTGGCCAGTCTTCTTAATCCTGGTTATGATAGCAAAATTCTTATGTTATCTGCATTTAACTGATGACGATTATTTTCTCACGGAAAAAGCTCGATGAGGTAACGCTGGTTGATGTCATTAATAGAATAATAGGGGTTTGTGCAACGTCAAAACCATGTGAAAACTCTTTCCGTTCTAACAAATGTTTGCAGAGATTCGGAACCTGATGTTTTTGTAATCAATGATGCCTGGCTATAATTCACCACTCTATGTATTTTTGGTAAAACAATTTATTAATATACGTTGTAGTTTGTTGTCATATTCCTGATATATGTTGTTAAGTTTCTTTGGCTGTAAGAGTTTCCATTCCAACAAATGTTTGCAGAAATCCTGAATCTGATGCCATTATATGAACTATTCCAACCTAGCATTCAAAGGGAATCAAATGCCAACTCCCACAACTTCAACTTGCATGGGTTCCAACTTCTCAAAAAGTAGTTAAGCAGTACATCAGCATCGCTATACTTACCAACATATGATGCTCACCACCTTTAATAAAAGAAGGCCCCAGATTTGTGCATCTTGTTCAGAATGGTAGCCTCAACAGTGCAGGCTGAGAAGGTCACAAACAAGCTGCTACCAAACAGAGTAGGTAACACTTCGGAGAGCAATAGCAAATCAGATGGTTCTAAATGTGCATTTGTAACCCCAACATTTCATTAGACAGATATACAAGCTATGCTATCATCTTTAAGAACCTAATGCTAACAAAAGCTAGTTATTGGCCTGGAAAGAACAAATTGAGCACTATGAACAACTTCGTAAATCAAACTTCAAAACTTGAACCAACATCAACACCATTTTATTACTTGAACATCTGATGATTCTTTTCAAGATGTCATTTTATCATCAAAGCAGGGCAACAATCAGAGTCTGGGTAGAATACCAAGTGTGCTCATTGTATTATTATATATTTGCACCAAGTGGAAATGCTGTGTGACAGTCAATAATAGCCAAAATCAATAAAAGCAAGATGTCATCAGAAAGCATCAGCATCAAGACCCACATGCTCCATCAAACAACACACCAAATAAAGAAGTTAATTCAATTAATGAATTCTTCAACAAAATGGTAGAAAAAAAATTGAATGATCACATTATGTAACAGATCCTGTGTATCCACTATTGAAGCTGAACTCGAACTTAAAATATTTCATTCGGCTGTTTTTCACAATTTGAACGAACCATACAGAACGTAACAAGATACCTTGATCAATTTAGCAAAGATGCACTGCTTAATCTGCTTAGCAATTTGCCAATCAGGATTTTGTGAAAGTAGAAATTCTAGATTTCATCTAACTTTTTACACAATTTCAGATTTTTTTGAGAATAGTGTGATTTCAGATTGCAGTATGCCGAATTTTGCTAAGCATAAAAACTGTTTATTCTACAATAAACATGTCATCAATCTGTTCTCCTGAACCCTCTCCAATACCTTACTCCCTCAGTATCACATATAGAATATCAGAAGCATGGCTATTTCCCAGCTTAGTTTGCCTAAATTTTCCTATCAAGTCTTCTGTTAATTTCCAGTAAGAGATTCTTTAGTTGATTGTATGATCTATCATGTACTTACATCCTCAATATTGATACACTCAATCTGGTCTACAATTTGGTATCCCCAGAATGGAAGTCCAATGTATACTTCATAACCTACAGTAAAATGCATTATATAGAGAAGTTGCAGGAAGACATCATTTTGCAAATCACAAACTGAATTATTTGTCATTTGGTATAAGATCATGCACCTACCTATCACTAAATCCTTCTAAATATCCCATTGGTCTTCCAACATCCTGAATGTAATTCAATAAATGACAATTCATTCCTCAAGCACTTACATAATATTTATCATTCTACCACTGTAGTTTTAATAGACATTCCAATCCCGAGTCCCAAAGAACTTACACAAAAGGCTTAAGAGCCCTCTAAGAAGAATATGAAATAAGTTCCACATGGATTTTATGGAGTCTTCAAGCTACAGCTTTTCGCTCTGAAAATTGAACTGTAATGTTTTGTCCCTTCTTTTGATCCCACAAAATCATTGTTGATTCTGAATATCATTAAAATTCTTATGCTGTTTATTTTTCTCCTATTACGATCATTGAGTCTGCTTAAAGCTATTTTTTCAGGCTTCCAATAAAGACGTGCAAGTTCTGCATCCACTTCTTTCCTTTTCTTCCCAAGTTATATATCATTGACATATTTTGCCTTTTAAATATTGTTAATTGCATGCATATATTCCTGATATATGTAAATTCCACTGCAAGATTACATGATATTGGCAACCTCAATAATATTAGTTGCATGTGTTTCTGCCTAATTTATGCCATTTCATCAGTAGATTACATGTTAGTGGAAACTCCAGCATTAATTCACCATAAGCTTCTATTCCTAACTCTTCACATTTGCCGTATTTTCTTCCAGATATATTGCTATGTCAGCTAAGATCTCTATTAAGTGTAAATATCACATCCAGATTGTTTGCATGAGTATATATCTCAAGACAATGGTAAGATATATCAACAATTGTTGAATAAAACCAAACCTTAGGTAGCAGAAGCTAAGCGCAGTTGGAATGTTATTCAGTCCTTGTACTTTCTACATAACAGTTCTTATACTGTTAATAGGCAAGGAGAAAAATCGAACCATAAAAAGCCAAAGCCATAATAAATTTCCAAAATTCACCTACCTATAGATATTGCAACCACAAGTTACAGTGGTGCTCCTGGTAAACTTACTCCATGGAATAGAGACAAAACATGAACAAGACGCTCAATAGTTAGCGATGACTGAATACCAATATTGATATAATATTGTAACTACAAAGCAAGCAACAAAAGAAGGCAAAGCATAAGCCACATTGATGTCCGCCAAACCAGCAATTGAAAACATACACATGAGACCAACATACAGGCTTTTTCCAACCAACCGGAGTGTTCTAGATGCTGCATGGATGCCCTAAGTGTCATGCTTAGAGACATTTATAGCAATAAGCCTAAGAATACAAGCAGCCAACATGATAAAAAAGTGCACAGGCAGAAAGAGAAGCACCAAATTTGAGTTCATTAAACCTTCCTTCCCTTGTCTCTTAGATCTTGTCCAGCTTTTCAGGCTTGATGAGTGGATTGGCTTTGGCTATCGCATCCCTAGCTGCAGTTCGGTAATCAAATGGGCAGTCATGCTTGTCAGAGTAGCGGTGCACTGCACAGAAAGTGTTCCCACAGCGACAATTGAACCCTGTCAGCCCAACCCTCTTTCTACAGGCGATGCACCTATTAGGGCCGTCCTTTGTCTTCGTTTGGACACTCTCCCCTGCAACCAAAGCATCTGATGGCTGGGCTGAAATAGCCTTCAGCTCCACGGAACTAGCAGCTACATCTACATTCACAGATACAACCGGTTCTTTTCCGCTGCTATTGCCACCATCATTCACAATGCTGTCAATGGATGCCGCAGCCAGTTTGGCCTGCTCCTGCTTCAGGACATGATCCTTGTGGCACTTGGAGCACATGTTCATGGTTGCCGCGCTCCCAAAGAAGCCACAGTTGTTGATGCAGAGGATTGGGCCCTCTGGAGCCTGGCATCCCGTCTCATCATGCTCCATTTCTTCAATTATCCTGCATCACCAACTCCTCAAAACCCAACAAAATGAAACAATAAAGCAAAATAATACTTCAAAAACGAATCGAATTGCTGACAAACAACACAGAATCTAAAATTTCACATAATTCTTGAAACCACCTTGCAAAAAAATCGCCAATTCAAAGCCAATGAATCAAATCAAAACTATTGGAGACAGTCAAAAATCGACATAAAAAAAACCTCCTGAATCAAATCAAATCAACTAAAAACACAAACAAAGCCCCAATATTCACCAACCATCCATACTCCAAACCAGAAACAACCACAACCAAACAACGCTAAATTTAAAACAAAAAAAATCAAATTCATGCTTTAACGAAAAGAAATAAAATCGATACCTGAAGCCGCACTTCGATCCCGATCCCCCCAAACACCTCCAATTCCGCGCCTCCGCAAATCCTGCACCGATTAGAACAAGGAAATGATCAGCCCCGAGCCATCAACCCAAAAAACCACAGCAAAAATCCAAAAAATTCCCGAAAAAAGCCAGAAAAACTCAGAATATTAGAGAATCGGCGAGCGAAACCCTAACCCTAGAGCTCGGATTTCGCGGTCACGAAAGCACACAAATCGATTAGAGAAAAAGAGAGAGAAGAATAAGCTCCGGTGGCGATTCCGCCGAATTTAACCCGTCTCGTGCCCTTGCCCGCCCTGCCCGCCCGGCTTTTCACACAGGGTCACGGTTCCCCTTTCCCTCTCGCTCCCTCTACTTTATCCCGTATCATCTACGTGGAAGCCTTCTATTCGCTGAACTTTGACGAGGATGTGGCCACGTTGTTTGATGCTATTGAGGAATCGAGGATAGTTAAGGTGGAGTGGCGGAGTATTGTATGGTTTGTGAGGGTGTTTGATGTAACTGGTCCTCTATGGTCAGAGGCGGAGGCTGCCCGGGGACTGCTTTTCATTCAGGGTCCCACAGAAATGTTTTTTTTTAATGAATTCCCAACCGTTCTAATATATAAAGCTGTGATCACATTTACTCCATACAAGGTTATTTTTTCTTATATTTGTAGTTATTTTTTAGTATATGCGCTCGATGGTGATCGCCATTTAATCTGGTTACTATTTTAAAATTAATTCTAAATATATCAAATTTCTTATATATAATGACCGATATTTAACATAAAAGATAAATTTTTATTGGCAGGCTATAACAGAGTACCGCAAAGCGTATATATTAAATATTATTTTTAAAGATGTGTGATGATGTATGCTGTTGAAAAACCAAATTAGTTGATAGTATTGTTGCTTTAAATAGTCTTAGGCTAATACTATTGATTTGTGATATAACTTTATGGAGTATATATTTGCAAAATTAGGATCCCTAAGTTCCTCTTTTCATTAAGTTTTATGGAAATTAATTTTAGAGATAAATACTTTAGAAATTGCAATATTCACCATGAGTAGCTAAGAATCTAAAATATGGATTCACAGATTTAGGTTAGAATGGAAGGATGGATTTTGGTGGTGTGGGGCAAAAGATGAAAAGATTCTTCCCTTTTGTGGTTGGGTGGATAAAAAAGAAATTATTTTCAAGAAAGTATTTTATTGAGATCTTTGATAAGATAAAATAGTATGATAAGAATCTATTGTAGATAAAAAAGAAGTGGGGAAGAATAAAGTTCAAGAGTTTGGTTTAATGTTTGTAGAATTTTTTTTTTAAAAAAAATTGTGTGATTTTTGTATTTTCTATATCAACAAAAAAAAAATAATTTCAAATAATTCTGAATTTTATCACTTGTAAAACCCTCGCTACTTCAAATGTAACTAAATTGAGAATTTCATCTTTAGTAATACAACACTAGTCAAAACAGTGGTGCCACACTGTTCTGGCAAAGAAACAACCAAAAAGTATATGATCCACCTCTTCTCCAACGTGGCCAATGCTACTCACATATACTAAGCCTTCAAATACTCATGCTGCATAAGGTAAAGTCTTGTTAGAGGTTCCATAATTTTTCTCATTAGGCATAGAGGAGGAGGACCTTTAAACCTGACAAGAACAATAAACTCAACAAGCTTCTTGACTCGAGTATTGGGATCAAAGCTCTGATAGTAGTTATCATAAACATACCAACAAAGAAAGCTACCTCATGAACCTTGTCGAGTCACCGGAGCTTGATCCATCTTATTATGTTGATGTGGCAATTAAAAAGGTGATTACTTACTATAATAATTATTTTTTCTTCTCCCTCCTATTAGAGGTGAACAAAATTGTTTTATCGTACTAGTTTTACATATTTTGGAATCGGAATCATACTAATTTGAGTTAATAACCGATTTTTTTGTTTCGGTTCTAAACTAATTCTAAATTATTTCTAAAATCGGTATATTAATTTTTAAATTATTTATTATAAAATATTTTATTTTACATTAAAATCCTATAAAAAATTTAATTTTAAATACATTAATATACACACAATATAAACAAAATATATTTTAAAATTTTACGTTATATATAATTATATATATATATGAATAATCGGTACAGTTTCGGAATACTGATTTTTCATAAAATACAAAACCGAAACCAGAATTGTATTTCCACCCCTATCAAAATTAAGAACCAGAACCGTACCGATTTACTTTAAGAACTGATTTTCCGATATGGTTCTCAACCGGTGGTATACTGATTTTTTACTTTTTTTGCTCATCCTTACCTCCTACTCCCCCTCCTACTATACAATAAAGGATCGTCGCTTGGCGATACAAAAGGTCATATAAAATTATAGAACTGTCTTTGGGTTAACCCATAAGGGAAAAGTCTACCTATCTCGAGGGTCAAGTTTCACACTTTCTATAAATTGGTGAGGTCCAGAAGTAAAAAGGCTCTCTCCTCTTCTCTTCCACTCTCCTTCCATACTTAAACTTGCAATTTTGGTTATCTTCTTCCACACATTCTCTCTTAACTTCACACATTGGAAATGATATTTGACTTAAGTATTAGAGCTTTCTCCTGCGAATATCCTTGAGTGGGCAACTCATGGTGTTGAACATGCAAGTTGTAGGCAGGTTAGAGAGGAAGGCATAGCTAATCTTGACCCGAAACCAAGAGGATGGAAAAATGGTGCTTTTATTGTGATATGCCCAAACTTCTCTTTGGATAGCTAGTTACAACCATGTCACCAAAGCAACCTAAAGCAAGAAAGCAAGTAGCTTCTAGGATGATGGAAATAGTGATTTCGTAGCAAGCTTCATTTGGAGATGCTCCAACACTCCAGGAACAAGCCACTGTTACCTCATCAGACCATGGCTCTCAATAGCAAGATCCTAGGATTGAGTGTTTAGAGGCAATCCAAGAACATCAATGATGACTCAATCTCGATGGATGAGTGGAATCAATTGTTGACGTAGATCCATTCAATCAACCAATTCATCAAGGATCAACAACGGAAATTACAAATGTGTTTGCCACTTCAATAGCCAACATGTCAAGAACGTGGTGTCGAGGACTAGCACTATATCAACATAGGTGAGCACTTGGAGAATGTAACCTCGGAGCTCAAATGGATGCTTTTCTAAGACACCAGCAAGAGCCACACTCATATTATTGACTTGTAAAATAGCTGATGGACCTGGAGACTAAACAAATCAACCATATTCCCTGATATATCCCATCTGAGTGACCTCTTGTTGAACCAACTATTGAGGGTAGCGCAACCACTTCAAAGGGGATAAACATTGAGAAGAAAATTGCTCAATTGGTTGGTATTGAGAAGACATTGAGAAGTCACACCAGGCTACCCAGATGTTTGAAATTATGGAGGTAGAATAGATTTTATGGGAGAGGAATATTGAAGGTGACTCATTAGCTCATCTCACTTTTTGCATTATGCTAGGGAAGAGAATGCACGATCCATGAGAAGATCTTGCAAGCACCAAACATCAAAGTCACAACAATAATCCAGACATCTCTCTCTTGATTACTATTTAAGTGTCTTACCTCATTAGAATATGGGTATATGCTTCAGGAAGTGCATGAAGATATATGTAGTAGCCACATTGATGGATGCACTCTCACACATAAACTACCTTTTCAGAGTTTCTATTAGCCACACATTGTTGGGATTTGCAACGGAAGATTTATGAATCACCTAGTTCTCAAACAGCACAAGAAACAAAAAGTAAGACAAGATAAAAGAAAATAACCAGATAAGACAGCGAGAGATTTACTATCAAAAGAAAGGTTTTTACAAGAGTTTACAAAAAGGGCTGTATTTTTTTTACTCAACTAAACTTTTTACCAAGTCTCAGTAACGTCTCCATCTTCAGAAAGAATCTCCAAGAGAACATCATGAGGAACCACCACGAGAGACCGCCGAGAGGCACTAGAAAGACCCACACATGAGAGCTGACACTCTTTCTTTCTCTTCTCTCTATTCTCTCTATTCCTCTCTCTCTATTTCTCTCTAGTTCAATCTTAATACTACACCACACCTAAGCCCAATGTATTATAGTATATTTATAAATCCTTATTGAGTCTGAATTTTACTCTAATTATAACTCTTAATATTACAAATTAATCATAAGTCTAAATCCAACTTTGAATTCCTACTTTAACTCAAACTCTAATTCGAGTTCGAGACATCTAAAACTCAACAATCTCTACCTTGGCTTGAACTCGGGCGTGCCACCATCACGAATCTTCAGCCGTCATCTCTCATCCAGTCCTTGCCCCTGTGCTACTAGCTTATTCAGCTAATCGTAAGATGCAAGCTCGAACCAACCTCGAATTCGCTCTTCATGCCTATAGTCTTATACTTTTGGAAGCTTTTCAGATGACTTGTGTCTGCTATTGTAGTAAAAATAATTCGAGGAGAATGTTTATCTCCCATCAAATTACTCCAAGTATCATGCTTCCTCTTCACTACTGTAGCCATCAGAACTCCACTTGCAATGGAATTTCCTATTAATCGATAAACATTGCCGCACTTTTCACCTTTCATTAGGATTCTAATACCGCTTGTTATCTTCATGACTCCATCTCTTGCTGAATAATTACAGTCTTTTGAGTTCAATACACCAAGTGAAATTAGATTTTTTCGTATCTTGGGGATATGCCTCACCCCAGTAAGAGAATGAATTGCTCCATCAAACATTTGGATTTTGATTGTTCTCACATCAGCGATCTCACAGGCTGAATTATCGCCCAACCAAATAGTACCTTTTTTCTTATTCTCTTCATAAAACGTAAACTAATTCTTCCTAGAGCAAATATGATAAGAACTATCAGAATCTAAAATTCACTTACCAGAAGTGCCGATTTCTGTGGATACTACAAGAATGTCTCCATCCACACTATTCTTAGAAGTATCATCCACTATTGTCGTCGCCATATTGGAGGACTCTATCTTCCCACGTTTAGGGCAATACCGTCTAATGCGGTTATACTTCTTACATGAATAACATTGTACTTTCGCCTTCAATTTTGATTTGGACCATTGTTTGTCTTCTCCACATTCTTTTAATCTTCATCTTTCGTGAGCCACTAATCCTTCATCAAACTCCATATTAATATTGGAGTTTCTCCTTTTCTCATTAGAAAGAAGACTACCTATTACATCTTCCATATTGAGAGTTTCTTTACCATAAAGAATTGGGGTCACAAAATGATTGTACGAAGCAGGAAGAGACATCAGGAGAATTAGCATCTTATCGTCTTCTTTAAACTTCACATTAACTTTTAGTACATCATTGATAATCTTATTGAAGGCATTTGGGTGATATAATATAGTTGTATCTTTGCTCATACACAATTCGTACAATTGTTATTTCAGGTAAAACTTGTTCGTGAGGCTTTTTGATATGTACAACTTCTCGAGTTTTGTCCAAATATCTATCATCGTCTGTTCATCAATGACATTGTATAAGACCTCATCAATTAGGCTTAGAATAATTAAATTCAATGTCTTTTGATCTATCCCTTCCCAATCTTCATCACTTATTTTGACCGTCTAACATCTTTTGCAGACCTTGACAAGTAAGAACCGCTTTCATCTTTTTCTATCATAAGGTAAAATTTATCTTGTCATTAAACTTCTCCACCTCGGGTAAGGACTTTGCCATTTTAGTTATTTGCTCCTAAGCTCTAATACCAATTGTTGGAATTCGCAGTGAAAGGTTCACGAATCACCTTATTCTCAAACAACACAAAAAATGAGAAATAATACAAGATAAAAGAAAATAACAAGATAAGATAGCGAGAGATCCACTATCAAAAGAAAGGCTTTTACAAAAATTTACAAGAAATACTGCACTCTTTCTTACTCAACTAAACTCTTTACTAAGTCTCGGCAATGCCTCCGCCTTCAAAGAGAATATCCAAAAGAACATCATGAGAAACCACCACGAGAGACCACCAAGAGGCATTAGAAAGACCCATACACGAGAGGAGACACTCTCTCTTTCACTTCTCTCTATTCTCTCTATTTCTCTCTAATTCAATCTCAATACTCCATCACACCTAAACCCTATGTATTATAGTATATTTATAGACCCTTATTGAGTCTGAGTTTTATTCTAATTACAACTCTTAATATTACAAATCAATCATAAGTCTAAATCCAACTTTAGATTTTTACTTTAATTCAAACTCTAATATGAGTTTGAGACACCTAAAACTTAACAATACATGACTAAGAAAGCACTAGAGTATACTTCATGTTGCAACTAGTGTCAGCTAAACATGCCTCTACATCATAAGGAGGGGTTCTCCAAAAATAGGTGGTAATATTTCTATAGGGCTACACACCACTTCCCTAGATAACTATTGGATTTACAAAATTTGAAGGCTTCCCTAAGCATATAGGCTCTAGGGACTTCCTCTTGAGAGATGGCAAACACCTAAAAGATAATTATTCTAGCCATCATATTTGAAGTAACCCTATATAGAGTAAGTTCATACTCCCAAAGAATGCTATGAATAAAGCATGAGAAGAAAAACCCAAGTCCTAATTTAAATTGGATCTAATATGCATTGCAGCAGAAGCTAAACTCCCTCTTTAGCTACTTTGATTCTATGTTGTCTTTGAATTGGTTACTTTGGTGTGCACTAGAAAACAAAACTCCGAGATGAGCAGTTCAACTAGTTGAAGAGCCACACCCAAATTCTAGAAGGTGTTGGCATTTTAGGAGCCATAAACATGGGGATTGGAGTGATTGCTCCAAGCTCATTGAGAATCTATTGTTGCCTCTCCTCGAGACACATTCCCAAACCTTGATGGATTGCATTAAAGAGCTGTTCTCCTCTAGTGAGAGCCCATTGGACGAACCCAAGCCCGAGCTCTTGCTTTTACTATTATCTATAAAACCTAAAAATTGAAGAATCCAATTAGAGGGGGGATGCAACAACCCTCATCAGGAAATTGGAGCTCAGACTCATCGACTAACCAAGGCAAAAATTTACAAAGATTTTTGGATCAAATCTATGGAAGCAAGTATTTACATAAAAGAAAAAAAGGGGAATAAAAGGCTCAAAACACTAGTAATGATGAAGATGAAGGAAAAAATCATAGAATAAAGGAAAAGGAATTAGGAGCGTGGCAACTTACTCCACATGATTGGCTATTATTGGAAAGATGCCCAAAAATGACATTGAGGAGCCATAAGAACGGACAAAGATGCTAGAGATGAAAGTTGGACAATAGGAGCTAGAGCTTTGGAGAAGAAGGGTCGGGAGAAAGGTAACATTTCTTCGACCCCCTACCCTTACAAACTTGAATGATGGCTCCTATCAAATCATCCTACCTTAGGATCTATATATAGTCGAGGGTGAGATAAATCTTATCTGCAAAGCCCAAAAGGTCGTAACATGTGGTGTCACTCCATCGTAGTGAAAAAACCAAGGGGGCATGACAAGATTCGAGCCATAATGATAGCCTTGAAACTCACCTGGCACCATAATAGTGAAAGATTCATGCCACATACACCTCATATTTTGTGTAATATTTAAAGAGGATCCAAAGGCCAAAACACATAAAAAATGACTCTCCATAGAAGATAGTGATTCTTCGACCAACAAGAGCTAAGAAAATCATGTTCAAGAGTTCACAATCATGCTCCAGAAGATTGGAGAAAAGGCTTCGAGGGTAATAATGTGTCAAGATAAATATTGTACATGAATCAAAGATTGATTACCTAAACTGGGCTTCTTGGATCAGGGTCAGACTTGTCAATTTATAAATCTTCTCATGTTGGCCCTCAAAGGATAGACTTGGGATAGGGGTTGTGCTCTCATGGCTTGAATGAACCTTGTTAGCCCTTGAGCAACAACACTATCCTTGGGAGGGTGTCTTGTCCTTACCTTCCGTGCTACCATTTCTCAAACTCCCATGCTAACAAAAGAAAACTATCTCATTAATCTTGTTGAGCCGCCAAGGCTTTGTCCATCTTACTATGCCGATATGGCATTTCAAAAGATGGTCCTAGCTACAATAACTATCTTTTGCATGCATGTGGTGATATGAATAGCTAAATGAAATTTCAGAATTACCATTGGGTTAACCAATCAAAGAATTTGAGTTAGATCTACTCAATTGAAGGGTCAAGTTCCACACTCCCTTCCCCATAAATAGGTGTGGTTCATAAGCAAGAGGGCTCTCTCCTCTTCTCTTCTACTCTCATTCAACACTCACACTTGAGATTTAGGTTCTCATCTTCAACACACACACACACACACACTCTACACTTCATCCAAAAGAAATGATGTCTGACTTGAGTGTCAAATTTTCTCCTTCAGGGAGCTCCAGATGAACGACTCATGATTTTGAGCATGCAGGTTGTAAGTTGGTTGAAGAGGAAGACATAGTTTATCCTAACTCAAAACCAAAAGCATTCAGCAACCTATGTGGCTCAAAAAATTGGACTATCACTCGTCTCTACTTATTTTGAGATTTTTCTAAATGAATTGAAATTATCATTTCCTGATAACTGTTTGAGCCAAAATTTGGATAACTAGGTTCCAATGGTTAATTCCCTAGGTTCAATGTATTTTTCCTTTATATTAATATATATTTGTCTTAATTTACTGATATTAATTATTAGGTTTTCTCATCAATTAAATATTATGTCTCTTAGGAAATTATGCTCTATACAAAATAATTTAAATTAATTCTAATGGATCCATCTCTCCCTTTTGTGTGAAGCTTTTGGTGTGAAACCTCATCCATTGTCAATTCTATTTTTCCCTATAAAATTTTTCTCAATTTTTTATATCTATAATCCAAATTTATTTTCACAGAGTTAAGTGAAAATATAATATTTGATTATTTGATTTTAGGCCTCCTCCATTTTTTCTATTGGTTCTACTCCTAAACTGATGAGCATTATGTAGATAATATTGGAGGAAGCACGAGTCCAAAGAAACAACTGAAACATGGGTGCCCAAGATATGAAATTTTAGACGAATGGGTGTTGACGCTACTTGCTTCTAGACTAATGGATGAAGGTAATTATTCACCAATCAAATTCACTACACCAACAACTATTAGTTCAAAGGATGGTGAAACTAAAATAAAAGGTCAACCATTAGTCTCTAGCAAGATGCAACAAAAGGATGATTTAGGTAACTATGAATAAATTAACTTAGTTAAATCGATTTACATTTTGAGAGATTATAAATATAATACTTTGAGAAAGATTTTATGAATATTGTGATTGAATAATTTTTCTTTGATAGGACATTTCCCATATTAGTAAAGTATTTAAAGTTATGTTATCGAGTTGATTTAGAGTATAGTTTGCTGTCACCATTAAAAAATAATTGTGAGAATACCCCATGCATATCAAATTTATTGAAATAGTTATTTTGCTCGTTTTTAGTGGAAGAATAATAGTCCTAATACTTTTACTTTTTCATCCATTTGATTCAAAATATAGATAGAATCAACAAACTTTCTTCATGGGTGTAAGGATATTTATCCTTTACATATGCATCCCTATAATCATCAAACTTATGTAGAACCAACCTCTTACTTGCGACGATCCTTATCCATGCTACAAAAAAAAAAAAAAAAAGAATGAAATATTTTTATATCTCTGACAACTTATAGAGGTTTATATTAGAGATTCCTGGAGTCATTTTTTATGTAGACTTGGAATAAGGATGTTAAATTTGATCTAGACATAGTTAGCTATAATTTGGGTACAAGTTGAAATAGACTTAGGCTGACCCACAACTAAGAGATGAACTACAATCTACATTGAAAGTGTTTTGAAATTTGAACTTATGTCTCTTTTGGAGAAGAAATAGGTATAATCACCAAAACAAAATTTCTTGTAAAAAATCTCTTTAGTTAAGCTATATTTGTGTATTTATCCTTAACATGTATATTTGGGAACCCACTAGCATCTTTTGAACCAAAATTTCAAAACTAACAAATACTTTGTCTAAATTTCAGCAAATCAAATACTTAAACCTTTGGAATTTGGTTAACTTCAATGATTCATGAGATCTAGACTTAGAACTAGGCCACCGACTACACCCTCAAAGAGATCTAGTGTCCTCTATGCATAGGAATAAGAGCCATAATTTGGTCACTATTGTAATGATCCCACACTAGATCCCAACTATCCATGCTTCTAAATCATTAGATTGTAATGACTCTACCCTATGGGATTAGCCAAGGACAATAATATTCTAGCATTTAATTGCTAAGGTAATGACTAGATCCCAACTGTAGGCATAAAAACCCATTAAAGGAGACAATCAACCATTTATGACCACAAATGTTGCTCAACGATCAAGTCATTCAAGGTTATCTCTATTGATTGTGTTGAGATTGATGAACTATTTAGTAAAGAGAAGAAAAAATTGAGTAGAATGATGAAGTGTTTATATCTGCAAATGCTATCCTCAAAAAAAAATGGGAAAAGAAAAATATGTGAAGGCTTCTTCCTATTTGCGGTTATTGATGAAGGGTTATTAACATTGGATGCATAAGAGAATATTTTATGAGCATTTTTCAATCTTCTAATTAAGTACATCAGTTTAGACAAATTATCCTAAAAATGAAAAACATCCCAATAAACAATCACCCAAATAACTATTAGCCTATGGCAAGCTAGTCATGAGTCATATACGAAGAAAGGACAATCGAACGATATCCTATTAATAAAAAATCTCTTGTGATTACCTTTTTTGTTGACAAAAAAAAAACAACATAAGATAGCCTAGAAATCACATCTCACACTGCTTTTTAGGCTCCATTTAGTAAAACATATAAGGTTGCTTTACTAGGGCGACTACATGCAATCATTATATTTTTTGTGGTTGTGATTTTGCTTGAGGTTAACATAGGACACTCCATATCCCTATGATCCTATTTTAGCAAATTGTCCTGGTTGATTCACCATTAAAAAAACGTACCCAAGTTAGATAGGAGAAATATCTAAATAGCATATGGTTAGACAAATTTAAATTATGAATGTATTAGCCAATTTGAACCCACTATATTATCTGAAATGTTTCATTTGATGTAAAAAATTTATTTTTTAAAATTTCATTTTCTTTCTATAGGTTAACTATAATGATGATTGGAACTATAACCAATGCAAATCTTTTTTAAAAAATAGTTTCAAAGAAGGTAAAATATATTTTTTAAAGTTGAATATTCTCAGTTGCTCCATTTAGTTAATATTAGTATTGGTTAAATGTGGGTCTAAAATACAACCATTATATTGTTTTATTCTCCATCACACTTTTATTTGATGATCACGCTTTATCCATATTTTAAACAAAACTTCAACATTTATGGTGAAATTGTATGATTTTTTTATTTTAATTTTTTAAAATCAAATAATTACATAAATATGTACATATTGATGAATAATCATCACCAAATATATGTAGTTTTTTTATTTTGTAGTATATTAGTCCATTTAGAAATGATAGTTTACTGAAAATAAATGAGAGTGAAAATAAGAGACTACTCTTCATTTGGTGATCTATTACGTGCTCTTGATTGTCCATTTTTTATATGCTTTATTACTAAAAAGTTTAATTGAAAATGCACATATAAAATATCGATTTCTCTTTATCATATTAAATTTTTTTTTAAAAATACATGCTAATCAGAAGAATTTACTACAATGATAGTGATAGAAGGAATTAGCTTTGTTCCACAAATCCTAAATATCAATGCGAGTGAGGTATGTCTAGTTTTTTGATATTATGTCAAACAAGACAATTTTAGTATTTAATATTGTGTTTTATTATTCAATACTCATTCCTTTAATAATAAACTTTTTTATGAATATTTTCTAATAAGAGGTATTATGCAAGGTGTGTTTCTTCCAATTAGTTTTGATTTTATTTATTATTTTGGCTTCTTAACAAATACTTTTAATCACCAAATAAGGATTCCAAATAGTAAGACAATATTTTTGGATTCTATTGTTATCCAACATGTATATTGCGAAGCAAATCAACCAATTAATTGGATTTCAAAGTAGCCATATCACTTCCAATAGATGTTTTACTCAAAGTGTTATACTTAGTAAAATCATATTTCATTTTATTTTTTAGTGATTTTCAAAGCTTATAATATATATATATATATATATATATATATATATATATATATATATATGAATTTTCATGAGTCAAATAATTTTGTTGTCTTAATTTTTAGGACATATTATCTAGGATATTATCTATCCTATATAACAACTATAGTGCCATTTGTGTTCTTTCAGCGAGTGGAACTATCATGAATCCTATTCTTCACCATGTTTCAAGTTTTGATAGAGTTACATCATATGAGGTTTGTGATCTATATCTTTGACATTCATCTTATTATTTTTGCTCTTCCTTTCAAAAAAATACTTTATTTTTAATACTTACTATTGTAATATCTATTTAGGGCTGTTTTGAGATCTTATTTTTATCTAGCTTATATATTTTGAGGGAGAACAATGGTTGGCATAATAAGATTGGTAGCTTGAGTGTGTCACTAGTGGTGCATGATGGATGAGTATTTGGTGGTGCCATTGTAAGAAGTTTGATTACATCAAACCCAGTTCAAGTATGCTTTTCTACTCTTATATATGAAATATAATTGAGCTAAATTTATTTTGAATTTTTTTACTTCGTAATCTGTCTCCTCCTAATCACTATCATCATCATCATCATTTTCTCTTTTTTCTTCTTTTTCGTCTTCTTTTCCTATGAAAATTTTTATTAGAAATTCTATCATGGTCAGCTAAATGAAAATAATGTATGTTTATTATTTATAAGTGGTTGTGGGCACTTTTTCTATTGCTAGATAACAAAGACCTCTCTTTCATCTTAGATATTATGCCTAATGGCATCTTGCTTGCTAGAGCTTGTTATGTGATCAAATGTTTTCATTAACTTTTTGATCATTTAAATAATTTTTCTTAGACAAACTATTTGTATAGTTTAATAAATGGCATTAGATCTTTGTTTGTGCTAGTCCTATATTATATGATGTAAGAGTTCTTGTGAGTAATATTTTATGTTTTATTGTTGGACCATTATTTCACTACATAAGCATTTTTGATAAATTATCAATTTGGTAAGCTCTCAAATCGTGGTTGATAAATTTAACCCTAATTATTGTAATGGAGGGCTTCAATAAGGGCATAAGTGAAAATATTTTTGAAATAAAAAAAGATATAAGTGATTTGCAATTGCTTCAAAGTTATAGTATTGGAGTTTTTCAAGGCTATAAATAATATTTTTCCCATCATATTTTATTGGTTGGGTTGGCCTAAAAGAACAAGCTAGGCCAAAACATTTTATGCCTAAATATGTGTTAGAATTTGTAACAGAAGGTTTATGAATTACCTTTTTCTAACTAAACTTTTTCACCGAGTTTTGGCAATGCCTCCACCTTTAAAGAAAATCTCTAATAGAACACCACGAGGAACCACCATGAGAGACCACCGAGAAGTACTAAAAAGATCCACATACGAGAGCCGACACACTCTCTCTTTCTCTTTTCTCTATTCTCTCTATTCCTCTCTTTCTATTTCTCTCTAGTTCAACATCAGCACTGCGCCACACATAAACCCTATATATTACTAGAATATTTATAGACCCTTATTGAGTCTGAGTTTTACTCTAATTATAACTATTGATATTACATAATAAATATTCAAAATCAATCATAAGTTCAAATCCAACCTTTGAATTTTTACTTTAACTCAAACTCCAATCCGAGTTTGAGACATCCAAACTTAATAATCTACACCATGGCTTAAATGTGAGCAATGCATCATCACGAAGTTTCAGCCATCATCTCTCATCAAGCCCCTTCCCCTGGACTACTAGCTTATTTAGCTAATTATAAGATGCAAGCTCGAGCCAACCTCAAATTTACTCTTTATACCTACAGTTTTGTACTTCTGAAAGTTTTTTGGAAGATTTGTATCTGCTGGCATAGCAAAAGTAACTCACAAATAATATTTATCATATGTCAAATTACACTGAGTATCACACTTCCTCTTTGCTACTGTAGCCATCGAAACTCCACCTACGATGGTATTCCCTACCAATTGATAAATATTGTCACAATTCTTTTCTTTCATCAGGATCTTAATACCGCATTTTACCTTCATGACTCTATCTCTCACTGAATAATTATAGTCTTTTGAGTCCAGTACACTAAGTAAAATTATATTCTTCCGCATCTTAGGGACATACTTCACTCTAGTAAGTATATAAATCGCTCCATCAAATATCTGGATTGAGAATATTCCAACACCGGCAATATCACAGGTCAAATTATCAGCCAACCAAATAGTATCTTTCTTCTTATTCTCCTCATAAAAAGTAAACCAATCCTTCCTAAAGCAAACGTGGTAAGAACTATTAGAATCTAAAATTCACTCACTAGAAGTGCCGATTTCTATGGATATTATAAGAACATCTCCTTTTGCATTATTCTCAAAAGTATTATCCATTATTGTTGTCGCCATATTGAAAGACTATATCTTTCTAAGTTCAGGGCAATATCACTTAATGTGGTCATTCTTCTTATATAAATAATATTATACCTTCACTTTTGATTTTGATTTAGATCATTACTTGCCTTCTCCATATTTTCTCGATCTTCCTCTTTTGTGAGCCACCAATCCTTCACCAATCTCAATATCGATATTGGAGTTTATTCTCTTCTCATTAGAAAGAAGACTAGCTGTCATCTCCTCTATCTTGAGAGTTTTTTTACCATAGAGAATTATGGTTATAATATGATCGTACGAAGTAGGAAAAGACATCAGGAGAATCAATACTTTATTGTTCTCTTTAAACTTCACATCAACTTCCAGTAAATCATTGATAATCTTATTGAAGATATTTAGGTAATACAACATAGTTGTACCTTTACTCATATGCAGTTTGTACAATTGTTGTTTCAGGTAGAACTTGTTCCTGAGATTTTTCAACAACCACAACTTCTCTAGCTTTATCCATATGTCCACCGTTGTCTCTTCATTAATGACATTGTACAAAATCTTGTCAGTTATGCTTACAATAATTAAATTTAATATCTCCTAATCTATATCCTTTCAATCTTCATCACTTAACTTGGTTGACTTATTTTCTTTACCCTCTAACGTCTTTTGCAGACCTTGATAAATAAAAATCGCCCTCAACTTCTTTTGCTATAAAGCAAAATTTATCTTGCAATCAAACTTTTTTTTCTCAAATAAGGACTTTGTCATCTTGATTGTTTGCTCCTAAGCTCTAACATCAATTGTTAGACTTTACAACAGAAGATTTATAAATCACCTTATTCTAACTAAAATCTTTCACTAAAACTTGGTAATACCTCCACCTTCAAAGAGAATCTCTAAGAGAATACCATGAGGAATCATCATGAGAGACTACTGAAAAAGTACTAGAAAAATTTATACACGAGAGCTGACACTCTATCTCTTTCTCTTCTCTCTATTCTCTCTATTTCTCTCTTTCTATTTTTCTTTAGTTCAACCTCAGTGCTACACCACACCTATTGAGTTTAAGTTTTACGCTAATTATAACTCTTAATATTACATAATAAGTATTCAAAATCAATCATAAGTCCAAATCTAACTTTTGGATTCCTATTTTAACTCAAACTCTAATCCAAAATCGAGACATCCAAACTCAACAATATCAACTTTGGAGTTTTAAGTCAAAATTACCTTGAAGTAATTATGTACAAGATTGGATATATATCTTATACAAATTTACATTCTAGGAGTATCCCTAAAAGAATTTTTGGCTATTTTTTTATTCAATTTAGCCCAAATTATATTTTACCATCTGATTTAGTCCCTCCAAATTTTTATTGCTTTTAGTCTCTCTAGGCCACGTGATATGTAGATAAAATTGAATTTTAAAATTTTTCCATGCCATATGTCACCACATTTTAAATAGTATGCCATTACATATTAGATAGTAGGTTTTCACATTTCAGATAAATGTCTTCACATTTCATATAGAGAGCCTTCACATTTTATAGAAGCTTTTCACTTGTTATTTAGTAAGTTTTCACAATATGTCAAACCATTAATATTTAACGTGAATGTCATAAGAAAAACTATGATTTAGAGCCAATACATAAGAGCCAAATTATAATACCTTGTATACAAATTTCATCTTGTTTTTTCATGCAACTTTTGACAAAATTTGAAATTTATCCACTCAACAAAAAATAAAAATAGCAAAATTTTTACTCATTAGTTGAAACCAAAGAATTGAGTGATAGGTAGGGATGGTTGCAATATTCTTCACAACAACTTTTGCATTAAAAAATTACAACAATAAAATAATACTTGTTAATTTAATTATTTTTTTATCCTATATCACGATAATAGTTTTTCATAAAGCCCTACATTTGCAAGGACATTGAGCCTCAATGCTCTTTCAAGCTCCATATTCACATATTAGGAAATTATTTTATAAATTGAGATGTTATAGAAAAGGAAGATCATGTTTTGCATCATCTATTGTTTTTTGAATTTTTATGATGATTTAACTAGAGTTTAATAAATATGTTAAAGTGTGATAAACTTCAAAATTTTGTTCATCCATACTCATAAAAAATTGAGCCTCAAAGTAAGCTTGAAAATGAAGATTAAAAGATAAAAAAATGATAATAATTTAAATATGGAGTTCAAAAATTAAATCGAGAGTCCAAAAATACTCAAGATGCAAGATTACTCAAACTAATTAAATTTAATTTTTATTTTATATTGACTTGATAATTTGATAGTTAATTTATTAAAACTCTTTATTTGACACTTTAATTAACTTGAAAAATTCATTCATTGACCTACTTTATGTTGTTCTAAGCTAATTTAATGATATATCAAATAGCTGTTTAACTGAGATTCGCAAAATAATTTTTTGCTGAATTTCTATTAGGTTCGATCAACCTAATTATTTAATTCAATTGCCGAAAACTATTAAGAAAAAGTATTTTGGTTCTATAATATATAGTCATTCAAATAATGACTTTGGTTGTCTTAACTCTGAGGTTTTATTGTTCAAATTGGTAAAGTCAATTGACAAAACATGTAAGAACAAATTATAATAACCAAATTTCTAATCATTAAAATAAGTTCGAACATGAGTTTAATCGTCTGAAATTATAAAAAAGCTCAAAGTGATTCCCAATGGTTTGTTTTTTAGTTCAATAATTATTTAAAGGCTTGAGATTTATTTGCTCAAAAAGTGAAAATAGGTTTCACATTGTTAGAGCAAGATCTTACCTCCCAAATTCATCTAGTCTTAACAAGAGCTCTAATCAATTTTGATTTTTAAACTCATATTTCAATCTTTAGAGACTCTTGTTTGAGTGATTTTTTTTATTTTTTCTCATTCTTTATTATTGTAACTTTCTTAGATTGTTAGGGGAGATTTTGTTGCTACTCTAAATTTAAAAAAGAGTTGAGAGAAAAATGATTTTTATATTGTGACACTTGTGAATCATAAGAGGACTTGTAGAACTTAACTATACCATAAGGAAGTAACACTCATGGACTACAAATTAGGTAAAGGCTTGCTTTTGCCTCAAAAAATGACATCACTAGTGGAGCTATTGAAGTCCTCAAGATCGAGATAAGGATCATAAAGTATATATAGTTGGTTGCTAAATCACATAAAAATTGATGTACTATCTCCTAACTCTCTTGTATTACTTAGACTCTATTAATTATGTAATTATGTGGATTGACCATTCTCATTTATGCTTATTGTTTATAATCATTGAGATTGAGAATTGATCATATTTTTACAGGAGAAGCACTTTTGGATCATATTGATTGAAAATTTACTATCATTATTTTATAATCTAATTTAGCTCTCTCTTAAAATGTCATTTGGACCAATAATTAATATTAGAGCCCAATGCTCTTAATTTAAGGCTTAACAATATCTGATTATCAATCTTTTTCATAATATTTGATTTTCTTACTTATTATATTAGGCCAAATGCCAAATTTTTTTGCTTTTAGATGAATTTTTAAAAAATTTTGGTGTTAATCTCTTTTGAAACTTTTTATGAACTTTATGCTCTATTGTTCGTCTTTGTGATATCATTTATCATTGTTAATCTCTTTTGAAAAGATAACTATGTTTTCTTTTATAAATAATGAAGAGAAAAATTGTATGGATTGTACCCTAACAAGCTTAACTGGTGATTGAAATATAAGAGATAATCTAAAACTCTTCTACCTTTAATAGTTTTCTATTAATACACTACTTATTATAAAATTTTATTATCCATATAAAGGATATGCATCGCCTAAACATATTTCATATCTCTTGATATTAATCTGATTACTACTTATTAGTATTATATATAAGGGGAGTATATGTGAAATTTTATTATTTTTAAACTCTCTGATTGGAATTTTTTAAGCAATATGTATGCTTTGTATTCACTCATACTATATACTCATGTTGATTTAATTTATTAAGTACTTTTTTAACCTATCTATATTTACATCTATGAGGAGCGTTAATTGTCTATCAATATATCATTGATTAGTTCATATTTTTATGATTTAACTACCCATATAGCTTTCTTATTTTAAAATTTTAATATTTATTGATGCATAATATTAACAAAGTTTAAATTGAATTTTTGCTATTGTAGCTCCTTTCGATGATTTCAAAAGAGGGAGTACAATATACATAATTATATGATTTATTAAACTCAATCGTAGTAATGTTAATTTTACTAAAACCATATCTAATTACTTTTTTTTATATATTTTAACATGTTTATTATGCATATTTTGTCATCATCAAAGAATGAGAATATAACCTTTATATTTTCATGATGATCAAATTAGAATTTAACAAGTTTGTTAAGTTATGATAACATTCAATATTGGCAATATTTATTCAAATTCATAAAGAATCAAGTCTCAAGGTAAAATTTGAAGATGGTGGCTCAAAAATAAGGGGATGCTGTTAACTCAAACATGAAGCTTGAAGAACAAATTAAGAATTTAAGATTGCTCCGAATGTAATATCGCTCCAATTGACTAGGTTTAATTTTTATTTATGTCTAGTCAAGAATTTGATAGTTAATTTATTAAACTCTCTATTTGACACTATAATTAACTTGAAAATACCTTCATTGGTTTACTTTACATTGGTCCAACTTAATATAATGATATGTCAAATAACCATTTAACCGAGATTTACAAAATGACTTTCAACTAAATTTCTATCTAGTTTGATCTGTCTAGCTAGATAGTTCGGTCACCCAACTTATCAAATAGAAAAATAACATTATGATTTTGTAAAGTCTAGTCATCCAAACTATGTGTTCAATTGCCTAAACTGGTAAATTTGATCAACCAAGCACATGAGAATAAATTATAATGGCTAGATTTCTCACTATTTGCGAACATATTTAAACATGACTTTGGTCATCCAAAGTTATTAGAAAAAGCCGACGGTGATTTTTGATTGCTAGTTTTTATTTCAACAGTTATTTAAAATGTTGGGACTTTTTTTTCTCATTAAGTGAAAATAGGTTTCACAGTTTAGAGCTAGATCTTACCCTTAAAGCCTTCTAACTTCAACAAGAGTTATAATCGGTTTTAATTTTCAAATCCTTAATTGCTCTTTTGTTTCAATCTTAAAAGACTCTTTTTAGTTGTTTTTATTTGTATTTTTTCATTCCATATTATTATAATTCTTCTAGGTTATTAAAAGAAATTTAAGTATATTTTAAGATTTATGCTAGCGAAGAGAGTGAATCATGTGAAGTGGGACTTACAAATTGCAAGAAGGCTTCTATGAACTTGGATTCACCCTAATGAAGTGACACATGAGTTATTGTAAAGGCTTAATTTTATCTCAAGAAACAACATGACTAGTAAAGTAATTAAAATTCTTAAGATCGAGGAAAAGGTCATGAAGTAGACATAGTTAGTCACCAAACTACGTCAAGATTTATATGCTCTATCATAATTTTTTTTCATTACTTGCACTCTTTATTCTTTACATAATTGTGTAGATTGATTATTCTCATTTGTGCTTATCTTTCATAATTGAAATTGATAATTGATTATATTCTTGTAAAGCACTTTGGGTAATATTAATTGAAAACTTGCTAATATTGTTTTAAAATCTAATTCACTCCTCCTCATAGATTGTCACTTGGGACAACATCATCAACTCTAATCCAACTCCAAAATTTTGTTATTTTTTGATGTGCAATAAGTTGTAGCCAAGGTTTTGCTTAGATTGGTTCTTGATTATATGTGCATGCTTATAGGGCCATAAATGCAACTTATTTTAACATAATAAAATTTATTATCAAGCCTAATAATAATACTATACCATTCAGCCAAATTTTGATGTTTTTATGTTTTTGCACTTCAACTAAAGATTAAAAAATTAATATTGATTGATTATTACAAACTTATAAATTATAATATATTAAATTATATATTACATAGTAGAAAATAATTAGAGATATCCTAGAGTGACTTATATTATTTGCCTAAACCAATTGTAACTATAAAGCATAGTTCAAAATGCAATCCAAGGAGGGGAATTTTTTTTAAAACCTCTTTTGTCTAAAACTAAGAAGAATAATTAAAAAACACAAGTCAATTGAAGCAACCAACAATCACAACTACTTGAATTAAAGACAAAATTATGTAAAATAATTTAATATATTTTAATGTCTAATTGCACTTACTCCATAACTCTTGCCTCATCTAAATAATTTTAATTATTTTATTAGTGATGTCATTTTTTGAGGCAAAGACAAGATTTTACAACTTGATACTCAGCTAAAGAACACTGCCCCAATTCAAGTTATGAATCATTTGACCACTCCAACAAACCCCAAAGTGCATATAGAAATATCAAAAGAGAAAAATTTTACACGATTTTCTTCTTGCAAGTGTCTCTAGGTTGAAGTATAAAAGCTAGAAAATGTGAAAATGAATTCTATCTTAGAGTACTTGTAGAAGCTTGCATTAGCTTGTATTGGGCTCTAAAACACTTGTTAGCAAAAGGTTATTATAGAGATAAGATAGAGCCACCTTCAGCAATGAAATTTCACAACCATTACTTGAGACATAGGAATTTGAAACCCATTTTTGGTCAAGTTTTGAGTTTTTCTCTAAGTCTATAAAATTTAGCCATTATTTAATGATTTTAACTTCAAAAATTCAGAACAAGGCACCAAATTACAATCTTTGAATTCTATGTTAGATGATGGAGAATTCAGCATAAGTTTGTGGCCAAAATGCCTCCAAATTGTTTGACTTTACTCCTATTGCTTGGAGATATAAAAGTCAAATTAGGTGAAGACACTTCGAAGTATTGATTTGTGTCAAATAAGAATTCTAAGCACTCAACATGCACATTCTCAATCTATGAATAAACAAAAATAAAAATGCAATAACAAATCAAGATCTTATGCTTGTTCTTGCATTTTAAGCCCCTAAATTAATCTCCAAACCATCTCTAATTCCCACAAGCATTTGCTTTGCAATCATCTTCTTATGGTTTGAATTACATCTCTAATCATCTACACTTGGGTTTATCACACTTCAAACAACTTGTTAAGATAGTTTATTCATCATTAAAAAGAAGAAGTGAGGTTACTCAAAGAGCATGAGAGGAGACTTCTAAGGGAGTAGGATCAGAGACATCAAGTTCTATTACATCTAGGATCATTCTGGCTTTAATTAATTGTTGCATTCAACACTTGAATACCACCGTGACCCCACTAAACCAAAAGCTCATTCATCACCTAGATGAGAAGTCGGTAGCCATGAAGTGTTTGAGCATCTAGACTTGATATTCCATACTTTTCTTCAACATGCTCATAATTAGAAAGTTCTCTTATTATTGTGTTGATTTGATTTTGTGTGCGACTTAGTTCCATATGCATGTGTTCAAGGGAGAAGCCCCTTTTTGGTGATGCCAAAATGACAAGTATATTATGTGTTTATTTGTGTGTTTATGGCTTATCTTGCATTGATGGCTTATCTTATACTCTCATGTATTCAATTACTTTATAATCATTCATTTTGGTGATAATTAATATATGCTTTGTACTACTCAATATATCTTAAAATTGGCATTGGTTGTATTGAGTTTATCATTATAAAAAGTGAGAGATTGTTGAGTCCTTGATTTTGATGATGAACCTATTTGATTGCACAATTAGCTCATGGGATGGATGACAACTTGGAAATCAATTTAGGGGCTCAAGGTGCAAGATTAAGCACAATACCTTGACTTATTATTATGTTTTTTATTTTTTTAGTCATAAATTGATGATGTGTACGTTGAGAGTTTTGAATTCCCATTTGATATGAAAACATTATGAAGTGTCTTCACCAATTTAACATCAAATGTTTTGGGAGGCATTTTGGACATAGTTTGATGTGAAATTTCTTAGTCATAAATTTCAATTTTTGACTTCATAATTTCTATCTAGAAAATAGCAAAAAGGATTTGCAATTTCAAAATTATTGAGTCATGTTCTAGAACTCCAAAGACCCCAAACGATAAATAACTTCTAGATTTAATGGCCGTTGAAAAGAATCAAAAGTGGATTTTAAAATTCCAATACCTTGGGTAGTCATTCATAATTTTTCTCAAAGATTGCTTGAGACTTTTTTAAATATAGAAATGAATTTATCTCAACTCTAAAACAATATTTTAGCAATTCAAAGTGTTCTTGAACTTTCTTTGACTATAAAAATATCTCTATCTCAACTATAGAATAATCTTTTGATAATTATAAGTGTTCTTGAGTCTTATACAAATTAGCATGAATCTCTGTAAGTGTTCTAAAGCAGAATTTAGTTTCCTATTTTTAAACTCTTGTACACACTTTTAATAAGAAATCATGTAAATCTTTCTTTTTTGACTCTTCTACACACTTGTAATGTGTTAGAGCGGTTGGGAGATTCATTGGACTAAGTGGTATTCTTATGGTTGATTAAGATAATGTAAAATAAACTTAATTTCATCTTAAAAAACAATATCACATGTGAAGTGATTGAAGTCCTAAAAAGAAGCCAAGAGTAGTGGGGTAAGTGTGGTTGGATGCTCAACCATGCCACTCAATTTGTATACTCTTCTCTTTTTAATTTAGACACTCATAGTTATTGGTTGTATTTTATTGACTTGTGTTTTTTATTTCATTTACTAAGAAAATTTTGTTTTATGCAAAAGAGTCCTGAAAACCTAATTTAATCCCCCTTTTAGTTATTTTTTATTTACATAGGATACATCTGATATTTAAACAAAAAAGTCAATAATATAATTAGTTACAAGACTTGTTAAATGTCAAAAAGACAATATAAACTAAACTTGAGTAACATGAAATACGTATTGCTCATAATGAATATAAAGCTTGAAATATAATTAGTTATATTCAAATATATGTGTAGAAATTGAGATCAAGTGTTATTGATAGTTTTGAAATTTGAACGAGTTATTTGAAAATCTTTAATAGGTTTTAGTAATTTTTTTCCTACATTCACTAAAATTAAGCAGTTTGAAGCATTTCTAAAGCTACCATATAAGATAAAAAGGTCTTCTATATAAAATGCGAAGACTTTCAATATAAGATATGAAAATCTTATATCGAAAATGTGAAGTCCTATTATATAACATATGGTGACATATTATTTCCAATATGAAGATGTGTCACAGTATAAAATCAAATATTTTTGTTCCCAACACATATCACATGGGTTGGAGGGTTGGAAAGAAAAAAAGATTAAATGAGGAAGTAAACCAGATAATAAAAAGTAATTCTGATTAAATCTAATAAAAAGTTAACTAGAGGGTTTTAAGAATTTTTTTTTACATTTTAGAAAATCAATGGAAGTAATAGTAGTTAAGCATATTAAACTTAGCGCAAGAAAAATAATAAATCAAATAAAAAATTCCAAAACTTGTAAGATATCACTTACGTCCCTCAAAATATTATAATATCCCTCAAACTCCTTTTCTTTCATAGATTCTTTGAACCTACTATTAGTTAGCAATTTATTAAGCTAACATAGTATAATTATGACTATAATATTATTAATTTATTTCCTCACACTAATTCATAACTTTTTTAAAACCACCAGTATTAATTATTAGGTTCATTCATTTAATTTTCTTGATAAAATATAAAATTAATTTTCATGAATCCATTCCTCTTCTTTGTGTGAAGCTTTTTATATAATCGTTTATCAATGGTGACTGATATTCTTCTCTCTAATTTTTCATATTTTTTTGCTCGTAGTGAATAATTCACATGTCTTATTTCATAAATCTTAGAGAAATTACCAAAAATGATTTTGATTTTAGGCCTCCTCCAATCTTACTAACATCGCTATTATTATTGTCAAAATCGACAAGCAACATACAATGAACATCTAAAGAAGCAAAACAATTAAAAATAGAGGCAAAACATGAGAACCTAAAGTATGAAATTCCTAAAGGATGAGTGTTTGCATTACCTTCTCCAAGAATGATGGACAAAGGTAAATATACACCAATAAAAAGTACAATATTAGAAGCCAGTGGTTTGCTGGATAGTGCAACAAAAAGAAAGAGTCAACCATCAAGCTCATATAAGAGTCTGCAAAAGGATGGCTCATGTAACTATATGGAAGTTATTTTTGAAAATAATTTACCTTTTGAATATATTTTTTAATATATATATATATATATATATTTGCTAGAATCCTATTCATGTTAGAAAAAATATCTAGAATTAATACTTGGGTTAGTGAGAATCCCCAAGCATGACCTAATTAATTGATATTAATGTGCATGTGTATATTAGGGCATCAATCCTTCTCCCCAATGAGATTGATTCTTCTAACCCATTTTATGTAAAGAAAATAGAAAATAATGAGTGAAAGAATTATAATCCTAATACTTTTAAATTGTTAGTGAATGCATTTAATGTTTCTATCCAAACACAATTAGATGAATCAATAGTCATAGTCACATATAACCCTTTTTAAGTTACCAAAATTACATATAATATATCATACCTACTATTATGCATATTCCTATTATAACAAAAGAAATTAGTATGTAATTATTTATATGTTAGATAGTTATATATAGTTTTAAAAATAGAAAAGGAAGAGAAGAGGGGGAGGTGGGGGGGGGTGGTATTTAAAGGTTTTCCAAAGTCAAATTTTCTGTTGAACTTAATCAAAACACAATTACTTACAACAATGGTATTGAATCTTATCTAGTCCTACCTATCCATTATACTTGAATGGATCCTACTAGGCTTTGGTTTATCTACATTGAAGATGTTCGAAAATTCAAACTCATTGATAATTTTTAAAATGTGATGGATAGAATCACCAAACTAGTTTTTGCTGTGAAACCTCTATTCTATTTAACTTATATTTGTGTAGTTGTAACTTGTATGCATATTTGGTATCTTATTAGAACTATTTGAATACATCCTTCAGAACTCACAAGTTTTTTAATATTAATTTCAACTAGCCATATACATAAACCCATGGAACTTGGTTAAGTTTAACTAGTATAATGAGTTATATATTTAAAACTAAGCAACCAAACATATACATCCTTAACATGGTATATTATTTTTTTTGTTGTTGGGACTTTATGTATAAGAGAAAGGGTTAGAATTTAATCACTACGATAATAATTACTCATTGGATCTTAGTCTTCCATGGCTCTGCCCTATTAGATTGGCATATCTCTATACCATTAATTAGTTGTACATGACTATAATCCAATGTATGATTGTTATAGTATAGACTAAATCATCATTCAAGAAATAACTCATTAGAAGGGACTAATACCCAAGTATGAATGCATACTTTCTACCTCTACAATCAAGCCAATTCAAGATTATAACCATTACCACTAATGGCTCACTTGATAAAGAAAAGATAGAAATTGTTAAGTGTATAGATGTAATACTAACATCAATAAAGACTTATTTCTAGCATGTGCATGTAGATTTGGCAAGTCATATGATACATTTATGGTGGTTTGGTGGGCTTATGGCATATAGCAAATTGTAGGTATAATAGTGGGCGCTTTTTACCTAGAGTACATAATAATACAATTGTTTAACATGCATGATATGCATAAGTAAACTAACTACAATAAATTATTTGGAAAACCAATTGAAAAAAGAAATCTTAGGATGATTATAAGTAGTTCACATTCCCATATTCTCTTTTTTGTTAAAAAGAAAGTAGAGTCTATTCCTTGTGATTTACTATAGATAATAAACTTAGAGATCAACTAATTTGATAACAAAATCATCCCAAGAAAAGGCAACAAAAAAACCTCTTAAAACAAACCATATTATCATTTTTACCTCCCCAAAGTACAAAATTTTACCTATAACTTTCAAAAATTGCAACATCACCTATACCAACCTTATTTAGAAAACTTTAGCATATTCTTTTATTATTACTCTCCATTAACAACATATAGTAATTGTTCAGAATGTATTATTAATAAAATAATATTATCTAAATAATCCATGTGTTTTAGTTAAATAGAAAAAAATAGTGCAACAATAGTATTAAGAGTTATTTTTAGTTGGGATGTTTTTGTCCTCAGATCAATTAATCTCTAAGTCTATTGTCCATAGAAAACTATAAAAAATAATCTCTAACTTTCTTTTGAACAAAAGAAAAAGAATGTAAACTACTTATAGTCATCCTTAGATTTCTTTTTTCAAAAATTCTCCAAATAACTTACAGTAATTAGTTTAATTCTATACATCATGCATATTAGATAAATTTATTATTAGATACTATAGATAAAAAGCATCCACTATTGTATCTACAATTTGCTATATGTTATGAGACCACCAAACCATCATAAATCAATTATACAATTTTGGAGCATCAATTGGATGTTGGTCCTTTATTTTTCTTGAATTTTTTAAAAAATATGTCCTTTATTTGGCAGCAAAATTATTATGGCTTTGTTACTTAGCTAAACAGAATCTTTTGCTATGTTACGAAAACTAGGGTGGTAGTTTTAAAAGTTGCTCAAGAAATGTATAGGATATTAATTGTTTCACTAGGCATTGAGATTGTGGTGTTCATTCTTAACTCAGAATAAGTGCTAATATTTTTTTGAACCCCAATTCAACAAGTAAATCTTGTGACCTTATTATGATATTTTTGGAAGACTTTAACACAAGTTATGAGTTTTCTAATATGTATTGCAAGCTTAGATGCTTGATATTTTTTAGAGAATAACAAGTCTCACAAAGCTTTCATGATAGAGTTTATCTATCTCCATTTCCATCAATAATGGGTAGACCCAAATGGTTGCAAACTTCTTACCAAAATATTAATAGAACAAGGGTTATTTAAATTTTTGGACTCTTATCTCCGTAGATAAGTAACTTTAAAAATAATTAATTGTACAAAAAAAATAAGTAACTTCAACTTGATTAGAAGAAAGTTTAAATTTTAGTCAAAAATCAAAATAGTTTGCCCAAACTATTTCGATTTTTGCCCAAAGCACAATAAACCATACATAAGTTATAGTTTCAAAAAAAAATCCTAATTCCTCATCTATTGTGCCCTAGTTTTGCCCCATGTTCACTGTTATATGTGCTCTTGCTCAATCCCACATCCTTCTTTTATTTTCTTTTACTTGTGTGTTTGCCCAACTATCGTAGCCTCTTTTGCCTCCTTTTTCCCACATTTGCCACCTCCACCACCACCTTTTTTTTTTCTGCTCTTTTACTTTGTTTCCTTTCTCCTTTATTACAATATTGGAAAATGATCAATTCTAAATGGAAAAAACTCCTACGCATTCAATATGCTAACAAGGTCCTTCATAAATTATTAGGAAGATAGCCACTGAGTATGGTGACCAAAGTCTATGAAAATAACAAATTTTTAACTTGCCAAGTCCACAGAGGCATGTGATAGAAATAAATCTACATTGACATAAATGCCACATTTGTACACTTAACCATTTTTAACTTCCCTTTATCAAGTGAGTCATTAATTGCAACAAAATTAATGGTTATAAACTTAAACTTGCTTGATCGTTGAGGAAAGTATGCATTTATAATTAGATTTTTGGTCTCTTCTAATAGGTTTTTCCTAGAATAGTGATCTAGTCTATATGTTAATGATCATGCACTAGATTTTGGTCACTTATAGGTAATCTAATGGTATAAAGGTGTGCTAATACAATAGAATATAGTTGTGGAAGTTTGAGATGATTCAATACATGACTATTATAATAGCGATTGGATCCTAGTTTTACTCTCATATATAGATTCCCAACAAAAAAAATGATAATAGACCATATTGAGGGTGTGTCTATTTGGTTGTCTAGTTCTAGACATGATACCCACAATACAAGTTGAACTCAGTCAGGTTCCATTAGAGGGGGAGGGGGGGGAGGGGATTGGGGTTTGTGTGGGGGTGTTAATTAATGCGGCTGACTTCTCTTAATGGGGGGGTGTGGTGTGGTGGTAGGTGTTAATTAGATTTAATAAAATGATACCATTCTATAATCAAAATTAATTCACAATCTACTTGCAAAAGACACAAGTTCACAAGCAATAAATCAGTCATGAATGCTATAATATAAATAGAGAAAGGGAAGAATGACATTTTGATTTTATGTAGTTTGATGCCAACTACGCCTACTTCATGACCCTTATCTTGGTCTTGAGGATTTGGACTTTCCATTAAAGTCATTGTTTCTTGAGGAAAAAGTCAAGTTTTCATACCAACTCACAACCATGAGTGTCACTTCCCTCTAGTGAAGCTATATATGTACAACTCTTGCTCCAACCGATAAGAGTTGACTCTTATACTGAAGATTTTTCTCTCACATACTCTTAACACCCTAGAAGTATTTACAATTTCACAACAAAATCACTTAAGGGAGAACAAGGGCTTTGATGATTTAAAAGTTGAAAAATAAAACTTAGAGCTCTTGGAGGCTAGTGGGCGATTAGGAACTTGTTTTCTCAGATAGATTACTCAAGAATGTGCAAAAACTGTTTTAATAAATAAGTCTAAAGTTCTTAAATACCCGTTGGTGAAAGCACTAGCTATTAAGCTATGCTCTGCCAAGCTCAAGTATCCAGATCATAAAGATTTGGGAGTTCGACCAAGACACCGGGCATCCAACTCTGAGTACGAAAAATCCAAAAGTTATAGCTTAAAAATCTTTGGACATTTGATCCTGAGGTACAGGAGTTCAAAGCTATCAATAATTCTAGAGTTATTTCTATTAGAGATGGGCATTCAGACTCTCAAGTTCTAACATCTGAAGTTAACAGAAAAATCTACTAGTTCATTGTAACTTCAATTCCCTATTTAACATTTTCTCAATAATGACCTTCGATAAATGATGAACCGATGAAAGAATTCTAAGATAAGTTTGAGTATTAGACAAAGCTCTATACTAAGAATTCAAAATGCAAATATTTGATTTAAGTTTCATCCATTGATCTACCATCATGCCTTATCTTCAATATTATCTTTATGTTTATCTATATTTAAGGCTTCCAAATGAGTTTGATCTTTATTTTGGACTTGGTTTGGCTATAAGTTATATATGCTTAAAATTTGGTCAAATATAAAATTTGTTTATCAAAACTATAAATGACAACAATTGCTATTAAAATAAGTTGTGAGCTATAAAAATTGGGTTTAAATAGTGCTAATAAGATACAATACTACATATAAAGGGTACCTACATAAATATTACTTACACAAGAGTAAGGATTTTATACAACAAAAACTAGTTTGGTAATTCTATCTAACACATTTTAAAAAGTACTCATGAGTTTGAATTCTCGAATTTCTTCAATGTAGATTGTGGGTTCATTCATTAGTTGTAAATAAATCAAGGACTAGTTGAATCCACTCTATTACAATGGATATCTAGGACTAGATAGGATTTGAAATCCTTATTATAAGTAACTTGTTACGCTAAGAGGTTATTTCGATCAATTCCAAACAGCCCGAATTGGCTAAATTGAGGAAATTAGAGGCCCAATTCCCTCAATTCCGACGTTTGGATAACTAATAATATTTGAAAATTGCTGGAATTGACAATTCCAGCAATTCTCAATTCCGAATTTGAATTTCGGATGAGATTGAATGGAATTCACAATTCCGATTGGCATTATGTGGAACCCATGAAAATAGTAATTTTCAACTAAAATTGAGAATTTCTCACCCAAATTTTTGTATCTGAAATTATATAAATTTTTTTATCTACTCATTACTTTTTTCACATTCTTATAAAAATTTAATACATATAACTTAACTATTTCTAATTTAAATATATTTTACTGATTGAATACTTTTAAAAAAATTATTATATTTTTTCTTAACTTATCAAATATTATAAATATGCAACCCTAACATTATTTATATTTTAAACCACAAACTTTTTTCTCTACTCATTAATTTTTTTACATATTTTTCTAAATATTAATACTTATAAATTATCAATTTCTAATTTAAATTGTATTTTATTCATTGAATAAATATTTAAAAAATTATTTTTTTTAATGTAAATATATTTTTAATATTTATACATATTTTTAACCACCAAAATATGTTTTATTAATTAATTTATTAAATATTTATATTTTAAAAAAATATAAATAAAATAAAATAAGAGTAATTTTACTTATTTGAAAATGATTGATTTTTATTTCCAATCCAAACACTAAAATTTATGAAATTGATAAAATTGATAATTCCTTAACTTTATTTCAAAGTATATCCAAATATCGAAATTACCAATTCGACCAATTCCTCTAATTCCCTGGAATTGACTGAATTGACAATTTCCGCAATTCCAAATCGAAATTGATCCAAATAACCCCTAAATATCGATGTCCATCATAATTCACGATATAGAAGAAGAACAGAAAAGAAGAAAAATAACACACGAGATTTATATGGTTTGGTCTATAACCCACTCTACTGGTGAAGGCGATTCGGATGATATTGTATTGATGAGGAAGAAATAAGATATTACAGTGATGGAGGCGAAACTCCAATATCACCAACTCTCATAGGAGACTAAGTAGTCTAGCCGTCACAAGATATTTCGAGAGTCTTGATCTATGTCTCTCTATTTTACTCTATGAAACCCTTAGATGAATATAGTATTTATAAATGTAGCCTAACTGAGTTTGAGTCAAAGTAGAAGATTGACTCAAATAAGACTTCTACTAATTCAAGTCTTCTAGTAAAAGATAAATATAAAGAAAGATTAGGCCCATTAAATTATTTCCTAATATGAATTCTAATTTAATTAAAACTCTCTGAAAAATCCGGATTCGAGACACAACTAAGTCAACAATAACTATGAACCAAGTTCAACATAAGAGATTATTCGGTTGGTAAGAAGTGGAGCAATGTAGTTGAAAATGCGATCACTTCCCTTTACTTCTATTGTTTGGTTGTCTAAAAGTGGCTTTTTAGAAGTCAATTCACTTCTGAGTGCTTCTGATCCAGAACTAAAAAATGAAATAAATTTTACTTTCATATATTTTTTATCCAAAATGACTTCTAAAAGTGAATCTAATAGTATTTTAAATTATAATAACATTAATAACCTTACATAAAATAATAATATATTTTTAAAAAAATTATTTATAAAAAATAAATAAATAATATTTTATATAAATAATTACACTTTTAAAATATACTTATATCCAACCAAATATTGGAAGTGGATTATTTTCAACTACTTCTAAAAATGAGTCAGAAGTAGAGAGAAGTGACTTCTCTACCCTTCATATACTTCTGTACAACCAAATGACCCCTAAAATAATGCTTTTGAAAAATCCTTAAATAAAATTCCTATTTTTGGAACTACATATAATATTAATTACTTTTTTTTTGTATTAGGCATATGTATTGTAGTAGGTATGAGAAATTATATATAGTTTTGATAGCCAAGAAGGGATTATATATGAAGGATATTAATCCTCACATCCTATGAATATTGATTCTTTTATCTAAGGATGAAACACTGAATGCAGCCATTAAAAGTTAAAAGTATTAGAGCTATGATTTTTTTACCCATTATTTTTTAATACTTTCATATAAAATGTGTCAAAAGAATCAATCTCCTCCAAGAGAAGAATTGATTAATCTCAATAGCCATTAATCTCAATCAATTGGGACATGCACTAGGGTTTCTCACCAACCAAAAATTTAATTCCAATATTTTTCTAACATGAATAGGATTCTAGCAAAGACAAATTATGCATAATATATATGTAAAATCTGTATCAAAAACTATGTTCATAATCTTGAAAAGGTAAGTTATTTTTTAAAAAATGACTTTTTACCTGAGTCATCTTTTCCAACCTCTTACTCGAGCTCGATGGCTGACTATTTTTCTTTTTTGTGCCATCCGTCGAAGTAGTAGTTTTATGTGTTGTAGCTTTTCTTGGTGTATATTTACCTTTGCCCATTGTTCTTCAAGCAAGTAGTGCAAGAGTCCATCCCTCAGGAATTTCATATCTTGGGTGCCCACACTTCTCTTGTTTCTTTATTTTTGCATTTCTTTCAATGCTCTCTGCCTGTTGCTCGTTGATGTTGGCAATAATAGAAGCATCATTAGTAAAATTGGAGAAGGAAGCATAAAACAAAATTAAAAACATCTTTTTTGATAATTTCACTTAAGATCTATAAAATAAGACATGAATTATTCATTACAAGCAAAAATTGAGAAAAATCAAAGAGAAGAACATGTCTCACCATTGATGAAGGATCAGAAAGAAAGCTTCACACATAGGAGAAATGGATTCATGGAAATTAATTCAACTCATTTATATGGAGCATAATTGGTCAAGAGAATTAAATGAGTGAACCAAATAATTAATACCAGTGAATTTAAAAAAAGATATACATTAATGTGAGGAAATAATACATTGAACCTGGGTAGTGAACCATTGTAGCCATAATTACTCTATGTTGACTTGACAAATGGCTAATAAACAATATGAGCAAAGCTTCTAGGACAAATTTACACAAAATACAATTTGAGGAATATTATAATTTTTTGATGGACCTAAGTGATATTTTAAAATTTTTCATATTTTTTATTCAATTCATTATTTTTCTTGCACTAACTTTCACATGGTTAACTATGCCTTTGCTATTTCCTAAGATATAAGGACATTTTCTTAAAACTCAATAAGCTATTTTTTTTCACTATATTCAACCAAAATTACTTTTCATTATTTAGTTTAATTACTCTATTATACTTTTCTTTTTTTAGCCCCTCCTACCCATACAACATATATTGATAATAAAAATTTTCAATTTTATCCCGTTATAGGTCTTCATATTATACATAGTATGTAATCACATGTTACATATTAGAACTTCACATTTTGGATATAATATCTCTAGTTTTTTATTGAAAATATTGACATTTTATATAGAAGAACTTTATATATTATATAGTAAATCTCAACAATGCTTGAAGCCATGATTTTAAGTGAAAACATAACAAAAAATAAAAAATAGAAATAGCGTCCTAAAAATTTTCAAGTAACCCTTTTGATTTTCAAAATTACCAATAGCTCTTGCTCTCCATTTCTACATACAATTATATGTTTATATCTGAATATAACTAACTACATTTAAAGCATTATATTCATTATGAGTAATATCTATTCATATTATTGAAGTTCTATTTATATTAATTTTTTATATTTGTAATACCTTGTAACTGGTTATACCTTTTTTAATTTAAATATACCTTTGTAAAAATAGAAGAGCAAGGTTTATTAATAATTTTGAAAACCAAAGAGATTATTTGAAAATTTTAAAATTTTCATGTGGTTATTGGTAATTTTTTAAATATATAAAATACAAAATTGCACTAATTATAAAGTTTTAGTATATTTACATGGTGTTAAGTCAATGTTAGATGTATTCCATGTAAGTAAAAAAAATATAACTACATAGAAGATTGAATTAGATTTTTAGGACTATTTTATGTAAATTAACCATTGCAACAATAAATATGAGATATCCAATTTTGGCTTACACAACATCTAGCAAATGATAAGTTCGAAGAATCTATCAAAAAGATTTATTTTGGGTATGGGGGATATTATAATTTTTTTGAGGGGCAAGTGAGTTTTGGATTACTTTTTCTTTCAGAGTTTTGAATGTGATTCTTTTTTTGTGTATGTTCATGCAAACACCTCCAACAATTAACATCTCAATCTTTTTAATAACATAATTATCATTATATTAGTAATGTAAATTACAAAATTCAAGTCTTTATTTATCTATTTAGAGACAAGTGTTTAGGGGGTGATCGAAGTCTCCTCCATAGGTGGTGCAATTGGCAACTCTACCGAAGATGGAGGTGGATCAATGGGAGAGGAATTGCCTCCCTCATAGGCCTGCAACTATTTAAAATTCCAATCCTTCAATTGGCTCTCATGCTCAAGCCATCGGTGACAAAACATGAACATCTAATGCCTACAAGTGTGTCATTGGAAAAGAGATCATTAAATTTAACAAGCTCTATTCTGACAATGTGGAATTTGACAAATAGTTGTTGGAGAAGGAGGGGAATGCTTGGCACTTATCCTTGATCAAAAAATTTTTTAGACGTCTCCAAGTGCTTGAGATGTTTGCATGCATCTTGAGTGATAAATGGGGCGGAATGGTGAACTTTGAGGCAATCACTCTCTCATATAGATTTTACCTATTCAAGTTTGAATCTAGCAAAGACTTTGACAAGATCTAAATAGGTGGGCTATAGTTGGTGACCAACCAACTGCCAGCCTTGGAGAACTAATGATCAAACCTTTGACTCTCTCACAACTCCATTTCTGAGGATAAGATAAACATCCAATCTCATCTTGAGTTTCTTCTAGCTAAGCTTGAATACAAAACTCCAAGCCTCAAATCTAGGTGTAGAATTTCACAGCCATGCACCCTCTCTTAGGCCAACCTAGCCCTTCAAATATGAAAGTAAAGCAAATTTAACAAAAAATAAAATCACTTTTACCCCTATATATTGCCAACTTTTGCTTATAGTTTTCAAAAAATTGCAACATCACCTATATTGATATTATTTTGAAAACATTCATAAATTCATACCTACTACCATATATATGCCTTATACAAAAAAAAAAGTAGTTAATATTATATGTAGTTCCAAAAACAGGGATTTTAGTTACAGATTTCTCAAAAATATTTATTTAGGTGTTGTTTGGTTGTTCAAAAGTAGATGAAAGTATAAAAAAGTCACCTCTTTTCACTTCCGACTCACTTCTAGAAGTGGTTGGAAGTAATCCATTTCTAACATTTAGTTGAATGAAAATATATTTTAAAAGTATAATTATTTACGTAAAATATTATTTATTTAATTATTTATTTAATTTTTTTCATAAATAATTTTTTTAATAAAAAACTATTTATTTAATTTTTCAAAAATATTTTTTATGTAATTATTTTATGTAAAATATTATTTAGTTTTTATAAATAATTTTTTTAAAAAATATATTATTATTGTATGTAGCATTATTAATGTTATTATGATTTAAAATACCATTAGATTCACTTTTAGAAGTTATTTTGCACAAAAAATATATGAAAGTACAATTTAGTTTTTTTTTAACTTCTGAATTAGAAATAGTTAGAAGTGAATTAACTCTAAAAAGTTATTTCTAAACAACCAAATAATAGAAGTAGAGGAAAGTGACCTCACTTCCAACTACTTCACTCTACTTTTTACCAATCAAACAACCCCGGATCTCGAACTTGGTCCAAACATAGTTACTTGCAATGAGGATGTCAAATCTTATCTAGTCCTAGCTATCCATTATAGTAGAGTGGATCCAACTAGTTAGCTTATCTACAACTAATGAATGAACCCACAATCTCCATTGAAGATATTCAAGATTTCAAACTCATGATAAGTTTTTAAAATGTGATGGCTAGAATCACCAAATTAGTTTTTGTATAAAATACTTACTCTTGTGTAAGTAATATCTATGTAGGTACCCTTTGTATTGATATATGGTATCTTGTTAGCACTATTTGAACCCATTTTTTAGAGCTCACAACTGATTTTAATAGTAATTTCACTTTATCATAAACACCAAACCATGGAACATGACTGAGTTCAACTAGTATTGTGGGTTCCATGTCTAGAACTAGATAACCAAATAGACACACCTTCAATATGGTCTATTATCATTTTGTTTGCATGAAATTTATATGTAAAAGTAAAAACTAGGATCCAATCACCACTATAATAATCACGTATCGGTTCATCTCAAACTTCCACGATTGTATTCCATTGGATTGGCACACCTCTATACCATTAGATTAGCTATAGGTGACCACAATCCAGTGCATAATCATTATAGTATAGACTAGATTACTATTCTAGGAAAAACACATTAGAAGAGACTAAAATCTAAATTTAAATGCATACCTTCTTCAATGATCAAGCAAGTTTAAGGTTATAACAACTAATTTTGTTACAACTAATGACTCACTTGGTAAAGAGAAGTTAAAAATGGTTGAGTATACAGATGTGGCATTTACATGAATGTAAATTTATTCTTATCACATCCATGTGGACTTGGCAAGTCAAAGAAGTTATTATTTTTATAGACTTTGGTCACCATGTCTAGTGGCTATCTTCCTAATAATTTATGAAGAGCTTTGTTAGTATGTTGCATGCATAGGATTTTTTATTTAGAATTGATCATTTTCCAATCTTGTAATAAATGAGAAAGGAAATGAAGTAGAAAAATAGGAAGTAAAGAAGGTTGTGGGTAAAAGGAGGCAAAGGAGGCTGCAATGATAGGGCAAACACTTAAGCAAAAAAAACTAAAAGAAGGGTGCGAGATTGAGCAAGGGCACATATAATGGTGAACATAGGGCAAATTAGGGCACAACAAATGAGGAATTAGGGTTTCTTTTGAAACTATAACTTATGTCTGGTTTATTATGCTTTCGGTGAAAATCGAAATGATTCAGGTGAACTATTTCAATTTTGATTAAGATTTAAAACTTTTTTATAATCAAGTTGAAGTTACTTATCTTTTTCATGTAATTAGTTATTTCTAAAATAACTTATTTATGGAGATAAAGAGTCTCAAAATTTGAATAATCTTTGTTGTGCTAATAATTTTGTTAAGAAGTAACAATTTGGGCCAACCCATTGTTGGTGACAATGGGGATAGACCAACTCTATCATGTAAGTTTTGTGAGACTTATTATTCTCTAAATAATATCAAACATCTAAGATTGAAATACATATTAAGAAATTCATAACTTGTCTTGAAGTCTTCCAAAGATATCATAATAGGGTCATGAGATTTATTTGTTGAATTTGGGTTCAAGAAAGTTTTGGCACTTATTCTGAGTCAGGAATGATACACCGCAATCTCAATGCATAACATTCTATACATTTCTTGAACAACTCTTGAAACTACAACCCTATTTTTTTTAACATAGCATAAGATTTTGTTTAACTAAGTAACAAAGCCATAATAATTTTGCTGTCAAATAAAGTGCATGTTTTTTACAATTCAAAAAGGAGACAAAAGAAAATTCAAGAAAAATAAAGGACCAAAATCTAATTGATGCCCCAAAATTATATGATTTATTTATGGTGGTTTGGTGGTCTCATGACGTATAGCAAATTGAAGATACAATAGTGGATGCTTTTTATCTATAGTATCTAATAATAAGTTTATCTAACATGCATAATATACATAATTAAACTAATTACAATCAATTATTAGGAGAATTTGTTGAAAAATTAAATCTAAGGATGACTATAAGTAGTTTACATTCTCGTATTGATTCAACATTTTTCCTTTTTTGTTAAAAAGGAATCTAGTGCTTATTACACTAGGATTAGATGGGTTTCCTATCTTGTTCTATAAGAAATTTTGGGAAATGGTCAAAGAAGATACACTCCAATTTTTCTCTAACTTATACCTCCATAAAGTCACCTTAGAAAATGCCAATTATTCTTTGATTACTCTAATCCTAAAAAAATGGAGCAAACTGCCTTAAAAGCTTTGGACCAAAATGTCTCTTGAATATTCTAAAAATCTTCACCAAGGTACCAATTGAGAGATTAAATAAGAGTCCTAATTGATCCTACATAGTTTTCATTTATTTGTGGGAGACAAACTCTGGAAAGTGTTGTAACTGCCTAGGAGATAATTTTTAGATGCAAAAAAAGGGGAGTTATTCTTAAACTTGACTTTGAAAAGGCCTATGAATGTGGGTTGTTTCTTTCTACTCAAGCTAATGGAGGCTAGGGGTTTTGGGAACAATGGATACTTTGGATCAGGGATTTGTTAGAAACAATTAAGGTTTTTATTTTGCTGAATGGATACCCACATGGCAATATCTTTAGCAAAAAATGAATCAAATCTAGTGACACTCCTTCACCATATCTATTTACATTGGTGACTATTGCCTCTAGAACATGTCACATTTGGCTAACTAAGGGGCTATTTGGGATGTTAATTTGTGCTGTACTTTAATATTTGTGGAACTGGATTCAAAATAGTTCTTACATCTAAAAGCCATAATATACTTGTTTGAGGGGCTCTCTGGTATGAAAATAAACTTTCTTAAAAATTATGTTGTTAGCTTTGGGATTACTAAATAAAATGTAACAAAACTAGTAGAAATCATAAACTATAAAATTTAAAAGTTGTCTTTCAACTATCTTGGTCTTCCCATAAAGGATAGGGAGCTCTTCAAAATTGAATGACTCTCCCTCATGGATAAAGAAGAGAAAAAAAACTCGACACATGGAAGGAAAAAAGAGTCTATCCCTAGGGGGAAGAACAATCCTCATAAATTCAACTCTATCTACCACTCAAATGTACTAGATGACCTTCTATCACTTGCCTAACTGAGAAATTAAAAAGTAATACCAAATCAAAGCTAGGTTTCTACGGAGAGGGACTAAAAAGGTACATAAATACCATTTGATTGGTTGGGAGCTTATTTGCATAGAAAGACACAATGGAGGTTTAGGGGCACAAGACATAGAAGCATTCACTTAGGCACTATTAGTAATAGATATCTATTATGGAGGAGAATTGCCAACCCTACGAACACAAAGGGATCCAGAAGTCTATTTTGTATTATGAAAGGGGTACTAAAAGTGAAGAAGGTGTTAATGACCAATATTGATAATGAAATGGAGAACGATCAAGTAATATGCTTCCAAAAAGACAAGTGATTGATGGTCACAATGCAAAAATAATGTCCTAGATGCCTATAGATTTGCAAAAGACAAAAATGTCAGAATAACATAAATTGATAAGTAAGGGTCTTTACTCAAAAGAAGAGCTCTCACAAAAGTTAGCAGTTTGAAGAATGAAATCAGAGGGCTAAGCCCCAATTTTAGGCAAGGAGAGAAATAGTTTGAAGTGGGGATAGGATGTATCCTTCTCTGTGAAATTTGGATACAACTTCTTATTTGAAAGAGGTAGAAAATATAACTTTCCACTCACTTTATAGACTTTGCCATGCTCCTAAAAAACTCAAAATCAAGAGAGGCTGAAGAAAAAAAAAAGAATACGTGTATACTTTGTCATAATGCCTCTGAAAATACAAAATACTTATTTTGTACCTACAACTTCTCCAAATCAATCTCGCAAGGGATCCTAATCAAACTAAAACTACCTCATATCTCTAATTTTATAGCTACTTTATGGACAAATTAGAGGAAAAGCATATCAACACAAAATAAGAAAGTTGTTAATATGATAACATTAGCTCTTCTCTAACTAGTTTGTCCTGAAAGGAATAACAAAACTTTCCAAGGCAAAATCAAGATTGCTAATCATTCATTCCAAACCATAACATTTAGTTTGAATAGTTGGTAACATTCATGTATAGTAAAACAAAGAACATAATTGAGAGAGTTGATAGATGTCAAAATATTTGCGAGACCTGGGTTATTATTTGTATTGATTAAACAAATTATCAGAATATCTAAAATGACACATTCTTAAAGAGCAATATATTCTACTTGCTAGAGGAGAAACTAACAATTATTCTCTCATTTTGATAGTGGAGCGAGTGCCCAAGATGAGAAAAATTGATGTTGCCAATCACAACTAAGTGTCGAGACCAATTGTTGTTCTTTGATAATTTTCGATTATTGATAGTAGTATATTGAGACTTTATTATATGTGTTTTGATGGAACCTTAATTTATATGTTTTTTATTTTCATAATGATACACACTATCTACAATTGCATTCATTTATACCTTACTCAACAAGATTATAAAATTGTAAATCTCAGTTGCTAAAAAAAAGAATCTAAAGCTTATTCCTTATAATTTACTATGGACAATAGATTTAGAGATTAATTGATCTGATAATAAATATATCTAATAAAAGATAATAGAGAACAACTCTTAATATAAAGCAAATTAATTATGATTTATATCATGAGAAGGGACCAACAGATACTGTCCCATGACAATGGCATACACCATCCCTTTTGAACAAGTGCATATCTTATCAAAATGAAAGTAAAGTAATCCATTGGCTAAAAAAACTTATTTTTTTTCTAAAGAGACGAAGGCAAACTTAATCTCTACTCTAATATATATTAGAAAATTAAAAGTTCTACAAAAGGGGAGTAAAATTAATACATCTCAATCAAATAATATTAACCTAATCCAAAGAAACAAAATCAAAACCTACAAATACTAACCTTATAATCCAAAACAAAGCCAAATCTAAAACATAACCAAATATTGAAATTTATATTTCTAAGAATTTAGAAGTTCCAAAACTTTGGAATCCCATGAAACAAATAGGCTCTTAGTCTATAAAACTATGGTGAAGCTTCCAATATCAATTTTTATACCAAATGGAATGTATCAGCTATGGGTGTATGTGATGAGAGGGCATTATTTTAGATGCGATTACATCTCCCCCTCTTGCGATATTTGAATTTTCTTGAAAGCAAGAGAGTCATTCAATCCACCACAAAAGTGGCAGTGGCTTGTTCATGGTGCCAGTCAGGGCAATCGATGGTAAGTCAACCAGATTTTGGCATACTCTTAATTTTTTTATTGTTGGTTTGGTTTGGTTCTTATGTCTACTTTGGCTATATTTGGAATTTGGCTTCATTTTGGATTGTAAGACTAGTGTTTGTAGGTTTTGATTTTGTTTATGTGGATCAGGTTAATTTGATTGGATTGGGATGTAACAATTTCACACCCATTTTGTAGAGATTTTAATTCAATAATATATATTAGAGTAGATATTGAGTTTGCCTTCATCTCTTCTAAAAAAAATATGGTTCTTTAGTCAATGGATCACTTTACTTCCATTTTGATAAGGTATGCACTTGCATATAAGAGATGGTGTATGCTATTGTCATGGGGCAACGTTCGTTGGTCCCCTCTCATAATATAGATTATAACTAATTTGTTTTATATTGAGAGTTATTCTCTATTATCTTTTATTAGATATTTCTATTATTACATAAATTAATCTCTAAATCTATTATCCATAGTAAATTATAAGAAATAAGCTCTAGATTCCTTTTTTAGCAACTGAGATTTACAATTTCATAATCTTGTTGAGTAAGGTCTAACATAATCAAAATTAAGATTCCACCAAAACACATATAATAAAGTCCCAATATACTAGTATCGATTAGCAAGAATTGTCAAAGAACAACAATTGGTCTTGGCACTTAGTTGTGATTGGCAACATCAATTTTGCTCATCTTAGGCACTGGCTCTACTGTAAAATGAGAGAATAATTGTCAATTTCTCCTATAATGAGAAGAATATATGGTTCTTCAAGAATGTGTCATTTTAGGTACTTTAACAGTTTGTTTAGTCGATACAAATAATAATCAGATCTTGTAGATATTTTAACATCCATCAACCCTCCCAATTATGTTCTTTCCTTTACTATACATGAACATTGTTAACTTTTTAAAATAAATGTTATGGCTTGGAATATATGATTGGCAATCCTGATTTTGCTTTGGAAAGTTTTGCTATTCCTTCCAAGATAAACTAGCAAGAGAAAAGCTAATGTTATCATATCAACAGCTTCCTTATTTTGTGTTGGTATGCTTTTCCTCTAATTTGTCCATAGAGTAGCTACGAAATCAGAGACATGGGGTAGTTTTAGTATAATTAGGATCTACTACCAAATTGATTTGGAGAAGTTGAAAGTAAAAAATTATCATTTCATATTTTCAGAGGTATTACTACAAAGTAGATACATATTCTTTTTTCTTTTCCAACCTCTCTTTTTTAGGTTTTCAACATGCAAAATTTGTCTTGGTACACCATCCAAGCAAAGATTTGGATTTTTTTAAAAGAATGGTAGATTCCATAAAGTGAGTGGAATGGTAGATTTTCTATTTCTTTCAATTAAGAAGTTGTATTCAGATTTCACAAAGAAGGATATATCTCACATATCCACTTCAATCAATCTCTCTCCTAGCCTAAAATTGGGGCTTAGCCTTTTGATTTCATTCTCTAGATTATTAACTTCTATGGGAGCTCTCCTTTTGAGTAAAGGTCCTTACTTATCAATTTATGTTATTCTGACATCATTGGTTTTTACAAATCTGCAGGTCTCTGGGATGTTATTTTTGCATTATGACCATTAACCACTTATCTTTCTAAAAGCATATTAGTTGATCATTCCCCATTTCATAGCCAATATTAGTCATTAGCACCTTGACTTTTAGTACCCCCTTCCATAACACAAAATAGACTTCTAGATCCCTTTGTGTTTGTAGAATTGGTAGTTATCCTCCATAATAGATGTCTATTACCAATAATGCCTGATTGAATGCTTCTATGTCTTATATCCCTAAACATCTATTATATCTTTCTGTGCAAATAAGCTCCCAACCAACCAAATGGTATTTACGTACCTCTTTAGTCCCCCTCCATAGAAACCTAGCTTTGATTTGGTATTATATTTTAACTAACCACTTAGGCAAGTGATATAAGATCATCTAGTAAATTTGGGTGGTAGATAGAATTGAATTTATGAGGATTGTTCTTCCCTCCATTGATAGACTCTTTTTCTCTTCCATGTGTCGAGTTTTTTTCTCTACTTTATCCATGAGAGGGAGCCATTCAATTTTGGAGAGCTCCCTATCCTTTATGGGAAGACCAAAATAGTTGAAAGGCAGCTTCTCAACTTTATAGTTTATGATTTCTACTAGTTTTGTTATATTTTATTCAGCGGTTTCAAAGCTAATCACATAATTTTTATGAAAGTTTATTTTCATACCAAAGTTCCCTTCAAACAAGTATATTATGGCTTTTAGATGTAAGCATTGTTTTGAATCCAATTCCCCATATATTAAAGTATCATTAGCATGACACCAATTTAACACCAAAATAACCCCTTAGTTAGACATGTTTCCTGGGCCCATTGTGACATTTTTTGGAGGCAATCAATCACTAATATAAATAGCTATGGTGATAGGAGTGTCACTTGGTTTGATTCATTTTGTTAAAGATGTTGCCTTGTGGATATCCATTCAGCAAAACAAAAACCTTGATTGTCTCCAACAAATCCTTAATCCAAAATATCCATTGTTCTCAAAACCTCTAGCCTCTATTAGCATGAGTAGAAAGGAACAATCCATATTGTCATAGGCCTTTTCAAAGTCCAGTTTAAGAATAGCTCTCTATTTTATTTTTTTTTACTCTAAAAATTATCTCTTGGGTAGTTACAACACATTTTAGAAGTTATCTTCCACTGATAAATGCAAATTGTGTACGATCAATCAGGACTCTTATTTAATCTCTCACTAGTACCTTGGTGAAGATTTTTAGAATACAATTCAAGAGACATATTGGTCCAAAGCCTTTTAGGTAGTTTGCTCCTTCAATTTTTTGGGATCAGAGTAATTAGAGAATAATAGGCTTTTTCCAAGGTGCCCTTATGGAGGTATAAGTTAGTGAAAAATTGGAGTGTATCTTCTTTGACCACTTCCCAAAATTTCTTCTAGAACAAGATAGGAAACCCATTTGATCCTAGTGTAATAAGCTCTAGATTCCTTTTTAACAAAAAAGGAGAATGTTAAATCAACATGAGAATGTAAACTACTTAGCCATCCGTAGATTTCTTTGCTTAATCAATTCTCTAAATAATTTATTGTAATTAGTTTAATTATGCACATCATGCATGTTAGATAAACTTATTATTAGATATTATAGATGAAAAACATCTAGTATTGTATCTACAATTTGCTACACATCATGAGATCATCAAACCACCATAAATCAATCAAACAATTTTGGAGCATCAATTGGATGTTAGTCCTTTATTTTTCTTGAATTTTCTTTTGTTTCCTTTTTGAATTACGAAAAATATGCCTTTTATTTGACAACAAAATTATTATGGATTTCTTACTTAGTTAAACAAAATTTTCTGCTATGTTACAAAAACTAGAGTTGTAGTTTCAATACTTGCTTAAGAAATGCATAGGATATTAATTATCTCACTACGCATTGAGATTGTGGCCTCTCATTCCTGACTTAGAGTAAGTGCCAAAACTTTTTTGAACCCAAATTCAACAAATAAATCTCATGATCTTATTATGATATCATTGGAAGACTTCGAGACAAGTCATGAGTTTCGTATATATATCGCAATATTAGATGTTTGATATTCTTTAGAGAATAACAAGTTCCACAAAGCTTATATGATAGAGTTGGTCTATCCCCATTTCCACCAACAATGAGTAGGTCCAAATGGCAGTGAACTTCTTGACAAAAATATTAACAAAACAAGGGTTATTTAAATTTTTGGATTCTTTATCTCCATAGATAAGTTACTTTAAAATTAATTAATTACATAAAAACGATAAGTAACTTCAACTTCATTACAAGAAAGTTTTAAATCTCAGTCAAAAATCAAAATAGTTCTCCCGAGCCATTTAGATTTTTGCCCAAGGCACAATAAACCATACATAAGTTATAGTATAGTCTCAAAAAAAAAACCCTAATTTCTCATATGTTGTGCCCTAGTTTTGTCCCATGTTCACCGCCATATGTTCCCTTGTTCAATCTTGCATTCTTCTTTGGTTTTCTTTTGCTCGTGTGTTTGCCCTACGATCATTGCCTCCTTTATGTCCTTTTCCCTACACTCACTTCCTCCACCATAACCTTCTTTGCTTCCTCTTCTACTTCATTTTCTTCCTCCATTATTACAAGATTGGAAAATGATCAATTCTAAATAAGAAAAACTCCTATGCATTCAACAAGCTAATGAGGTCCTTCATAGATTATTAGGAAGATAGCCACTAGGCATGGTGACCAAAGTCTATGAAAATAACAACTATATGACTTACCAAGTCCACATGCATGTGATATAAAAAAGTCTACATGGACATAAATGCCACATGTGTATATTCAACTATTTTTAACTTCTCTTTATCAAATGAGTCATTAGTCTCAACAAAATTAATGGTTATAACCTTAAATTTGCTTAATCATTGAGGAGGGTATGCATTTATATTTAGATTTTAGTCTTTTCTAATGGGTTTTTCCTGGATAGTAATCTAGTCTATACTATAATGATCATAGATTGGATTTTGGTCATCTATAGCTAACCTAATGGCATATAGGTGTGTCAATCCAATGGAATACGGTCGTGAAAGTTTGAGATGAACCAATACATGATTATCATACTACCAATTAGATCCTAGTTTTTACTCTTCTATATAGATTCCCAACAAACAAAATGATGATAGACCATATTGAGGGTGTGTCTATTTGGTTGCCTAGTTCTAGACATGGAACCCACGATACAAGTTGAACTCAACAAAATTTCGTGGATTGATGTCTACGATAAAGTGAAATTACTATTAAAATAAGTTGTGACCTCTGAAAAATGGGTTCAAATAGTACTTACAAGATACCATATATACATACAAAGGGTATCTACACAAATATTACTTACACAAGAGTAAGGATTTTATACAACAAAAATAAGTTTGGTGATTCTATCCATCACATTTTAAAAAGTACTCATGAGTTTGAATTCCCAAATATCTTCAATGTAAATTGTATGTTCGTTCATTAATTTTAGATAAACTGACCAGTTGGATCCACTCTACCACAATGGACAGCTAGGCCTAGATAGGACTTGACATCCTTATTGTAAGTAATCATGTTTGGAGCAAGTTTGACATAAGGGGTCATTTGATTAGTAAGAAATAGTGTAAAGCTTCCCACCACTTCTGTTATTTGTAGTCTAGAAGTCAATTTTTGGAAGTCAATTCACTTTTGAGCATTTCTGATCCAAAAACAAAATATAAACTAAATTTTATTTTCATATTTTTTTTGTCCAAAATAACTTTTAAAAGTGAATCTAATGGTATTTTAAATCATAATAATATTAATAATCTTGCATATAATAATAATATACTTTTAAAAAAATATTTATAAACATAAATAAATACTATTTTATATAAATAATTACATAAAAATTATTTATCAAAAATTTAAATTAATAAAATTTACATTAAAAATTAAATAAATAATATTTTATGTAAATAATTGTACTTTTAAATAATACCTGCATTCAACATAACTTTAGAAATGAATCACTTTCAAGCACTTCTAGAAATGAGTTGAAAGTGATGAGAAATGACTTCTCTATACTTTCATCTACTACTGCACAATCAAACAACCCATAAATAAATAATTTTGGAAAACTTTAATTAAAATCCCTATTTTTGGAACTACATATAATATTAATTACTTTTTTTGTATTAGGCATATGTATGGTAGTAAGTATGAGAAATTATATATACTTTTCATAATCAATTAGGGGATATATGTGAAGGACATTACCTCACGTACTATGAATATTGATTCTTCTATCTAAATACAAAACAATAAATGCAACCATTAAAGATTAAAAGTATTAGAACTATGATTTTTTCGCCCATTATTTTTTAATTCTTCCATATAAAATGGGTCAGAAGAATCAGTCTTCTCGAGGAGAAGATTTAATACCCCTGTGTACACATCCCCAATAACCTCAATCAATTGGGACATGCATTGGGGTTTCTCACTAACCCAAATGTAATTCCAAATAGTTTTCTAACATGAATAGGATTCTAGCAAAGACAAATTATGCGTAATATATATGTAAAATCTATATAAAAAATAATTTTCATAATATTGAAAAGTTAAATTATTTTTTAAAAAATAACTTTTTACCTAAGTCATCTTTTTCCAACTTCTTATCGAAGCTTGATGGCTGACTATTTTTCTTTTTTTGACATCCATCGAAGTAGTAGCTTCCTATGTTGCAGCTTTTGTTGATGTATATTTACCTTTGCCCATCGTTTTCCGAGCATGTAGTGCAAAAATCCATCCTTTAGGAATTTTATACCTTGGGCACCCATGTTTTTCTTGCTTCTTTGTTTCTATATTTTTTCAATGCTCTCTACCTGTTGCTCATTGATGTTGGCAATAGTAGACACATCATTAGTAAGATTGGAGAAGGAGGCATAATATATATATATATATATATATATATATATATATATATGGCAATTTCACTTAAGATCTATAAAATAAGACATGAATTGTCCATTACAAGCAAAAACTCAGAAAAAACAAAGAGAAGAACATGTCTCACCATTGATGAAAGATCACATAGAAAGTTTCACACATAGGAGAAATGGATTCATGGAAATTAATTTCAACTCTTTTATATGGAGCATAATCGGTCAAGGGAATTAAATGTGTGAACTAAATAATTAATACCAATGAATTTAAAAAATATATACATTAATGTGAGGGAATAATACATTGAACCTAGAGAGTAAACCGTTGTAGTCATAATTATTCTATGATGGCTCCACAAATGGCTAACAAACAATAGGTTCAAAGCATCTATGAAAAATTAAAATAAAATATAGTATGAAGAATATTAAAACTTAAGTGATATTTTAGAACTTTTGGGATTTTTTTTATTCAACTCATTATTTTTCTTGCACTAACTTTCACATGGTTAACTATGTCTCTTCTATTTCCTAAAATGTAAGGATATTTTCTTAAAACTCGATGGTCTAATTTTTTATTAAATTCGACCAAAATTACTTTTCATTATTTAGTTTAATTACTACATTAAATTTTCTTTCTTTTCAGCCCCTCCAACCCCTATGACATATATTGAGAATAAAAGTTTTCAATTTTGTCCCATTATAGGTCTTCATATTATACATAATATATCATCACATGCTACATATTAGAACTCACATTTTAGAAATAATATCTCTATCTTCTTTATTGAAAATATCGGCATTTTATATAGAAGAACTTTATATGTTATATAGTAAATCTCAACAATGGTTCAAGCACATGATTTTAAGTGAAAATAGGATAAAAAAAATAGTAATAGCATCCTAAAAATTTTCAAATAACCCTTTGAATTTTCAAAATTACCAATATCTGAATATAACTAACTACATGCTTTATATTCATTGTGAGTAGTATTTATTCATATTACTCAAGTTCTTTTTTGATTGTCTTTTTTATGTTGATTATACCTTGTAACTGGTTATATATTTTTTTTATTTAAATATACATCTACAAAAATAGAAGAGCAAGGGCTATTGATAATTTTGAAAACTAGAGAGATTATTTGAAAATTTTAAAATGTTCATGGGGTTATTGGTATTTTTTAAATATATAAAAGACAAAATGGCACTAATTATAAAGTTTTAGTGCATTTACATGGTGTTAAGACAATGTTAGATGTACTTCATGTAAGTAAAAAATGTAACTACGTAGAAGATTAAATTAGATTTTTAGGACTCTTTTATGTAAATTAACCATTGCAACTATAAATATGAGATATCCAATTTTGGCTCACACAACAGCTAGCAAATGATAAGTTTAGTGCATATATGAAAAAGTTTTAAAATAAGAGTGGGTTTAGGGGATAGTGAAATTTTTTTTGAGGGGCAAATAATTTTTGGATTTTTTTTATCGTTTTATATGTGATTCTTTTTTGTGTGGTTTTTATGCAAACACATCCAATAATTAACATCTCAATCTTTTTAGTAACATAACTATCTTTATATTATTAACATAAATTACAAAGTCTACCCAAGTCATTATTTATCATTTTAGACACAAGGGTTTAGATAGCAACAAAAGTCTCCTCCATGGGTGGTGCATTTGGTGACTCTACCAAAAATAGAGGTGGATCAATGGGAGAAGACTTGCCTCTCCTCATAGTTTTGCAACGATTTAAAATTCCAATCCTTTGGCTAGCTCTCATGCTCAGGCCATCAATGGCAAAACATGAACATCTAATACCTACAAGTGTGTCGTTGGAAAAGAGATCACTAAATTTAAGAAGTTCCATTCCGGCAAGGTGAAATTTGATGAATACTTGTTGGAGGAGGGTGATGCTTGGCACTTATCCTTGATTAGGAAAGCTTTTGGACATCTTCTAGTGCTTCAGATGTTTGTGTGAGTCTTGAGTGATAAATGGGTGGGAAAGGCCAACTTGAGGTAATCACTCTCTCATATAGGTTTTGCATGTTCATGTTTGAATCTAGCAAAGATTTTGACAAGATCTGAATGGGTGGGCTATAGTTGGTGATCAACCAACTACTAGTCTTGGAGAAGTGGTGATCAAACTTTTGACCCTCCCACAACTCCATTATTCAGGATAAGATAAACATTCAATCTCATCTTGAGCTTCTTCAAGCTAAGCTTGAACATGAAACTCCAAACCTCAAATCTAAGTGTAGAATTTTTCAGCCAAACACCCTCTTTTAGGCCAACCTAGCCCTTCAAGTATGATAGTAAAGAAAACTTAACCAAAACAAAAATCACGTTTACCCCCAAATATTACCAAATTTTGCCTATAATTTTCAAAGAATTGCAACATCACCTATATTGATATTATTTTGAAAGCATTCGTAAATTCCCTCATTTTTACTCTCCATTACCAACATATAATAATTGTCAAAAATGACCCAATAGCAAAATAATGTCATCTAACTAATCTACTTGTTTTAGTTAAATAGAGAAAAATATTGCAACACTAGTATCACAATCAAGCTTAAAAAGATATAATCCTAATAGCCAAATGCAACACCATGAAAGTACTTGCATAATACAATATAAAAGTAACATATGAAAAGTGTAACAACACTTATTAAACCATACAAATATTTTCCTTAACAAAAATTATCCCATGATCAAAAAGTTTATGAAAGCATCTAATAATCGAAACCCTTAGCATGCAAGACACCATTAGACATATCATCTAAGATGAAAGAGAAGCCTTTGCATCCCCAACAGTAGTAAAAGTGCCCACAACCACCTACAAATAACAAAAAAAAAATCATAATATTCTTATTTATTTGACAACAGTAATAGTTTTAATGGAATAATAACACTATAAGAAGAAGATGATGGGGATGAAGTTGAAGATGAAGAAAAATAAAAAATTTACAAAAAAATAAAATTTAAATAAATCTAGCTTAAAAATAATTTGATATATAGGAGTTGCAATGTAAACCTGAACTAGGTCTATTGCGATCAAACTTCCTGCCACAGCACCACCTAAAATTCGGCCATCTTGCCTCATCAATGACATACTCAAGCTACCGCTTGGGTTATATTGGCCATTATTCTCCCTCAAAGCATACAAGCCAGACAAAGTTAAGATCTTAAAACAGCCCTACACAAATTTACAATAGTAAATTTTAAAATCAAAGTCTTTTTGTGAAAGGAAGAGCAAACATAATAAGAAGACAAATGTGAGACTTATTGATCACAAACCTCATATGATGTAATTCCACTTAAGGTTGAAACATGGCGAAAAGTAGGATTCCCAATAGTTCCACTTGCTGAAATAACGCAAACACTATGATTGTTCTGTAGAGTAGACAATATCCGAGACAATACGTCCTAAAAAAATAAGATAACAAAATCATATACCCTATAAATTACATAAATAAGTAAAAAAAAGAAATTTTTTTCTAATATATCACTGAAAAGTGATTTAATTTTTGCATACCCCTATAAAAATTACAATATTTTGTATACTTTTGAAAAGTTAAAATCTTTCATAGATACCCCTAGGGCATTTTCTAGATACACTTGAAAAATATAAAATCTTTCCCAGATATCTCTTTCAAAATGCTTTTAGAAGCATACAAGATATTAAAATTTTTACTAGTATTTAAAAATTAGGTCACTTTTCAAAAATATACCAAAAAATCCTAAAAAAACAAAGTTCAATTTGCTAAATTTATCACAACAAAAGAACTATATTTCTAAAGATATGGTTACAACATCACACTTTGATGATTGGTACAATAAAATAAAATATTTAATACTAAAAGTATTCTTTTTGAGCATATAAGAATAATCTCAACATAAAATAAATCAAGGAATACCTCTCCAGCGTTGACATCCAAGGTTTGTAGAACAAAGTCATCTCCTGTTGTCACTGTACTTAATTCTCCTAATAAGCAAATATCTCAAAAAAATTAATTTAAATGTAATAAAGAGAAAAGCTTTTTGGTAAAGGATAGAGAAAACTTGAGGCTATATATGTGCACTTTCAATTAAACTTGAACAAATGTAAAAATGGACAATCAATGTATTAAAAAATATAAAGGCTAAGTAGGGCCTTAGATAACTTAGAACACTACAAAGAATTTATTTTTGTTTGTACATTATAATGTTAAGTTGGTAATAAATCATCAAAAGAAATACACCTATAGCCAATTAAGGTCTGTTTGTTTTGTAGAATTTCAAAATTGTAGGAATTTTAATGTTCTAGAACTTAAAAAATCCTAAATTTAAAATTCTAATAATATGTTTGTTTTGTAATACAAGTCAATTCAAAAATTTTGAAATTCAGCATTTATTTTTTTAGACTACAAAATTCTAAGTTTATATTTTGGTGTTTTGTTGGTATAAAGTCCACCACATGTTGAACTTTAAATTTCAAAATTTTGAAGTCTAATAAGTTTTTGGAAACTAGTAAATTCTAGATTTGCCAAAATTTAAAAATTTTAGGATTTCAAAATTGTGCGTAACAAATATTGAAATTTATACTTTTAAAAATTTAGAAGTTCCAAAACTTTGAAATCCCACAAAAAAAAATAGGCTCTTAGTCTATAAAAATATGGAGAAGTTCCAACATCAATTTTGAACACCAAATGGAACATATCAGCTATGGGTGTATGTAATCCGAGGGCAATGTTTTAGATGCGATTATATCTCCCCATTTTGTGATATTTGAATTTTTCTTAAAAGAAAGAGAGGCATTCAAAAAGGTTCTTTCATCCACCTCAAAAGCAATGGTGGCTTGTTCATGGCATTGGTCGGGGTAATCGGGGGTCAGTAAGCCTAATTTCGGTCTACTCTTATGATTTTGGTTTTTGGTTTGGTTTGTTTTGGTTCTTGTGTCTATTTTAGCTATATTTTGGATTTGGCTTTGTTTTGGATTGTAAAGTTGGTATTTGTAGGTTTTGATTTTGTTTCTATGGATTAAGTTAATTTAATTTGAATGGGATGTATCAATTTCACTCTAGTTTTGTAGAGCTTTTAATCGATTAATATATATTAGAGGAGAGATCAAGGCTACCTTCGTCTTTTCCAAAAAAAAAAATAAAATTCTTTAGTCTATGAGTCACTTTACTTACATTTTGATAAGGTATGCACTTGCTCAAAAGAGATGATGTATGCTATTGTCATGGGGCAGCGTCCGTTGGTCCCTTCTCATAATATAGACCATAATTAATTTGCTTTATATTGAGAGTTGTTCTCTACCATCTTTTATTGGATATTTTTATTGCCAAACCAATTAATCTCTAAAACTATTATCAATAGTAAATTATAAGGAGTAAGCTCTAGATTCCTTTTTTTAGCAACTGATATTTATAATTTTATAATCTTGTTGAGTAAAATATAAACAAATACAACTATAGATAGTTTGTATCATTACGAAAATTAAAAAAATATATCAAAAGTAAGGTTCCACAAAACACATATAATAAAGTCCCAATATGCTACTATCAATCAACAAGAATTGTCAAAGAACAATAGTTGGTTTCGGCAGTTGGTTGTGATTGGAAACATTAATTGTGCTCATCTTGGGCACTAGCTCCACTGGAAAATGGGAGAATAATTGTCAATTTCTCCTAGAGCAAGAAGAATATATGGCTTTTCAAAAATATGTCACTTTAGATATTCTAACAATTTGTTTAAATAATGCAAATACTAACCCAAACTTTGTAGATATTTCAACATCTATCAACCCTCCCAATTATGTTCCTTTCTTTACTATACATGAATATTGCTAAATTTTCAAACTAAATGTTAAGGCTTGGAATATATGATTAATGATTCTAATTTTGCTTTGGAAAGTTTTGTTGTTTCTTTCAAGACAAGCTAGCTAAAGAAGAGCTAATGTTACCATATCAACAGCTTTCTTATTTTTGAGTTGGTATGCTTTTCCTCTAATTTGTCCATAGAGTAGCTATGGAATTAGAGGTATGGGGTAGTTTTAGTTTGATAGGATCTACTGCCAAATTGATTTTGAAAAGTTACAGGTATAAAATAGGCATTTTGTATTTTCAGAGGTATTACCATAAAGTAGACAATTAATTTTTTTTTCCTTTCCAACCTCTCTTTTCTAGGTTTTCGACAAGAAAATTTTTGTCTTGGTGCACCATGCAAGCAAAGATTTTGATTTTTTTAGGAGCATGGAAGATTCCATAAAGTGAGTGAGAAGGTAGATTTTCTACCTCTCTCAATTAAGAAGTCGTATCCATATTTTATAGAGAAGGATATATCCCATCTCCACTTCAAACTATCTCTCTCCTAGCCTAAAACTGAGGATCAACCCTCTGATTTCATTCTCCATATTGATAACTTTTGTGGTAGCTCTCCTTTTGAGTAAAGGTCCTTACTTATCAACTTACGTTATTTTGATATCTTTGGTTTTTGCAAATTTATAGGCTTCTGAGACATTGTTTTTTACACCACAACCATCAACCACTTATCTTTCTAGAAGCATATTAGTTTATTGTTCCCCATTTCATAGTCAATATTGGTCATTGACACGTTCATCACTTTCAGTACCCCTTCCAGAACATAAAATAGACTTCTGGATCCCTTTGTGTTTGTAGGATTGGTAGTTCTCCTCCATAATAGATGTCTATCACCAATAGTGCCTAATTGAATGTTTATATGTCATGTACTCATAAACCTTCATTGTGTCTGTTTTTTACAAATAAGCTCCCAACTAGCCAAATTGTATTTATGTACCTTTCTAGTCCATCTACATAGAAACCTAGCTTTGATTTGGTCTTAGTTTTTAATTACCCACTTAGGCAAGTGATAGAAGGTCATCTAGTAAATTTGGGTAATAGATAGAATTGAATTTATGAAGATTATTCTTCGACCACATCCCTCCCCCCCCCCCCCCCCCCCCCCCCCTCCCCTTCTCCCCTCCTCTCTCTCCCTCCTCCCCTTGATAGACCCTTTTTTCATTCCATGTGTCTAGCTTTTTCTCTACTTTATCCATGAGAGGGAGCCATTCAATTTTGGAGAGCTCCCTATCCTTTATGGGAAGGCCAAGATAGTTGAGAGGCAACTTCTCGATTTTATAGTTTATGATTTCTACTAGTTTTGTCACATTTTATTTAGTAGCCCCAAAGCTAATTGTTGTAATTCATAGTGAAAGATTTACAAACTTTCTTATTCTTAAATAACACAACAAACAAGAAGTAATGTAAGATAAAATAAAATAAATAAAAAGAGACAAAGTAATATATATAGTTCACACAAAAATGGATTACATTATGAGAAAAATGAGAAATTCACTGCCAATAAACTTTATAAGAGTTTATAAAAAAAATTTACTCTTTCTTATCTAACTAAATTCTTTACCAAGATTCAATGTCTCCACCACTTTCAAAGAGAATCTCTAAAAGAGCACCACAAAAAACCACCACGAGAGGCCACCAAAAGCACTAGAAAGACCTACACATGAAAGCCAACAGTCTCTCTTTTTCTCCTTTTCTCTATTTTCTCTATTCCTCTCTCTTGTTCAACCTCAACACCACATCTAACCCTATATATTACAAGAGTATTTATCTTATTGAATCTAAATTCTACTCATAAGGTATTCAAAATCATACATAAATCCAAATTTAACTTTAGATTACTACTTTAACTCAAACCCCAATTAGAGTTTGAGACATCCAAACTTAACAGGTAACCATATAATTTTTATGAAAGTTTATTTTCATACCAAAGAGCCCTTCAAATAAGTATATTATGGCTGTTAGATGTAAGAAATATTTTGGATCTAGTTCCCCAAATATTAAAATGCCATCAGCATAATACAAATTTAACACCCCACATAGCCCTTTAATTAGACATGCTTCATGGGCCAAATGTGATATTTTTTAAAGGTAGTCAGTCACAAATATAAATAGATATGATGAAAGAAGGTCACTCTATTTGCTTTATTTTTAGCTAAAGATGTTGTCATGTGGATATCTATTCAACAAAACAAAAATCTTAATTATCTCCAACAAATCCCAATCTAAAGTATCCATTGTTCTCAAAACCCTAGCCTCCATTAGCTTGAGTAGAAAGAACCAATTCACACTGCCATAAGCCTTTTCAATAAGCATAGCTCTCTATTTTTTTATTTTTTATTTGCCTCTAAAAATTATCTCTTGGGTAGTTACAACACTTTTCAAAAGTTATCATCCATGGACGAGCGCAAATTATGTAGGATCAATTAGGACTCTTCTCTAATCTCTCAGCTGATACTTTAGTGAAGATTTTTAGAATACAATTCAAAAGCCTTTTAGGCAGTTTATTCCTTCACTTTTTTGGGATCAGAGTAATTAGAGAATAATTGGCTTTTCCCAAGCAGGCTTTATAGAGGTACAAGTTAGAAAAAAAATTGGAGTGTATCTTTGTTGACCACTTTCCAAAATTTCTTGTAGAACAAGATAGGAAACTCATTTGATCCTAGTGTAATAAGTTCTAGATTCCTTTTTAACAAAAAAGGAGAATATAATATTGAATCAATATGAGAATGTAAACTACATAGTCATTCGTAGATTTCTTTTCTTAACCAATTCTCTAAATAATTTATTATAATTAGTTTAATTATACACATTATACAAGTTAGATAAACTTATTATTTAGATACTATAGATAAAAAATATCTAGTATTGTATCCTACAATTTGCTACGTGTCATGAGACCACCAAACCACCATAAATAAATCATACAATTTTGGGGTATCAATTGGATGTTGGTCCTTTATTTTTCTTTAATTTTCTTTTGTTTCCTTTTTGAATTGTAAAAAATATGCCCTTTATTTAATAGCAAAATTATTATGAATTTTTTACTTAGTTAAACAAAATCTTCTGCTATGTTACAAAAACTAGGGTTGTAGTTTCAAGACTTGCTCAAGAAATGCATAGGATGTTAATTGTTTCACTAGGCATTGAGATTATGGTCTCTCATTCCCGACTCAGAGTAAGTGCCGAAACTCTCTTGAACCCAAATTTAACAAATAAATCGCATGACCTTATGATGATATATTTGGAAGACTTCAAGACAAGTTATGAGTTTCTTAATATGTATTGCAAGCTTAGATGTTTGATATTCTTTAGAGAATAACAAGTCCCATAAATTTTACATGATAGAGTTGGTCTATCCCCATTTCCACCAGCAATAGGTAGGCCTAGGGCCATGCATTCAGTTCAAAACTAAACCGAACCGAATAAATCGAACCGAAATTTTTAGTTTTAAAAATTCAAAAACTGAATTGAACCGAATACTATAAAAACCGAACCAAAATATTCGGTTCAGTTTAAACCGAAAATCAAAAATTTAAACCAATTTTATTTTTTCAGTTTAAATTTAATTATATTTAAATTAAAATAAAAATAAAAAATCAAAACCAATATTATATATTTATATATAATATGTAATTCAGTTTGATTTTGTTTTTATGGTTTTTCAAAATCAAAAACCGAAACTGAAACTGAATTTTAAATTTTCTATTTTTCAAAATCGAATCGAACCGGAAATCGAAAAACCCGAACCGAACTGATTATTCGGTTTCGGTTCAGTCGGTTTGAACCAGATAGTGCATAGGTCTAGGTAGGCCCAAATGATTGTGAACTTCTTGACAAAAAATTAGCATAACAAAGGTTATTCAAATTTTGAGACTCTTATCTTCGTAGATAAGTTACTTTAAAAATAATTAATTGTACAAAAAAGATAAGTAACTTCAACTTAATTGCAAGAAAGTTTTAAATCTTAGTCAAAATAAAAATAGTTCGCCCAAACCATTTTGATTTCTGTCCAAAGTACAATAAACTAAACATAAGTTACAATTTCAAAAGAAACTCTAATTCCTCATCTATTGTGCCCTAGTTTTTCCCCATGTTCACTGCCATAAGTGTCCTTGCTCAATCCCCCACCCTTCTTTTGTTTTATTTTGCTTGTGTGTTTGTTCTACTATTGCATCCTCCTCTGTCTCCTTTTACCGGCATTTGCCACCTCCACCATAACCTTCTTTTCTTCCTCTTCTTCTACTTCGTTTCCTTCCTCCTTTATTACAATACTGGATAATGATCAATTCTAAATGAAAAAAACTCCTATTTGTTCAACATGCTAACAAGGCCCTTCATAAATTATTAGGAAGATAGCCACTGGGCATGGAGACCAAAGTCGATGAAAATAACAACTTTTTGACTTGCCAAGTCCACATGCATGTGATAGAAATAAGTTTACATTGACATAAATGCCACATTTGCATATTCAACCATTTTTAACTTTTCTTTATCAAATGAGTTTAGTCTCAACAAAATTAATTGTTATAACCTTAAACTTGCTTGATCGTTGAGGAAGGTATGCATTTATATTTAGATTTTAGTCTCTTCTAATGGGTTTTTTCTAGTACAATAATCTAATCTATACTATAATGATCATGCACCAGATTTTGGTCACCCATAGCTAATCTAATGGTATAGAGGTGTGCTAATCCAATGGAATAAAATCATGAAAGTTTGAGATGAATCAATACATGATTATTATACTAGTGATTGGATCCTAGTTTTTACTCTTATACATAGATTCCCAGCAAACAAAATGATAATAGACCATATTGAGGATGTGTCTATTTAGTTGCCTAGTTCTACACATAGAACCCACAATACAAGTTGAACTCAACCAAATTCCTTGGGTTGATGTCCATGATAAAGTAAAATTACTATTAAAATAAATTGTGAGCTCTAAAAAATGAGTTTAAATAGCACTAACAAGATGCCATATATGGAAACAAAGGATACATACACAAATATTACTTCACAAGAATAAGGATTTTATATAATAAAAACTAGTTTGGTGATTCTATCCATCACATTTTAAAAAATACTCATGAGTTTGAATTCCAAAATATTTTTTATGTAGATTGTAGGTTCATTTTTTAGAGTCTCGTTTGATTTGGAATCAGGATCAGGATCAACCTTTTTCAGAATTTTTTTTTTCTTGTAAAATTAATATTACTTATTTTACACTATTATTAAATTCAATCATTATAAAAAATTAAATAGTTTTTTAAACTTTAAATTATTGAAGCATTAATTTTGATAAAAAGATATTAGTTTACAAAAGTGGTTCAGTAGTTTTGATCATGATCCTGATCCCGAACTAAACGGTGACTAGTTGTGGATAAACCAAGGACTAGTTGGATCCAATCTACTATAATGGATAGCTAGAACTAGGTAGATTTTGAGATCCTTATTGCAAGGAACTATGTTTGGACAAAGTTCGACATAAGGGATTGTTTAGTTAGTAAGAAGTGGAGCAAAGAGGTTCAAAGATCACTTCCCTCCACTTTTGTTATTTAATTGTCTGTGACTTCTTAAAAGTTAATTTACTTTTGAGCACTTTTGATCTAAAAGGGAAAAATAAATTAAATTTTACTTTTATTTTTTAGTCTGAAATGGCTTCTAAAAGTAAATCTAATGGTATTTTAAATCATAATAACATTAACAATCTTGCATACAATAATCATATATTTTTTAAAAAAATTATCTATAAAAAATATATAACTGATATTTTACATAAATAAATACATAGAAATTTATTTCTAAAAAATAAAAATTAAATAAATAATTTTAAAAAAAATAAATAAATAATATTTTACTTAAATAATTATACTTTTAAAATATACTTTTATTTAAAAAAGTTAGAAGTAAATTACTTCCAATCACTTCTAAAAGTGAGTCAAAAGTGGAAAGGAGTGACTTTTCTACCTTTTCATCCACTTCTGAATAATCAAATAGCCCCTAAATAAATACTTTTGGAAAACCTTTAAATAAAATCCCTATTTGTGGAACTACATATAATATTAATTATTTTTTTATATTAGGCATATATATGGTAGTAGGTATGCGAAATTATATATAATTTTGATAACCAATAAGGGATTATATGTGAAGGATATTAATTCTCACATCTTATGAAAATTGATTATTCCATCTAAATATGAAACAATAAATGCAATCATTAAAAATTAAAAGTATTAAAACTATGATTCTTTCACCCATTATTTGTAAATTTTTCCATATAAAATGGGTAAGAAGAATCAATCTCCTCAAGAAGAAGATTTGATACCCATATGTACATATTCCTATTAATCTCACTCAATTGGAACATGCATTGGAGTTTCTCACTAACCCAAAATTCAATTCCAAATATTTTTCTAACATGATTGGGATTCTAGAAAAGATAAATTATGCATCGTATATATGTAAAATATGTATCAGAAACTATGTTCATAATTTTGAAAAGGTAAGTTATTTTTAAAAAAATAACTTTTTACCTAAGTCATCTTTTTCTAGCTTCTTATTTGAGCTTGATGGCAGACTATTTTTCTTTTTTTGGTCATCCGTTGAAGTAGTAGCTTCCTGTGTTACAGGTTTTATTCGTGTATATTTACCTTTATCCATCGTTCTTCGAGCAGGTAGTGCAAGGATCCAACCTGTAGGAATTTCATACCTTGGGCGTCCACGTTTTTCATGCTTTGTTTCTGCATTTCTTTCAATTCTCTCTGCCTGTTGTTCGTTGATGTTGGCAATAGTAAAAGCATCATTAGTAAGATTGGAGAAGGAGGCATAAAACAAAATTAACAATATCTTTTTTAGTAGTTTCACTTAAAATTTATAAAATAAGACATGAATTATCCATTACAAGTAAAAACTAAGAAAAATGAAAGAGAAGAACATGTCTCACCATTGATGAAAGATCACAAAGCAAGCTTCGCACAAAGGAGAAATGGATTCATGGAAATTAATTTCAACTCTTTTATACGGAGCATAATTGGTCAACGGAATTAAATGAGAGAACCAAATAATTAATACCAGTGGATTTTTAAAAAAGATATACATTAATGTGAGAAAATAGTACATTGAACCTGAGTAGTGAACCATTATAACCATAATTACTCTATGTTGGCTCGACAAATGGCTAACAAATAATAGGTTGAAAGAATCTAGGAAAAATTAAAATAAAAGGCAGTTTAAGGAATATTATAATTTTTCACGGACCTAAGTGACATTTTAGAAATTTTGAGATTTTTCATTCAATTCATTATTTTTCTTGCACTAACTTTCATATTTTTAATTATGTCTCTTCTATTTTCTAAAATGTAAGGATATTTTCTTAAAATTCAATGGGCTAATTTTTTATTAAATTCAACCAAAATTACTTTTCATTATTTAGTTTAAGTACTATATTAAATTTTTCTTTCTTCGCTGCCCCTCCAACCCATATAACATAAATTGAGAATAAAAGTTTTCAATTTTATCCCATTATAGGTCTTCATATTATACATAGTATATCATGACATGTTACATATTAGAACTTCACATTTTAGATATAATGTCTCCATCTTTTTTATTGTTAATACTCACATTTTATATAGAAGGACGTTATATGTTATACAGTAAATCTCAACAATGCTTCAAGCCATGATTTTAAGTGAAAATCGAATAAAAAATAAAAAATAGTATTAGCATCCTAAAAATTTTCAAGTAACCCTTTTGATTTTAAAAATTACCAATAACCTCTACTCTCCATTTCTACATACAATTATATATGTATATCTGAATATAATTAACTACATTTAAAGATATTCATTATAAGTAGTATCTATTCATATTACTCAAGTTCTATTTATATTATCTTTTTTATGTTTATTATACCTTGTAACTGGTTATATATTTTTTAATTTAAATATACATCTGCAAAAATAGAAGAGCAAGAGTTATTGATAATTTTGAAAACCAAAGAGATTATTTTAAAATTCTAAAATTTTCATCAGGTTATTGGTAATTTTTTAAATATATAAAAGACAATATGGTACTAATTATAAAGTTTTAGTGTATTTACATTGTGTTAAGTAAATATTAAATATATTCCATGTAAGTAAAAAAAATACAATTGCATAGAGGATTAAATTAGATTTTTAGGACTCTTTTTTGTAAAACAAGTTTTCATAATAAAAGAAATCAAATAAAGCTAATTAAATTCAACCAATAACCATAAATGTTTGAATTAAAGAGAGAAAATCAAGTTAAAATTATTCGACATCCAATCACATTTGCTCCAAAATCTTTGGCTTCTCCTAAGAACACTAGTGATATCTCTTCCTTAAGACGCAATGGTTGAGAACAAATTTACAAATAGACCCCTTATAAAAAAATTTTACAAATAGCTCCTATAAATCAAAAATTTATAAATAAATATAAATTTCAAATCTTAATAAATTTATCTAGAATATTATCTATTCAAATATAAAATCATAATATTCCTATGCATAAGGATTCAAAAGAAAAGATCGTATCCCAATCATGATCAAAACTAATTGATAAGGATATACTGATATTTACGTCAAAATTTGAATGAATTTTATCTCATTAAATACCTATAAAAACCCACAAATACTTACAAATCACAAGAGAAAAGAGAAGAAATGAGAGACTACGGAGGAGAATGTGGGGAAGAGAAGAAAAGAAAGACACAGAGGACCCAATAGGAAAAAAAGGTGAGACTCGAAATTCTTATCTTTGTGTTTTTTTTCATTTTATTTCCCCCCTGTAATGTTTTTTTTTCAGTCCAAGACCACGATGTCTCCCATTCCTCCATTATCCTACCTTGCATATTGCTTCAGGCTACTGTCCCAACTAGAACACAGTTAGAATACGATCAAAATAGGTCAAAACATAGCTAGGACATGGTCAAGACATGATCGAAATACAGTCGAAACACAGCTGAACTTCTCTAAAAACTCTCCATTCTTGCATTACTTCCCTATGGTCACCATCCATTGGTCAGACCTTAGCTGCAACACAACCCAGCTCTGTCGTCCTATGAACTTACTGCCCCAATTGGAACATGGTCAAAACACATCTGAAACACGACCAAAATATGACCAGAACATGACAAAATATAGCTAAAACATGATGGAGCATGCAAAATGCGATCAGAATACTATCAAAGTACAACCAATATAAGAATGAAACATGACCAACATACGGTTGAGCTTCCATCTCTAAAAAAAAAGGAGAAAGAAAAAGAAGAGAAGAAAAAAAGAGACTTTTTTCTCTCTTTTCATACGGTTGAGCTTTCCATCTAAAAAAGAAAAAAAAAAAGAAAAAAAGAGAGTTTTTTCTCTCTTTTCTTTTTTTGATTTTCAATTGCTAGCCAAGCGCACCAATGATATTTTTCTAGATTATTGGACCACCTTCAGTTTTCCTGAAATGTCAATTGGCTTACTAATCTGACCATCTTCAGATTCTCCAAAATGTTAATCAAGCTGATCGAGTCACCTTTGGATCCTTCAAAATACTAATCAAGCTAACTAGGTTACCTTATATTTTTCTGAAATGCTAATTAAGCTAATTAGACCACCTTTGAATTCTCTGGGATGCCAATCAAGCTAATTGAACTGCCTTTGAATTTCCTAAAATACTAATTATGCTTACAAAGCCATCTTCAAGTTCCCTGGGATGTTATTCCAAAAGACAGCCTTCGGACTCTCTCCAAGTCAATCTGATTAATTAAATTGACTAGTCAATCTAAGTCAATATAGTTCAAAGAAATAAAATAACTAAGTCAAATAAATCAGCTAGACTCGAATGACTCATTGGACAAGCTAATGATTTCAAATTAAATTAATGAAATTTGATTGACCCAAACCAAAAGTAGGTTTTAATCAGAATTGAACCAAGTTTGAACCTAAACTCTAAATGGTTGGATCAAGTTCAAAACCCTAAGACAAATCTAAACTGAGTTCAAATCAAATCAAAGTGGGTTGAATCAAAGTTTGAACTTAATCACCAAAATAAGTCCAAATCATAATCAAGTCGAACGAAACTCTAATTGTGTCCAACCAAGTCTAAGCCAAATCTAGAATTAAATACAAACCCTAAATGGATCTAACTCAAATTTAGGGTTGATCCAATTGCGTTAAACCTAAACCCTAAATGTGTCCAACCCAAATCCTAATCGAGTCCAATCAAGTTTTGAATCCAATTCCCAAGGCAAATTGAAACCAAGTTTGAAAACAATTAAGTTCAAACTAGAACTATACTTGAATATAAAACAAAGTCTAAACTTAACTAAAGTTTGAACCAAACCCAAGTTCGAATCAGAACCAAGCTTCAACTAAAACCAAATTCAAAGTAGAACAAACTTGAACCAAGATCAAGTATGAAATGAACCAAATTTGAATCACACGATACTTGAACTAAAATCAAGTTTGAGTTAAATCGAGTTCGAACCAAAATAAAACTTGAACCAAAATTAAGTTTGAATTAAGCCAATACCATACTTGAACCAAAACTAAGTTTGAACTAAATCAAAGTTGAACCATGATCAAGTCTAAACCAGAATCAAACATCTAAGTGAGGTTCAAATCAAATCAAATCGAGTTGAATCGAGTTGATATAGAAGTTAAACTGATTCAAGTCAAATTCAATCACCATGTGACTTAATCAAGATCAGTCAAATCAAATCATCTTGGATTGAGCTCAAAGCAGCCAAATAATCTTAATCCAAATTCAAACCAAGGCTAAATAATTTGTGCTAGCTTCAACCAAGAAAGTTAACCTAAGGTCGATTAGGTTAGGACAAATCAATAGCAAATCAAGGCCATTGATTTTCCTTAAATCAAATTAAGTCCAAACAAGGATGGTTAGCATAAACATAAACTAAAGCTAGACAGACATGGATTCAGTTAATTAGTCAATTTAGTGTCATAGTTGAAAGAAATTCAATGACAATAAATACAAAGCCGTCAACAACACTTCAAACTTAATCGACAAAAAACTAAAAAGTCACTTATTATTAAGTCAAGAATGGTTAGCATAAAACAAAGTCGCTAACTATTCGTTTAAGTTAAATTAAACTAAAACATATTTGCACTCAGCTAATCAAATAGCCAAATGTCAAGTCTTAATCAAAATAAAAAAAATCAACCGGCAACAAGTAAAAAGCAGTCGGCGATATTTCAAGACCAAATAGTAAGTCAAAATCATTAGAAACACCCTAAAATCATATGAGTTTGTTAGTATCCTCTGGGGATCAAATTAAGTATCAAGTCTAGTCAAAGTTAAATTCTAGCGAATCCATTTACCACATTAATTTTTTTCCTTTTCATTTATCTTTGTTTGTATTAATTAGATTTCTTAATTTAAGAGATTTTTTGCGATTATCAGAATAATTAAAATAGAGACTTGCGTCTATTAAAAACCATAAATTTATGATAAATTGAAAATCCACCAAAATTCAAGATCCTTTAGCGATTCTAGGCGGTCGATCACGACTCCGTATATTCAACCTTGAGAGTTTATTGATAGGCTGAGGATGGAGTACAAATTACACAATCTAGTTAGGTTTGCTGAAATAGTGTGTGCTTTACCTTTGATAACATATCCCATGTTTTTTAAGATATGTTCAATTGTCTTTAGTTGTTAGTACATCATCTGAAATATTAATTAACTTGTTTCTTGTAGTTCAAATTAGCTGTGGAAAGAAAAGCGGAGCATTTTTTGGCTACAAACTTAGATTTCTGATATTAATTATTGAAACTTTCAATTTTGTGTCAACCATTCGTAGGATATTTTATTTCTCAAACACTTGAGCAATATTGAAAAAAAGGTACTATTTTTGTGTCAACTAAACAAGACATGCTTCTTTTTTGTGAGATTTAAATCTGAAATCATGTTTCAAGAGTGATATTGGGTCCATTTGATATAACATTAGCAATAGTCACTAAAAAAAAAAAATCGATCAACTAATAAAAGTGCCGGCAATAATGAGAATTACCGGCACTATATTTCTAAGCACCAGTAATGTCCATTGTCTATTATCGATACTAATTAAGATATATTCCTTCTCTTAAAGGACATATGCAACGAGGAGGAGGTGGAGATGACGACCGGATCCTTGTCGGCCGGCACCCCGATTGCCACATCGTCCTCAACCACCCCGATTTTAGTTTTCAGTATTGTCCGGTTTGTCTCCTTCCTTATTAATTTCTTTTTCTTTTTTTTTTTTCATGGCTTTTCCATTTGTTAAACGCTTTTAATTTTTGATGTAATTTGCTCATGCTTTTGATGAACAATAACTTATGAACATGACATTTACTTGGTGAATATATACTCCAATCCATATAAATCATCTGGTTGATGAGTTAAACGGGCTCTCTGGCATGTGTTAGAATGTTAGTTAACTACTACAATTCAAATACAGGTGCAAGATTTATGCAGCAGGTTGACCATGGAGGGATCAACAACTATTCCCTTCTATTTTGCTTTTCCTAATTCTTGGGTCGGATGTTTTTCCTAACTGGATTACTAAACTCATGCCTCAAGATGATACATTGGCTATGATTTCAATCTTATATATTTGAAACTATTTGAGTTTAGACTTAGACCCTTGCTTTAATCTGTTGATGTTAGTGTGATAATATTAGAGCATAAGAAAGCTTGCATTATTGTGGAGTCAAACTGTGCTTGTTTAAGGAAAATGCTGACATAGAACGGTATTTTGCAGTTGAGCATCTTCTTTTGTTCTCTTTGATGGATTTATTTTGGCTTTTTTGTTGTTGCAAACTTACATATTAGAGCAGGGTGATTATTACGATTAAATAAGTTAATTATTAGTTAACAATTGAGATTACGTGAATCATTCAGGTAGACCTACATCTTCTTAGATGATTTTGTTATTTGATTTTAGCTACATTAATGCAGCAGTTTATCAGTTTCTTGTACTGTAAATATGTGAAATTTTTTGTTGTTATCCAACAGCATTCGATAGACATTCTCAGATAAATATCCACAAGTATAATCACAATATGATTATTCCATCATTCCGTCCTTTCTATTTATGTTTCTGTATTCGGACTTATAATGATGAGATCATTGTAACTTGAGGATCCTGCCTTAGACTCTTGATGCTGTAAATATATGAGAATGGGCTATTAACAACCTTATAAACCATCTTGGAGGCTTTCAAAGATTTCCCTTCCTCTTCCTTGGGTTTGTTGACTATGCTGCTTGCCTTGGACCCTTCATATCGTGGTACTGCAGCTTCCGCTCTGCAAAATGAAGCGAGTCATGTACCTTCCAAAACTGAATTCCATAATTTTCTGTTCTTTTAGTTGTTATTGTTGAAGATGTATCCATGTGTGTAACTAAAAGTATGGCCTTGTGTACATGTCTATAAAATATGTCTCTGAAAATAGAGTTTTAACATCGTTGTATAGGGTATCAGATACTAATGACTATCTAACATCATCCTCTATTGCAAGTGATGGAGTAATATTTGCAGCATCTAGCATCAACCTTGGAAAGGAAGATTCAGGAATTGCAGCATCTAGCATCCAGTATCTACATCAAGATTCACACCGATCTCAAGTTACCGAGAAGAAAACTTTTTTGCATCAAGTAAAAAAGAAGACCACAAGATTTCTCTTTTTTTGGAATTTTTTTGTTTAATTTATTGATGCAATATGAGTGTATTTGTTAGAGATTTCAAATGTTATTTTGTTGTATTATATGCTGTCAATCAAACAGTAAGGGCCCGTTTGAAACGGGGTCAGAGATAGGGTCATCTCGCATTGACCAGACTATTTTTTAAACACCAAAAATTTGATCAGATTAACATTATTTAATTTAATTTAATTATAAATAAAAAAATAACTAAAATACCCTTATTTCCCCCGGCGAGCTCTCTGTGCGAGCTCGCCGCCCGAGCCGGCCGCGCGAGCTCAGAGCGTGAGCTCGGCCGGCGAGCTCCCTGCAAGAGCTCCCTCGGCTAGCCCCCCGCACGAGCTCGGGGCCTAAGCTCGTCGCCCAAGCTAGCCTGAGGAGCTCCCCACTCGAGCTCGCCGGCGCGCCGGACCTCGTCGGAGAAGACGAAGTCGGCGGCGGTGAGGATGGCTACTGAGAGCAAATTTATTCAGAAAAAATTTAAAACACCCGCTAGCCAGATCAGTAACCAAATAAGATATATTTGACCGCATTATCGTTTTATACTTTACCCCTTCTTTTAACCTTGACCTTGACCCCTTCTTTTGACCTTGACCTTGATCCCGTTTCAATGATAATGGTTCTATGAATTTTTCTAATAATTTCTACAATGTTGTTTGGTGATCATATTTTTTAATTATTAGCTACTGTAGCATTATACTATGGTATTATACTGTATCACTATATAATAATGACGTTAAATATTGACGCCACTAATACTTATATATTAGTGACATTAATTGAACTCATTAGCAGCATAAGTTATTATCGCGGCTAATGATTTTTAACGGCACTAATTTAGCACTACGAATATTTGTACCACTACCTAACACGATATTAAATTGGCATTATTAATAACTTTTCAATGTTAATTTTAAATATAATAATGTTAAATTAGCATTAAAAATATTTATAATTATTGTAGTCAATTCTCTTCTGATTGTTAAAATTAATTGAATATCTAATAAAACATACAACGGCCTCTTCATCATTTGGTTTCAGAACATTTGTAACCTATGATTTATATGTTCCGTTTGTTTTGCAATAGTGCTTTCAGAAGGCAATTTGTACGTGGGCGTCAAAGGTTCTCTTGAACATCGGTTAAGGCTCGGCACAGCTACATCTCTATCCAGTTTTAAGGAATTTCTCCAGCCGTAGCCCTCAGTGATTCCTGCAGACAAGCAAGCCTCTCTTTGGTATGTTCTACTATCTTCTGTTATGCTTCTTCTATCACATAAAGCTAATCCTTTGCAGTGCTAAGAAAAACGCTTCTCCACTGCAAATCTGAAATATAAGAAATTAGCATTCTTATTAAACCGCTAAAAATCTGAATCTGATGCAAGTTGTTGATTCATTATAATGTAAAATAGCAGCACTAACATTAGGTACAGGTGTGATGTAGAACAACTACATTTTTTTCATCGTAAAATCAGATATTGAATTCAAATTGAATTCCAATTCCAAATATGATCCGTTAGAATTGTTACAAGTACAGTTTAAAGATCATATTTCCTAAAATATTCATCCAAATTTAGTAAATAATCATCCATTGAAAAACTGAGATCAATTCCTATAATTTTCTTATTTACTATTTTGGCTAGTCGGTACTTATATTAGTCAAAATTAGGATTTATTTAGGAGTTTGAGTCAATAACAATCCTAACACAATAAAGAATAGAATTCAGATCTTTTTATTTAAAATATACTAAGTAGAATTTTTAATAATGTTTAAGTTCTATTTTTAGTTTACACCAAATAAAACTCTAAGTTTATTAGAGGAGTATATATATAGCCCAATATTGTAATAAAAAAAAATTTCTATCAATAATATTCTCTTATTTTGGATTTGTTTCCTTCTATCTTTCTTGTGAATGTAAGGATCTATCGTGATGAGAAGATGTTGATATTCTCTCTATTTCTCATGTCTTCCCCCCACTGTATCAATTGGTATCAGAGCGAGGCTCTTCTTACTTAATGTCTAACAATAATGCAACCTGCAACAACTCTTGAGTTTTCCTCTGATACCACTTAATGCAGAGAGGGGAGGCACAAGGGGTAGAGAGAAGATCACCGTCTTCTCACCATGATAGATTCTTGAATTCATAAGAAAAATGGAAAGAAAATAAATCTAAAATAAGATAATATTATTAATAAAAAAAGATTTTTTTATTATAACTTTGAGCTGTATATATAACTCTCTTATAAATTTAGAGTTCTATTTGGTGTAAACTAAAAATAATACTTAGAGTCCACTAAAAATTCTATTTAACATATCTTAAATAAAAAGATTTAAATCATATTTCTTATTAGGTTAGAATTATTATTAACTCGGACTACTAAATAAATTATAATTTTGACCAATATGGATGCCGAATTAACTAAAATAGTAAATAAGAAAATTCTAGGAATCGATCTCAGCTTTTCAATGGATGGTTATTTACTAAATTTGGATGAATATCCTAGGAGATATGGCTTTTGGATTGTAGCTATACCAATTCTAATAGATCATAATTGGAGTTGAAATTCAACTTATACTGGATCTTTAATTTTACTGTAAAAAGGATGTAATTGTCTTACATCAGATTCCTCCACTTATAAAAGACTTGTCCTCAAGTCAAAAATTGAAGTCTTCATTATTGCAGTTGTGCTCATATTAATTTTTTGTAGTATAAAACTTGATGATGAAGACCAACTAGACTTTGTTGAAACTTGTCAATTATTTGATTCTTATTCTTCCAATGTTTCAATTTATTTGCCTCTATTATTAGTCGGTACCTATAGTTTTACTCAATCCCTAAAGTAGTCTTTACGACCTGTAGACTTTTATATTCAATTATGCATCTCGAATAATCATAATAAACTTTTGGGTATAATGAATAACAACTAAATTTAGGTATTATTTCAATCATCCTTAAGCGGTAAAAAATTTTGCAGTATTTTCACATCTTCATTAGTAAATTTTGGATAAAATAATTGGCCCTTTTCAAAAGAAATATTGTGATTTGTATTACTAGTAATTTTACAACTTTGATTGAAATTCTTAATATGTGCAGATGACTTCTCTTATGAACTAAAAATTTCTTAAGAATTGCTAGTAGGCATGTTCAAATCCTTGTTTGGACTTGCTTCATCCACAAGAAAGGTACTTAAAATTACTTTTCCACTATCATCTTCTTCTTTGGTATTCATCATTACAAAGGAACAAGGTTTAATATAGGAAGAAATTGTAGTAGAATTTATGACAGCATTAACCTCTGAATGATTTATCTCAAAATTTTTTATTTTCTTTTGAAATTTTTGAGAATCTAGATTGAATTTTATTTTTTCTTGAATCTCATACTTCAATTTGATGGGTACCTCCTCATAATGAATAAAGTAATCCTCTTATATAAATTTTCTTTCTAAAAGATGTTGCATCTCTAACCATATTTGGAGTTTTTGATGATCTTTTTTGCATGTTATTGTTAAAGTTGCTCCCACCGTGATGAAACTTACCCCTTGAGTTGTAATTCAACAATCTTAATTTTTATTATCTCAGAAACCTTTAGATGCCTGAAAAAGTCTTCAAGTTGTTCTACTCAATCGAAAAAGTTTTCATATCCATGAAAATTAGAAAGCTAATTTGAAGAAGCTATCTCATGTGATAATCTCCAAAATGTTGGACCGCGAGCCTCTTCGACGATCAATTGACAAACTTGATTCTTATTTTTAATCTGCTTCAAAGCTTCATCCTTCCGAGTGATAGAAGCAAGAAAACTTTATTTGATCAAATCTTAAATTTGACAATCTCCTAGATCACTATCTATAAAGTTATTGCGATCAACTATAATCAATAGAGTTGAGCTCAAAAACAATCTCGCTCTGATATTACTCGACGAAGTAAAAAATGTGGTAAATAAGAAAAACACTGTTGCCTTCGTTAAAAACCCCTTGAGTCCACAAGAAAAAGAGAAAATTCACTAAAATAAAATTTTATTGAGAATAAAAGTAGTTTTCCACATCCACAGGGCTAAGACCTACTTATACAATTACCAGAAATCCTATTTGAGTAGGTTTCTGCTTTTCTAAGTCCTAAACTGAATACAATTCAGCTTGAACCCATTAATTGGGTTGATAAAAATCATAAATAAGTTAACGTAGGAAAATAAAAAACCTAAATAATGATTCATCTTTCCAAAATCCTAAATTGAATAGGATTTAGTTCAAAGTCAATTTTGAGTTGGTGGAATATAAGAATAAGACCTAATTGACTCAAATTAGAAGAAATTCATGATATCATAATAAAGAGAATTTTAATAAAGAAAAGTACTAAATAAGATAAATCCTAAATTAAATAAAACAATGAATCAAATCATTTGTTGTGCCTCCTTGACTTCTGAATTAGCTTCTTTTAACTATAAATTTCTGAACTTCTTCCTTTAAGCATCTTACATCAGTGTCCCCTTCTTATGAAGAACTTGTCCTCGAATTATTTTGTCATAACTTGCAATCCTCAAGTGCATGGTAATCAAAAAAATCTTGAATATTAAAAGTATTTAAGATTGCTAAATCTTTCGGGAGGTCGATGACATAGGTATTATCATTTATCTTTCTTAGTATCTTTAATAGCCCAATTTTTTTCTGCTTCAGTTTGTTGTAAGTTCCAATTAAAAACTATTCCTTCCTCAAGTGCACCATCACCCGATCTCCTTCTTGAAATTTTTTTGGACGCTTATGAACGTATGCTTTAGTTTTGTATTTGGCATTGAATTCTTCTAATTTTTTTTACTAAGTAAGCACTTTAATAATTCTCTCCACCATGTTGTCTATAACTATGCTTGTTCCTGATAATTTAGACAACACTACTAGGTCCAGCGGGTGTTTTGAGATTCTTCCATTAACAATTTCAAATAGCAATTTTTTTGTGGATCTGTTCTTTATGTTATTGAAAGTGAATTCAACTTGTGCAAGTACATAGTCCCACTACTTTGGTTTGTTTCTTGAAAAACATCGTATGATGTTTACAAGTTTTTGATTCACCACTTTAGTTTTCTCATCTATTTGAAAATAATAATCACTGCTAATTCTAGATATATATCAAACCACCTCCACATTATCTTTCAGAAGTGACTTAAAAATTTTGTGTCATGATCAGAAGTGATAGTCTTACAATCTCCTGAAAGAATATATTAGTCACCCTTGTTGCATCTGTTGTCTTCTTATATGGAATGAAATATGTCATCTTGAAAAATCTATCAACAATAATAAATACTGAATTTCAGTCTCATTGAGTCATGGGGAGGCCCAAAACAAAATCCATCGATAGATCCTCCCATAGAGCATTTGGCACAGGTAATGGAGAATAAAGGCCAATGTTTTGAGAGCTTCCTTTGACTGTTTAGCATACACAACGCCTTTGTACAAAGTGACCGATATCTCTTTTAAGTTGTGACCAATAGTAATGCTTTTCAACAAGTGCAATATTCTTGTCATGCCTAAGATGTCCTGCAAGGCCACCGCTATGCAAATCTTTCACCACATTTTCTTTCAAGGAGCACTTTGGAATGCAAAAATGAGAACTCTTGAAGAAAAAGCCTTCATGGATATATAAATTGCTTCTTTGTTTTGCTTGGTACTTTCTAAACTCCTCTTTGAAATCTTCATCTTCAACATATAATTTCTTCATATAATCAAACTCTTCAACTTCGTTGCTCATAGTTATCATAAGGCTACCATATGGCTCAAAGTATTCACCACCTTATTTTTTTATCCAAATTGGTGTTTCAAAACATAGGTGCATTGTTGTAAGAATAATGACCATCGACCATACATGCAATTCAAATCCTTCTGCCTATCAATGAATTTCAAGCCTTGATGGTCAGTATATAGAATGAACTCTCGTTGAATTGGATAGCATTTTCAATGACGAAATGCTTGTACGACTACATAAAACTAACTCATATGTTGACTACTTCTTTCAAGTTTCATTTAACTTTTCACTATAGAAAGCTATTGGTTTTCCTTTTTGGGATAGAACAGCTTCAATGCCTATGTAACAAGCATCACAGTCTACCTCAAATAACTTCTCGAAGCTAGGTAGTGCCAAGACAGGTGCAGTAGATAACTTCTCTTTGATTAACTTGAAGCTTCTATTAGCTTCTTGAGGTCAAGAGAACTTATCTTGCTTCAAACACTCAATTATTGGTGCCATAATAGAACTAAAGTTTTTGACAAATCTCTAGTAGAATGTCGCCAGACCATGAAAGCTCCTAACTTCTGATATACTTCTTGGTATCGACCATTCCTTAATAACTTTTATCTTTTCTTCATCAACATGAATGCCTTTGGCAGTCACCATGAATCCCAAGAAGACCAAGTGGTTAGTCATAAAATGATATTTCTTTGAGTTGATGTACAATTTCTCCTTCAACATAATAAGTACTTCTGATAGATGCTTTTTATGTTCTTCTTCATTATGACTATATACCAAGATATCATCAAAGTAAACAATAATAAAATGACCAATGAAAGGTTTGAGTACCTGGTTTACCAATTGCATTAAGGTACTTGGTGCATTTGAGAGTCCAAAAGGCATAACAAGTCACTCATAAAGTCCTTCTTTTATTTTGAAAGTTATTTTCCATTCATCACCGGATCTAATTCTGATTTGATAGCATTCACTCCTCAAATCTATCTTAGAGAATATTTCTGACCCTTCCAACATATCCAGTATGTCTTCTAAGTGAGAATTGGAAATCTATATTTTACTGTAATTCAGTTGATGGCTCGACTATCTACATATATTCGTCAACTTTCATCTTTCTTAGGTGTCAATAAGGTTAAAACTGCACATGGGCTCATGCTAATTCTGGTCATTCCTTTTCTGATCAACTTTTCAACCTTATTTTACAAAATTTGTGATTTCTTTGGGCTCATTCTGTAGTAGGACAGATTTGGTAAACTTGCTCTAGGAACAAAGTTAATGTGGTGCTGAATATCTCTTATTGGGGGTACTTTATTTAGAAGATCATCGGTATGATTTTCTTAAATTCATCTAGGAAGGGTGGCAAGCTTGTTAGGGCTTCAGTGGGCATTATCTCCATTCCTTTCTCAATTACAATAAATATTTGAGATGTCTCTTTACCCTCGTTTATAAAATTTTGCACAATCAGAAAAGAGTGACCCTCATCTTGTAAAATTTTGGATTGACGCTCTTCGCCAATAGGGGTGAGAATAATTTTCTTTCAATATTTAAAGAAGATGTAGTGATTATCTCATCCATGATGTGTAGAACCTCTATCAAATTGCCAAGGCCTACCAAGAAGGATATAGCATGCATCCATCTCTACAACATCACAGATTATCTCATCCTTGAAGAATTTTTCAATAAAAAAAATAAATTTAACACCCTTCAATTACCTTAGTTTCACCAACTTTTTTAATCTAGTCAATCTTATAGGAAGAGATGTGATTTCGTTTTCAATTAAAGCTTGTCGACCATGGTGTTAGAGAGAATTGTTGAAGTGCATATTGAGGTAAAGAAAGCTTTCTTTCTATTACAACCTTGGGTTGTATATATAACTCTCTAATAAACTTAAAGTCCTACTTGATGTAGACTAAAAATAGGACTTATAGGACTTAAACTCCACTAAAAATTTTACTTAATATATCTTAAATAAAAAGATCTAAATCCTATTACTTATTGAGTTAGAATTGTTATTGACTCGGACTCTAAAATGAATCCTAATTTTGACCAATAAAGATACCGAATTATCCAAAATGGGAAATAAAAAAATTATAGGAATCGATCTCAGCTTTCCAGCAGATGGTTATATGTTGAAAGACATCCTTCATCAACTAATTTTTAAGCATGATAGACATTATAATTTTAACTTGAAAATTGATCTCTCATCTTTCGGTGGCCAATTTTAAATTGAAAATTTTTTTTTTATTGACTTGCTAAAATTGAACGGTTATTCGACTACATAGAGATTCTAAATTCGAAAAAAATGAAGCTTGTTGCTTACCGACTCAAGAGGGTGTATCAACTTGGTGGGAACGCATCCAACTCGTATAGACTAATATTAGACCTATTCAAACTTAAGTAGGGCAAGTGTGTTGATAGCCCTACTGAATAATGATGAGTCTTACTTTTTTACTCTAAAACTATGTATAAGAAAGCCAAAATCTAATGCAACTTCTCTAGCAAAATATGCTCCTAATGCTCAATGTAAACATCTATGGGCGTAAATCTCTGCAAACAATTTAACAAAACTGAAATCTCAAAATCCTTTAAAAACAAACATAAAGAAAATATTTAACTGGTCCTACTAGCAGTACAATTTGGTAATAATATAGGGTTCAAATGCAAACATCCAAAAATCAGCAGCAACGCAAGATAAAGGTGCCCCCGTGCAGATAAGAGAGGGCGGTGATGGCACGTCGAATTGACAGGCCATTGCATCTCCTCCCCCTGGAAACAACCAATAAGAAAACGCCACGTAAAAAAACGTGGCAAAATACTATATGTAAGAAAGCGTAACGCCTGTTTAGGCCCGTGCAGCTTAACGTATAGAATGGACAGGAAAAGACAGAATAAGATGCGCGGGATTTGTACAAGAACCTCGTGGCGTCCAGGTTGTACACGCATCGCGACGCGCCATCCTCGAGACGTGTCATCACCTGTCGCTTTCACTCACGGCCGGGTCATCCTGGGCGGCTGGATGTTAAAATACCCAACCACCCCTGGTTTCCTTCCAAAATCAGAAGTCCAGAAAGGGGCATTTATGGAACAAGACGAAGAATGAGGGAATCCGGATTTGACAACGCGATTGCCGACCTCGTTGCGTATTAAATCCGCTAGGCCTCGCCAAAATTTTCCCAAAACTCGAAATCCGGAGCCCTAATTCTCGACTCCGGCGATCCATGGCGACCAATAGGGATAAGGAGGAGACGGAGGTGGAGGTCCCTGCGGGGTTCCACTCGCCAGCCGCGGCGGTAGCGCAGTGCTCCGGCCGAGATCCGGGGGGATCGGGGCCGATCCAGGCGGTGGAGCCGTCGGAGGAGGGGAAAGAAGCGAAGCCGGAGGAGCCGGCGGCGCCGGTGGTGGCGTCGACGACGAGGGGGGTGAATAGGTGTGGGGGGTGTGGGAGAAGGGTGGGGCTGACGGGGTTCCGGTGCCGGTGCGGGGAGCTGTTCTGCAGGGAGCACCGGTACACGGATCGCCACGCGTGCAGCTACGATTACAAGGCGGCGGGGCGGGCGGCGATCGCGAGGGAGAATCCGGTGGTGCGGCCGGCGAAGATTGTCAGGATTTGATTGGGGTTTTTCTAAAGGGGGGATTTTTTTTTTTTTCTGGGAAGATACACAAAATGAAATTTGTGTATTTTAATGTTTTTCTATTATGTGGGATTTTTTTTTTTATATTTTTGGAGAAGTTTGAATCAAAGTAACCTTAAGCGTCCGTTTTGTTAATCACCAAAATTGATATATTTTGTTCGATCAAATTATTTTTTAATTATTTTTATTATACATTAGCTCTATATTTAAAAATCTAAAAAATATAAAAAATATTTTTAAAATCATTGAAATTAAATTCAAATATTTAAATACGAATACTGTGACAAATTTAATCATTTCAACCAAATTAAATTAGTAAAATAAAAAAAATATATAAATTAAAAAAAATATATTTTTTAGTTCGTTTAGATTGAAGCATGATTTTTGTACTTTCGATTTTGATTTAAAAATATATTATTTATATTTATATATTATATTTTTATCAGAAAATATTACTAATCGATTGGTTAAGATTTTGATTCGAATTAATCCTTCAAGTAACCTTTTTTCCTTTCATATTGTAAGTTTTTTTTTCCAAAAAAATTTTATTTAATACTTTCAAAAAAAAAAATTGTCATTTTAAAATTTTAAAATTTTAAATTTAATTTTAGTCAAAAATAAAAAAATAATTTGATCAAAACTAAAACACACTGAAAAAATCAAAATAGGATGTGGAAATCGATTTCGAAATCTTAACTTAAAACTTTAAATAAAAGTATTACGAATTTAATAATTAATATATAATTCAATAAAATCAAGTACGAGATGTAATGACTTTGAGGTCAAAATTAGTAGGGGTGAGGAAAAAGCCAAAAAAGCAGTATATTGAACCGTATAGGTGAAAATTGTATAGAAAATTAATTTTTAAAGTAAATCGGTACAATTATGATTATTATTTTTGATAAAATTGGAAATTCGATTCTGGTTTTAATTCTATATTTTGTGCAAAACACGTATATCGTAATCGTACAAATTATATATATAATATAGATATATATATATAATATATATATATATATAATAGTTTTAAAATATAATTTTTATGTTATATATATATTAATATATTTAAAATTAATTCTTTTATAGGATTATAATGAATAAAATAAGTTTTTTGGGTAAATTATGTATTAATGTATTTAAAATTAATTTTTTATAAAATTTTAATGTAAAATAAAATCTTTTAAAATAAATTATTTAAAAATTAGTATATCAATTTAAGAACTGGTTTAGAATTGATTCAGAACCAAAACTAAAAATCAGTTCTTAACTCAAATCAGTACAATTTTGGTTCTCGATTTTTTAAATATGGATTCAAATTCTAAAACATGTAAAACTATTACGATAAACCGGTTTTGTTCACCCCTAAAAATTAAAATCAAAAAATTTTTAAATTATTAATATTAATTTTTTTTACATTATTATTAAATAAAAAATATTTTAAAAATTTAATTACTTTTTTAAATCTTAAATTATTATAAATTTGATTATAACAAAAAATATTAATTTATAAAAATGGTTTACTAAATTTGATTTTAAACTTGATTTTCGTCGATACCAAACGGATCCGACTGACCAGTGCTTAATGCGTCAACATTTTCGGTTGGTGATCTTTGCACGCTAAAAAATGGTGCTTAATTAACAAACCAATGCTTAATGCTTCGAGTACATCTATCCTATATATAAAATAAATATTTTAGTTGATTTTTAGAAAGTATGGGCCCGTTTGGAACGGGATCAAGGTTAAGATTAAGGTCAAAAAAATGGGTAAAATGTAAAACGATAATGCGGTTAAGTAAATTTTATTTGGTTACTGATCTGGCTAGTAGGTGTTTTAAATTTTTTCTAGACAAATTTGCTCTCAGTAGCGCCGCCGCCGACTTCGTCTTCTCTGACGAAGTCCGTCGCGCCGACGAGCTCGCGCGGGCAGCTCGGGCGGTGAGCTCAGAGCTCGCCGGTCGAGCTCGTCGGAGAAGACGAGGGCATTTTAATCATTTTTTATTTATAATTAAATTAAATTAAATAATATTTGTATGGTCAAATTTTTGATATTTGGGATATAATTTGGTCAGGGCGAGGTGACCCTAGCCCTGACCCGTTCCAAACGGGCTCTAATTGTATACCTGAATTTTTTTTACAAATATCAAATAAAAATAGATTTCATAGTAAAATGCCAAAAAAATTGATCAAAAAGTATACTTAATTATTGGGGGGTTTGGTGGTGGGCCGGCCCAATAAATACATAACGAAAACGTCGGCACAGCAAATTTTACAACGAACGAGGTGATTTAAGCCTGCAAGTAAACACCGAGCTAAGGTGGACTCACTTGGCTAATTTAGACTAAACGAGATTTCTTTTGTAGCCCCGAAAATCTTGGGTAAGCTTGGCAATGCGTGACATGAACGGTTGACCCATGCTGTGCCCAACACGAATTAAGTGAGTTCAGATTTAATATAATCACATTCGGATCCTCATCAATTTGACTCAAAAAAATCGGGTCCTATCTGATCATGATCCAAAATCATTTGTGTAAACAGATTGCAATCCGTTTAATCTATTCAATTATTTGTGTTATTGGGTCTACCCGTTCATACACAATCCAAAATGCACACATATAAATCCATTTATACAATCAATTTTAGTAAATAATCATAATTTTATTGAATTTATTTTAATTATTATAGGACCATTGAATTGATACAAAATGTTTTTAAATAAAGATTTTTTTTTTTTGCGTACAAATTTTTAAAATTACATGCACCCCCTATAAAATTCACAGTTAATCGCAAAAGCATTTCTGTAAATTACTTAAAATTTGAGGGGCGTAGACATAATCGTAATCGAATAAGGGTAAAGATGCAATTTCAAAGGTTTCTATGGACGCACATGGAAAAATCCCCTTTAAATATTTATATTATTATTATTGTATAAAATTTAGGCTATTGAAGTTGGGTTATAACTGTATTAGTTTGACATGAAGATTATAATTGAATCATGACGCGGTTAATAAATGAAATTATTTGTATAACCTGTGTGATAAATAGATCGGATAATATCATACCCGATATACCAACTCTGATTTGCCAATCCAAAAAGATCTAGTCTTGCTTCAACATTGACCCAAGGCCCAAGCCATTCTCTTAGGCACCAGAGCATCGTTTGGTTTAAAATCAGAATAGAATCGGTCTATTTTTTAAAAAAAATTTATAAAAAAAATAATATTATTTATCTTACATTATTATTAAATTAAGTTATTATAAAAAATTTAAATAATCTTTCGAATTTTTAATTATTGAAACGTTAATTTTAATAAAAAAATATTAATTTATAAAAATAATTTATTAGTCTAGATTATAATCCTCCTAATTCAGAATCAAATGATATCTAAAATCCAATTTAGTTTGGGATAAGAATTAGAACCAAACTCTATCGATCGCCGGGTGTTTGGATCAAGGTTTTGGGTATGGTTTCGGTTTCGGCCGTTTCGGTTTCAGTTTCGGCCGTTTCGATTTCGGCCGAAAGAATTTTTTAAATTATTAATTGGGCGTTGACCAGAGTTTGACTATACTTTGACTGTACTTTGACTTCAAATTAAAAATACGATAAAATATTATAAAAAATTTGAAAAAATTTGGAAAATTATGAATGAATTTATATTTAATTTTACAATAATTTCAAATAATATTTAAGCTAATTAAAATTAATTTTGATAGTTAGTCACTGATATTGTCTAGTTTTAATATATATTAGTGTATTAAAAAAACATACAAGAAATAATATGAATATGATTAAAATTTAAAAATTAACATAAGCAAATTTAACTTTTCATTAAAATGTATTTCACACATACATAATTTATAAAGTCTAAGATAATACAACTAATCATCGTAGTCATCATCGGTTGAGTTTGGAACATCCGAGTGTGGAATTACAAATTCAGTACCTGGATGATCCGGACGAGCATTTGTAGGCATACGAGCCAGAACAACTAGCTCAACGCGATCTCGTGGCAATGATTTTGGATAATTTATCATATTACTGTTTCAATTAATTAGATACATAATGCGCATAATGCAAATTGAACAAATCCATAAAAACAAATAATTTGATATTCCTGGTTCAGTTCAATTCTCAAGTCTCAACATACATACTATATCTGATACATCAAGTAGAACAAACAAAAAGAAAAAATTATGATACATCAATTTATGATAACAGAAAATTTCATACCTCTGCAACTGAAACAGGAATAGTTGGACGATTTACAGCAAAACACAAATGAAATCGTCTGCTCTTACAGACTTACATTAAGTATATATAAGCCTCAGGACCCAGCCGAAACCCATGATTCACGGACATTAATCAAAGTTTATCAACGTGATTTACGGCCAAATCACAGTTAATCAGCCAATACCAACCGACCAACCGACCAGCCGACCGGCACCTCCTCGTGATTCCCGGGAAAAAAAGCAAAAGCAGCACAGTAAACTGTGATTAACTTAATTAAACGTGATTAATTAAATAAAACTAACCAGTTAAATCCTAAACCGAACTGCGCTCGCGGGGGCACCGATCATCGCCGGCCGCACGCTGCGGTCTCCCCGCGCGCGCCGAGCTCGCCATGCACGCGCCCTGCGCTCGCCGCCAACGGCCTGCGCTCCCTGCGGCCGCGGCCCGCGAGCCCTGCCGGCCGCCGCGCACGCCGTCCCTCGCCCGCAGTCACCCGCAGCGCTCTCCCCCTCGCCGCCCTCGCCCGCAGTCGCCCGCAGCCGCCCTCGCCCGCCCTCGCCCGCAGTCGCCTGCAGCCGCCCCGAGCTCGCCCGCCCTCGCCGGCCCTCGCCCGCGATCGGCTGCGGTCGCCGGTAGCCGCCCTCGCCCTCGCCCGCACGCGCCCGCCCGCGCCTGTGGCCGCCAAGCCCTCTGCTGCGACGACGAAACCCTAAATCGAAACGATAAATACTGTTTGGGCCGAAACTCGGAACCATGGTTTGGATGGCCTGGATGGCCGGATTTTGCCAAGCGTCTAAGCAAATCATCTAAGCGCACGGGGAGTGGGCCCACGGGCAATTTGGAATCTGGTCGATTGGTCGGTGGGCGTGGGGTGGGGGAGCGGGATTCCTGTCATCACAGTGGCATATGCTTCCGCGGAACAACAGAATTCAAGATGCCACTCGAGCGCCGCTGAGACGCATGTTTGCCTTTTCCTGCCGGGGACCATCGAATTTTGCGGATTCCGGTGGTCCCCACAGAATTTTTATCACTTCCGGAGGGCGGATAGCACGTGACAGTTTCTAACCCTTTGGGTATCATCATCAGGCCATTCATTCATTCAGCAACACTGTTTCTCAGATTGCCTGAGTTGCTTGCTGCAAATCCCATTAAAATTATTTTTGTCTGAAGTAGAGTCTAATATTGAACTGCAAATAGTCCCAAAATATTTTTAAAAAAAAAAAAAAAAAAAAAAGAAAATTGGCTCGTAAAATTATGCGTATATTTTGCACCCGTGCTCTGGAAAAGCCGAGAAATTGTATTGCACTTATATAATATACCTTACCGAACTACGAAAATTGGATGTATCTACGTCTTTTGTGATGGATTTATCAACACCCGAACCCCTGCGAGATTTCCTAGTAAAAACCAAAGAGGTGCGCATCTGGTAAGGAATAATCAAGAATAGTCCCACTAGAAATTAATCCAATTAAAAAAAAAATAATTGAATTATTATTTTTTTCTTTGGGTGTTTAGTTGTTCGTCTGGATATTGAATATTTTTAAAAAAAATTTGGACCAATTTGCCCTCAGATGCTTTATCCGTGGAAATGCGTTTATAAAAAAGCAAAGGTAGTTTAGCCATTTACTATTTTTTTCCGTTAAAAAATAAAAAATTCTTAGTTTGATTATCGTTTTGTAGCATTTGGTTGTTAATCCGATTGAGACTAAAACTAATTTTAATTCTAGACTTGACCCAAACCCAAAACATGTGAAGAAAACCAAGAAGAAATAAATCATAAATAAACAATTTTGTTCTCCGCATCTTTTGACCTGTGTCTCCCTCCACACGATCAAGAGGCAATATTCAAATCCATCAGAAGAACTTGATTTATTAGTGATGGCCGACCGAGTGCTTTTCTAGATGTATTTCGAAAGCACATCAAGCTTGGGCACCTTTGACAACAAAAAAAAAGCCAATTGAACTATTTGAAGGCAAACCGTTGCCTCCCCACTCGAACGAAGTGGAACCCATGAAAATTTTCTCTGATGAAATGATGGCCGACCAGACCACAAAACACCTCAATAAACTTAGAATGTTTCACCATTATTTGCAACTAAAGGAGAAATATCAACTATATATAGGCATCGCTTTTCAAACACACAACCCAAAAGGATGGCTTCAAAGGAAACCATATATGCTTCCATCTCATGTAACCCTAAAGTGCTGAATAGAAGGCCTTTATTTGTAGGGCCTTTCTTTTTTCTATCTTTGAGGGGACCAAAGTAGAGAATCTGGTTTTAGGGTTGGGTCGATCAAGCCCTAAAATATGGTTCGAATATTTGTCCATCTTAGAATCTAGTATCTCCATTAGAGAGTAGTGTCTTTACTGCTAGGCTAACAGTGTCTCTGTAGCTGTTGAAACTGAAAATTCCAAGCTTATGACTAAATCTTTCCGGGGCGGCTAGCCTGGCCCATTGACAGCCCTAGGAGGGTTTCATGCCTAGTGGCATGTATTAGGAATAAAGCATCATAAATACATTTTAGGTTGTCCCCCATAAACACTAATAAACCAATACTTTGGATTAAGTTGCTTGGTCTTGGCGCACGGGATTATGCTTTAATGAGGTCCATCATCACCATTAAACTCAAAGAGTTTGTAGTTTTCTTGATTTTAATTACAATGGACTCGTTGCATCTTATGTGGAATTTCACTTGATTTCTCCGATTAGTGCTTTTAGTGGTGATTTAAGCATGTTGTTAGTGGATAGAGCACAAGAGCACTATTACAAAAAAGCAAGTATATATATAAACAAGGGTTAGCCTAGTAGAAAAATATTATCTTCTACAAAGATTTAACTTACTGTAGATGGAGTTTGCCAGACAACATTGATAAGACATTGCATTGCTTGTTAAGGAAATCTTCTAATTCTTTTTGAAAATATACATTGGAACTAGGTCAAGACAATGTATATGTACATTGGAAGAATGTTAGCACACTAATAGTTTATTATTATTCACCAAGAAAAAAAAAAAGCTAATGCTTTCAATATGTTCTATGGTGGGTGAGATTAGTTTGGTGGGTGGAGATATGATACATCCAGTAGATATGATCCCTAATAACAAACCCACTAGAAAGAAAAAATAGGGTTGATGCTGCAGTGACATTTTGTTATGATCAAAAAATTGTTTTTAACATTTTTGCAGAGTAAAGGTAAGCAGAGGTTCCCTGTGTTTTCAATTGTCCCTACTTCTTTTGTGTAGAAAATGACTTACTGCCTGTCCATTTTATTATTAAAGGGATTTATTTGGAAGTAATGTAAATAATGTGGAATTATTTTAATTGTATCAAATAGTAGAGACTCAAGTGCATATAAGCAATAAAAGTTAACTCAGAGATCTAAGATTCTCAGGCTGAAATCCAGGAGGACAATATCTAATTAATTAAGAAAGATTTCAGCGACTGGCCTCGTTAAGCAATGCTGATTAATACTTCAAGCATTAATTGAAGCAAAGTCCAGCTCAATGTGTCCAACGGTAAGTTGCAAGTTGCAACTCCCAACTCCCAATTCTCTCTCAGATGAACCACCACACAAATAATTTACCCATGTTCCCGAACATCAATTACTTATTCTCTGGAATCTAAATTTGAGAAAGTTATTATAATTTACAGTCTAAATTGATTTTTCATGGTTAACTATATTTTCTCATGTTGTAACTCACAAATATGAAAATGATCTGTAATCAGATTAACCGTATTTAATAGTAAAAATTGATGGTCTAAACGCCTATAACAATCTGGGTAAGCACCTAGCACCGAATATCATCATATGGACCACCTAGCTACTCAACTGGCTTCTAGGTCTACGTCTGGTCACATAGTTGTGTTTAACATATTGTTTTGGATCACAAAGTTAAAGACGTTGAACCGATTGATTTAATTTAATTAACTCAAATCTAAAGGGTGTATTTGCAAAACTCCAAAAAGAAAAGGCTTCCCATTATGCCAGCGTGGCGTTCTCTATTTTCGTTTTTCTTCTCCTTCCCTCCAAGCTGACCACCCCCGATATATTACCCCGCACGCATCTCTCGTCTGCCTCCAAACCCGGAAATCCCAACCAATTCTTCCTTCATCCTCTTCTTCGCAAGAAAAAAAAACTGAAAAATGGACGAAAAAACGGAAACCAACAGAAACGAAAAAGAGAGGATGGAGCTGAACCTGGAAACCCTCCACGCTCTCCGTGTCCTCGGCCGCGGCGCTATGGGCACCGTCTTCCTCATCACCGCCGCCGCCGACCCCTCCTCCCCGCCGTTAGCCATCAAGGTCGTCGACAAGCACTCCCCCACCGCCCGCCCCGACGCCGACCGCCGCGCCCGCTGGGAGCTCGATGTCCTCTCCGGCCTCCGCCACCCACTCCTTCCTTCCCTGCTCGCCGCCGGCGAGACCCCGGATTTCATCTTCTGGGCTCTTCCCTTCTGCTCCGGCCGCGACCTCAACGCCCTCCGCCACTCCCTCCCCGACCGCTCCCTCTCCATCTCCGCCATCCGCTTCTACATGTCGGAAATCATCGAGGCTTTGGCCTATCTCCACTCCCTCCACATCGTCTTCCGCGATCTCAAGCCGGAGAACGTCCTCCTCCGCGCCAACGGCCACATCGTCCTCTCGGATTTTGATCTCTCCCGTCGGATACCTCCGTCGGACCCTCCCCCCGGCGGGAACCCACCCCTTCGCCCCCGCCATCGCCGGAATCTCACCCGGATCTGGCCGATCTGGCCCCCGAATTGGGAATCGGCGGCGTCGGCGGTGCGAAAGACCAGTTCTGCGCGCGTGTCACCGGCGCGGGCTGCAGCGGGGAAGGCGCATTCCTTCGTGGGCACGGAGGAGTACGTCGCGCCGGAGATCGTGCGTGGCGAGGGCCACGACTTCGCCGTCGACTGGTGGGCGCTCGGGATCCTAGCCTACGAGATGGCTTTCGGGAAGACGCCGTTCAAGGGGCGGACCAGGAAGGAGACCTTCCGGAACGTGCTGGCACGGGAACCGGAGTTACCGAGCGGGGGCAGCGCACGGCGTAGGAAGACGGAGCTAGAGAACCTCATCACCGAGCTGCTGGAGAAGGACCCGGCGCGGCGGCTCGGGGCGGGCGGCGCGGAGGAAGTGAGGGCGCACCCGTTTTTCAGAGGGCTGCAGTGGGATATGCTCACCGAAGTGAACAGACCGCCATACGTATTCGAGGACGAGGGCGAGGCAGTGGCTGGATCTCGCGGTGACGGAACCGCTTCGGAAGGGTTTGATATCAGGGAATATTTAAGGGATATCCGGGTAGAGAAGATGGCGGCGCTGTCGCCGGCGGCGGCGTCGACGTTCGAGGAGTTCTGATGGAAAATAGTTTTTTTTTCCGAAAAAGTAATTTTAAATTACTTTTCTTAAAAAATGGTTGGGTGTAAAATATGGGGTGGTGTGTAATTTAATGCTGCCCCAGCCCCAGGCGTAGGGCGAACGCTTTATTTAAATGCACACGTGTAGGTGCACGTGGGGACCTTTCTGGCTTACAGAGCAGTTACGGTGGGCGTGAGATTTAAATTTGAGGGTTGGACAATAAATAGGAAAAATTTTCAAATTTCTGAAGATTTCCTGAAATTTTAAAAATTTTTATTCCCTCACTCTAAGTGACAAATATTATAAATAATTTTTTATCGTTATTAATATTATTTAAAAATATTGTAGCTTAGAAACTAAATATTGTATACAATATAGATATTATTTATCAAAATAAATTAAAATAATTTTAAAAAAATAAAAAATAAAAAATTATAATTAAAACTAATCATACATGATAAAAAATATTTTTATCATAATATTATATATATATATATATATATATTACTATAGTAAGGATAATCACATTAAATATTTAATATTGACAATGGCTAATTAAAAAATTAAAGAAGTTTTTTTAGAAATTAAAAAAAATTCGGGATTTAGAAATTTTTCCTAATAAATATTTATGATCCTACAGTTTAAAAAGCTCAACTTGTAAATAAAATATTGCAAAAATTATGCACGGCCATCAAATCAACGGTTTGTAGACGCCGACGTCAGACCCATAATATGCTGATGGTCAAATTTTTGAATTTAAATTTGATTTGGTTTTTAAACAGATTATTTGATCTGAATAACTCATTTATTAGATAGGTTGGGTCCGAATAGACCGTCGCAATTTGATTAGACATGTTTAACCGAACATGTAATCCAAATCGATTTAAATCAATTCAAATTAACTTAATTTTAATATGTTCCATATAATTATTTTATAAATGGATTAAATTGCAAACTGTCCGTCCAACTAATTTGACCTGATTAAACAAATAAAATCGATATAAAAAAAAAATAAATACAAAACTTTGAGTAGCGATTCATTGCTTGGGGGAATTCTGTTCTCCTCGGTGGATGGGAAACATTGGGGGCTTTTACTTGGAGCAGAAGGGTTCCCATGTCCGACTGAAGTGATGCTTCTCTTGAAAACAAAGTAAAGCTCTGAGGAGAAAAGGAACGCAAAAGTCATTACACTTGAGATTAACTAAGATTACTTTGTCATTAATTAATTTGCTATGGTCGAGTGATTAGGCTTCATTAATTAAAAACAATCGATTACAAATCTGGTATTCCAAGTGTTAGAGCAATCAATGAACTCAATAATCCAGTATATTAGCAGAATGCAGGCAGGCTACGAGCAACAAAATACCAGTGTATTTGGTCAAAAGCCTGCACTCAAGCAGCATGCCGCCGCAAGTACAACACAATCCTTTAGCATTAGCGGAAAATAGTAAGAGAGCAGCTCAATGGCTTTTGCCGTTACCGATGACAACCGGCAACGAAGATGCAGATATGACTTGCAGCGAAAACAAAAAGTACAGCGACGGTGACGCTTACAGCAAATCGGTAGCATATGAACAAAATTGATGAAGTACAGAAACCCAAGCACTATGGTTTTGATACCATGTTAGAAATTAAGGGTGGAAAATAATATTGTGTTCAGTTAAAACAGTCAGTTTTTCACCCTGCCGCTGCCTTCGACAGGAGAGATACCAGTTCTGGTAGTTAACTGCAGTGTTGTGCGATCCAAAGTAGTATGCCACTTTTGATGTATTGCAATTGTCTGAAGTAAAAGCACTGTTGTTCACATCAAGTGTCATCTTTCTCAAAAAGGAGAAATTAAAATGTTGAACATTAATATCCAAAATAAATTGATTGCCTTCACATTAACATAGTTCTGGCAGGGCACTTGCATCATATGAGAGGAGAGATCATGGATATTAATATTCCCACATTATCAGAAATGCATGAACCAACTCCAAACCATTCGCTTTGATGTCTTAAATATTGTCCATGAAATAGAAAGGTAAGTGTCATTAAGCTCCCCAACAAAACATGATACCCATTACAAGCTGTCTTGATTTTCCAAAAGTAGCAGCCCCCAGCTGTGCAGTATTGAGATCCCAGACTAACTATGACCTGCAGCATGTTTGGTTCTTTTAGGTGCTGGGCTTACTGCAAAACAAAACACAGCCTTTAGGTATTACAATATTTTGTAAACAAACCCTAACTTGTCTCTCTGCTTTTCAGAGAGGACACTAGACCATGAATGCAATAGAGATACAATGGCTTGGGTATAGGATGAGATGCAAATCAGATCTCACGCATGAGAACTCAAAATCAAGTTTCGTTAGCCAAAAGTACAGCAGGCAATTCCTCAATACCAAGAGAGCAGCCTAATGACTTCTCCAGAGAAGATGAACAAAGAAAGTGGACTCAAAATCAAGGTTTATTTGCCAGAATTGACGAACGTAGGCTCACAAAATTCATTCAACAGCCTCAGACAGCCAACAAAAAAAAGAAGATCGTCGAAGAGCTTGCAAGAGCAAACAGATCTAAACCTGAGTACCATAAGCCTTAACTGAAAAAAGGCTTTTTAAGTATGACAATAATATACTGATAACAATATGAGCTGATATCGATATAAATCATCCATGCCTTAGACTGCCATATAATCTGGTCCACATCGTATTGTTTATTGATTGCTGTCTTTGTTTCTGCCATAAAAAAGACATGTTGTCCTTAGTTTCAAGGAAAAGTTACAACTTTACATTCAAAATGTAGGAAAAGAAGAGTATAATCTCTAATGCTTGTAGTCAAATCCGTTATCATTTGGATGATTCAATCCCTAATGCTTGCCGATATTGCTATAAATAACTGATAGTGCCTAACCTGTAGTCCACAAAAGCAAGAGAGGATCAAAATGGCCTCCACCAAGAAAATGGTGCTGAATCCGATGCTGCTCGTGCTGCTATTAGGGCTACTAACAACCACCATTGTTGCATATGTTGATTTCAGATTATGCAACGGCAACAGATTCAGCACCAATGATCCTTTTGTCAATTTATCAAGGCACTATTTAGTTGGGGATTAATATCAAAGTCAAGTTCAAACTCAAAATCAAAATTAAAGTAAAAAAAATAATCTAATTAAATTTTTAGTATTTAGATACTAATTTAGCTAGTGAATGATTTAAAAAATTTTTAGACTATTATATCCTTAGATATATTATTTATTAAAATTTGAATAAATAAAGATAAGAATAATATGATAATTTAATTTTTAAAAATAAAGTAAATATAGTCTGATTATATTTTTGATATTTGAATAATAAATCGGTCAAGACAAAATGATTGTGATCCTGAGTTCGTACAAACGCACTCTAAACACTTTTGTTTCGGAAAGTGTACGATACACAGCTAACACCTAATGCATGGGTCCGTCAAAAACGACAAAGAGTGCAAATTCTGCATCCAGCATTCCATAAACTTGCTTTGGGAGGAATGCCCTTATGCCGGAGGAGCATGGATGAACAGCGTTTCGTCCTGTGACTTCCGGTATGAGAATTACAAGTTCTGGGAGTGAGTTGCAATGTGCTTGGTTGGATTCTCAGAGTTGGTACCGAATTGTTTCTGTGATCTTGTGTTCTTGTTTCTGCTTCTGTGTGTGTTCTATGGCCATGGGTTGTGCAATAATATTATATGTTGTGATTGAAATGATACGATCTAAAATCAGTTCATATACCTATAAATTCGTTATTAGCATGATAAGATGGAGCCCGTGTTAGAAATTCATGGAACATGTCATTTATAATCCAGAAACATTCATGTTAGATCTTTGAGAAAAATGAAGAACACGGAAGCGTATCTGATTCCATTGGGCAGATTGAAGAAACCTGAAACCCGATCAAGTCCACTGCGCTCCGGCTGCAAAGAAGGCGAAGTCACCGGAGGCGGTGCTCAGGGAAAAGATGGCGGCGCTGGAGGAGTTAGGTTTTGGGAGGAGGTCTTCTGACTGTTTGGAATTTGACGACTGATGGATGTCTCTCAGGGTTTTCTCAATCCCTCTTTCTTTATATACCAAATTCCACAGTCAGGGACCACACCAATAAATCTTAATGGGTTAACCATACCCATAAATCTTAATGGGTTAATTGTTAATCAGTCCATCAATAATTAACAATTAAACCCCAGAAATTCTACACATTTATAATTCAGCTACCACACTTATATTTTAGATGACAAGGACCCTAAATTAAATAGATCACCTCAATTTGGTCCTTATACCATATAATAGAAATATATATACAATAACTTCATGCAATACATGTACGTCTACATGTCTTTATGCATAAATGTACATGATTTATAGTCCAAATTCTAACAGCCCGACCTCAACCAAGTTGATAATAATGCCACAAAGAAGATAGCACATACAAGCATCCAAACAATCAACAAGAGCATGGATTTGTTCATTTGTACGAGCTCTCACCAAGTGCATCCTCTCCCAACCAATGCACATGAACAATTAAAAAAAACGAGTCAACATCAAGTTTATTAACCAAAGTTGGACGCCATTGCCTATAAAAATGACCTCATGTCATAACCCTAAGCATTTTCACAGAAGCAATAATAAGTCTGGATCCACCGTGCTCGACAGCGTGTTTCGTACACAGCTACTGAGAAACATCTCTAAGAGTTCGTGACGGATTTTGGTTCCATAGGGTATGCAGAGGTCTTCTGCGACATGTCCCTCACCAACAATGACAATTGCTATTTCTGCATTCAGAATGCCATGCTCGAGATGGCTAAAGCATGCTCCAAAGCTGTCGAGCAAGCCTCAGTTAGAACTGCAAGTTTCGTTATGAGAATTACCAGTTCTGGTGAGCTGCGCTGATGTTGCTTCCTCTCTCGGAGCTTCTGCTGCATTTTGTGTGATCCAAGTAATAATAAGAAGTATTACTGGTCTGGAAACTGTTCTGGAATTATGTCTTATATTTGCCTAATTTATATTGAAGTCTGGTGTATATAAATGAAATCCTGCATTTTCAGCTCCATTCTCCAACATTCTCCTCTAAGATATCGTTTGTGTGTAGTCACCTTCATTTCAGGTGATATCAGAGCCTACAACGCTCCGGTGATGACGAGTGAGACGATGCAACTTTCAGTGCTCCATCTTACAAAAACAAACTATGACAATTGATCATCTATTCAAATGAAAGGAATTTCTTGGCTCTCAATATGTTTTGGACATTGTCGAGAAAGCTATGTTGAAGCAAAAGATCAATTTGGGCATCTCTGCTCAACAAAGACAAGTTTTGATCAAATCAAAGAAGAATAGTAGCTGAGCCCACTTCATTATCGATCAAGCATTGGAGGAGTCTGACTTCGCGTAGATTGCTCGAGCTACTCCTGCCAAGCAAGTATAGGAGATACTCGAAAATGCCAAAAGAGAGTTGAGAAGGTGAAGGTAGTTCACCTCAAAATGCTTTGATGAGAATTCGAAGCCTTGCGAATGAAAGAATCCAGTTCCTTGCGGATTACTTCATAAGGATTATGACACAACTCTTCTTATTCTCCTCTCAAAGGAATCTTAGTATTCATATGAAGACCAATCACGAAAATCCAGCTTATTCACAGTAGAAGCCCTGAATTCCAGCGGCTGATTCCACCCCTTCGCTCTGCTCCTAACCCACCTCATGTTAACATTCTTGACCTTCAACCCGGAGATGTGCACCATCATCATGCCGGCCATGTTGTGCCGGACAAGCTCCCGACAGCCAGGTCGGTAGTCGTAGAGCTTGATGGCGCAGGACTTGGTCCGGATCCAGCAGGCCATGGCGGTCAGGTTGTGCAGCGGCCCCGTCGACGACTTGGGGCAGATGGCATCGTCGCCGGTGTCGATGTGGCACCTTGCGATCACCGTGTTGTTCGAATCTTCCGCGTCGATGCCGTCGTTGTTTGGTGTGTCGAAGTCCCCGTGGATCGATGCGTCCTGAGTCCGTGAGTTGCTGCGACGAACTAAAAATAATGAGAAATATGAAAAAAGAATCCCAACAAATGGACAAATTTGGCTTTTCTATTAAAAATACCACGAAAAAGGTTATTTTACTCTTAAAAAAAGTCGATTCTAAGCTAGATCGTACTTGTTCAAAAAGGGTAACTTTGTCATTTTCTCAAATCCAAGATCAAAAAACCAAAACCGAAATCAAAACCAAGATATTAAACCAGAAATCAAGTTATGCTGGTGGTTTTTTTATAAATAATAAAAAACAATTATTTCTCAAGGAATAGAATTTAAACTATTTAAGCAAATGATTCTTAATCTAAGGACAAGAAATCAACCAAAATCAACAAAACAAAACAACTTTTTTAATATATGCTATGAAATTGATAGACACTTACCACCAATAAGCCGGCTGGTTCAGGGTGACATTCCAGACCCGAACATCGGTCGAGTCAACGAACCCGACCCACCTGGGGCGGCACTCGTCCCCTAAGCAATCTCGCGCACGTTCCAGCTCACCATCACATTCTTATTGGGATCCGCTCTCATCATGAGATTCCCTTCCTGGCCGTTGATCTCTCCTTCCCCAGTGATCCCCGCGCCCTTAGCCTTCTCCGCCAGCACAACGTACCACCTGACGACTCCTGAGGGTAGTCCTCCTGCCGCGCGCCGCCGAGAACCACCGCACCCTCCTCCATCTCCAGCACGACGTCGGATCTGAGGAAGATCATCGCAGTCAGGTAGCGTCCGCCGGATGGGAAAATGACGCGGCCGCCGCCCGAGGCCGCGCAGGCGTCGATGGCGGCCTGGATCGCCGCTGTGTCGTAGTGGAAGCCGTTGCCAGTGGCGCCGAAGTCCGTAACGGAGACGTGGCGGGCGGCCGCGATTGGGACGAGGAGGAGGAGGAGGGAGTGGATCGAGGACATTGATGGGGAATTTGGATTGGGAATTGGATTTGAACGGGATTTAATTGGGCAGCGGAGGGGTTGATTGTTGAGATTCCGTTCCGGTGATTTGCGGGATTTTTTTTTTTTTTTTTGAAAAATTTGGATTTGGGCACTGATCTTGGGGAGGTGGGTAAGGTGCTGACGGAGTTTTGTTCTGACAGGAAACAGCAATGAACTGGCAAAGTTTTCCAACGGGTCTTAATCACAGTGTGATAATTGATGATCAGGGGCAGATCACGAGGCATTTTTATGGTAAATTGTCATATTTAAGTGTTATAACAGAGCCAACCCCTGTGTTGTTTTCTTGTAGGTGATTCAGATCAGATAAAACCAGAGAGGAGGAAAGACAAATAAAATGGAGTTAGAGTAACTTGAGTGGAGCGGAGCCGAGGAGACTGTGATCTCTGGCGGAGCCACCGCATTTATCTTGTAGGTGAGATTTGTAAATATCTACTGTCGATATTTGTCGTTGCAATTGTTGTGGTGGAGACTGACTGAAAAAATGTTGGCGAGTGAATCAATGACAGCATACACATGCATGTGAGCTAGCTGTTGCCATTTCTTTCCTTCGCCATCGTATCCGAGTGATGCATACTACTAGCTTGCTTGACCTTCATTTATGTTTACATACCACCACTTGGCTAGTGGCGCACGATGGCACGAGCGCAAGGGCCCCTTCTCACATCATGCAAGCTTAAAAGTGCACCGCGTGCCTCTCACGTGCTTCCCGCCATGTGTGGGGCTTACATTCTCTTCGGCTCCATGTTACGCACCCACCCACGTAATGCACAGCCCACATCTGGGCCCAAAACCAGCTGCCGCCCCACGCGATTCTCCTTTGTATACATAATAAGCTCATTCTTTTCCTTTTGCTACCAAAAGCTTGGAGATAATAAGCAATTTGGCGAACTATTTTTTGACCGTGCTTTAGAATAATTTCAACTATTATCTATACTAAAAGCACATCTAAAGCCAAAAAAAAAAAAAAGAAATTTATATGCTTATCAGGATTATGCTAATCACAATGTGCAACGTAATCGACCTTTTCACTTAATTAAAAATTTACACCAAAACAAACATTCTCTCTCCTTTCACTCCTCACGTCTTCACGTGCATGTGTGCGAATCACCTCAATGGCTCAATCACTATAATCACACGTAATAATACACAACAACGACACCCACTGCCGTCCAATGAGGATCGAACGGCGGAGGATCACGCGCAGGCGGGGAGCGGCAAGCCGCAGAGGCAGTCGTTGCCGGCGAACGACGGCGCCTCGAGGTGATTGAACGGCGAGCCGTCCGGGATGGGGCCGCAGAGGTGGTTGTGGCTCAGATCCAGGTGGCCGACGTACTCCGCGGTGCTCAGGGATTTGGGGATCGGGCCTGTGAGCTTATTGTAGGACAAATCGAGGCCGGTGAAGTAGGATAGGCCCCAGAACACGTCCGGGATCGGGCCCTCGATCGAATTCCGGCTCAGATTCAGGATCCCCATTCCCCGGCTGGACAGGATGCTCGGCGGGATCTTCCCGGAGAGGCGGTTCGAATCGAGGAAGAGGGAAGAGAGTACCGGAATGGAGCCCAGGGTGGACGGGATCGGGCCCGAGATCTGGTTGTTGGAGATGTCGAGATCGGCAAGCCGGGGCATGGATCCGATGGAGGGCGGGATCTGGCCGGAGATCCTGTTGCGAGCCAGGAGGGCGCGGCTGAGCATCCGGAGATTGCCGATGTTTTGGGGGATCGGACCGGAGATCTGGTTACTGGAGAGATCAAGGTGCATCAGGGAGGTGAGGGAGGTGAGGGATATGGGGATCTGGCCGGAGATCTGGTTGTCGGCGACGTTTAGGACGGTGAGGCGTTTGAGGTGGCCGATGTCGGCCGGGATGGGGCCGGATAGACGGTTTCCAACGAGGTCGAGGACGCGGAGAGAGGGGAGGGAGGAGGGGATGCAGGAGGGGATGGGGCCGGAGATCTGCTTCCAGTCGGCGAGGATAAGGGTGGAGAGGCGGGTAAGACGGCAGACGGCAGGGGAGATCTGGCCAATCATGAGGCCGGAGCGGGTGAGGATGCGATCCTCGGACTCGCCGCGGAGGGAGAGGTCGGCGACGCGGCCAGTGGTTGGGTCGCAGCTGACGCCGTACCAGTGGGAGCAGCAGTCGGAGCCCTTCCACGATGAGAACAGGCCAAGGTAGGGCTCCACGAGGCCTTCGCGAATTGCGAGGAGGGCCGCGAGGTCGGAGGGATCGCAGACGGCCGAGGCGGAGGCGCTTCCGGCAAGGGCAGCGAAGAGGAGGAGGGCGAAAGAGAAGGCCGGTGCCATGAAAGAAAGGAGCGAGAAGACGAGGCGCGCGGGCAGAGTGGGGTGCTGGAGCGGAGTGTTATTTATATGCAACGCTTGGACGATTTTGCCCTCGATCATTTGCGTTATTGCTGAAACCAAGGTTTTAAATCTGTGATTAAATTGAGAATATCGAATTTAACTTGGAAATTAGCTAATGAATCGAGAAATAGAATAGGAAATCCTAAACGCTAATATATATTAAAATAGATTATATCAGTAATTAATTATCAAAAATAATTTTAATTAATTAAAATAATATTTAATATTATGGTAAAATTAAGTATAAATTTTTTCCTAATTTTTAAAATTTTTTCAAATTTTTTCAAATATTTTATCGTATTTTTAATTTGAAATCAAAATATAATCAAATTTTGGTCAACACAATTAATAACTAAAAAAATCTTTTGGTTAAAATCGAATGGGCTAAAATCGAAATCGAAATTTAAAATCTTAGCCGAAACGATAGGGGGGCTGGTGGTGGAATGTTTTCAAGGAGGCCCCCAGCTTTTAGAAAATGTTTTTGCCTTTTTGTGTGCAAATTAGTGAGTTAAAATATTTTGAGAAACAAAAAAATATAGTCGGAGATTTTAAAGCCAAAGCCGGGTTGGCTCATTTTTAGCTTTTTCACTCAAATGGATGATATCCGCATAAATTAATTTCATTATTTGTCGTTTAACGGTTTTAAAAATAATATTAAAAAGTACAAGGTCTTTTGCACGAATAGTGGTAAGTTGGGAGCTTTTTTGCTAAAATTCGAGGAATCTGAAATTGGTCGGGCCGTTGAGGTCTAGGAGAACGCAAGCGAGACCAGGAAAACGCCGGCCAGAAAAATCCTAATACTAAGTGAGAGATTGGATCCACGCGGAGAGATCTGAGTGGCGGAGAAGGCGAGGTCGCAGGCGGTGGCCTGAAGCCGAACATCCGGGGGAACATGGGCCGTGTAGCTCGGGCGGGAAACATGCATGTGATCCGGCCCAAATAAAAACGAAACAGATATTAAGAAGCCTACCAGCCCGGTGGACCTCACTTCTCCAATTATCATCACTCATCATATTATCCAACAAAACAAGAGCAAATTAATTGTTTATTTATTCGGTGGTTATTTATAATAAAGATGGTTAAAACACTAAAAACTTTTTTTTGTAAAATTTATGCTTAATATTATGTAAATAAAGCATTAGCTACAAAAATATTTTTCATAGAACTAGTCAAACGTCACAAAGAAAAACACCAACCAAATAGTAACAAATTAGTCAATTAGCCACTAATTGCCAAATAGTAACATGTTATGGCAATAGTATTGCAAGGAATAGATAATAACATAGTAGCCACTAATTGCCAAATTAATTATAGGAATACATGTTCTCAGAGTGCACATGGATGCATGTGGCAGCTTTTATGGCTGCACAGAGCTATCAGATAACATAAATAACAAGATATTATTACATGACATGAATGAACGGCAGAATGAAGAAAATTTCGAGTGATAATCTTGTCAGCTTCCATGTTCAGAGTTGAACATTGGTTATGAGATCAAACAAGAGCCACTCCAATAAATTATTGACGTAATGTTTTACCACATGGGAGGCATGTTTGAATCAGATTAGCATAGTTGCATCTGACAGTGTGGCAAAAACATCACACTAATACAAATCAATCTCAATATGTTTACATCCGCTACGTCAGTTTGCCTCGAGTTGCATGACCAACATGGAGATAGAACATTTTGTCGGATTTCCTTAGACTGTGACTCCTCAGCTCGCAACTCCTATGCAGTTAGTCCTGAAGCAACATCATGTAGGCTTTTTCATTATGGATTATCTGACCATAATAATAGGAAGAAGCAGCTAAGGAAGCTGCAGTGCACAGAATAATTTGCTCTATTCAATAAGTAACTAATAACAGCGAGCAATTCGGTTTTCTGATCTTGAAATGATGTGGATTTATTGAGAACATAAATGTTGTTGTAAAATGAAGGCATGGAGCATTTGATGGGCAGTGCAGATGTATCAAGGCTGTCAGTGGACCTGAGTTTAAAGTTCCAAGCTTGGTCTACCCTATTTATAGCCCTATGTGATGCTGTGCTAGACAAAAAAATTTTGACTGCTATGTAGGTAAGAGAGAATGGAAGGTAGCAAATGAATAAAAGGACTATTATAACAGACACAGTAGGGCATATAGATCACTGTTTGCAAGCAAATATCCTAAAATAAACTATGTTTCACATTACTTCCCCCATGCAATAAATTCCAATACTTATAGCACTCCAATTTATAACATAATCATGGGTTTTCAGGCCATTTGACCCTAATTGATTTGCAAATTCTGTTCTTTAATAGTCTATTTGTCTCAAAGTATCCTTGAAATAATAACATGAATTGAGATAAAGACCATATCTTTAAGGATTCATCAAATTGATGCATTTTCTCTATGAATATTTAGGTAAGTTTTCTGTTTCCAGTGTACAAGCACAAAGAGCTTCTTTGTCCAAGTGCTCAATGGAGTTTCTTCATACAGGAAGCCATGAATGAGAAATTCAAATTGCCATCCATAAAACAGAAAGTAGCTTTCTGTAGACTCATACATTACCTCCAATAAATACAAATAATGGTCTAGTGGTTCAAAATATCCCTGACTATATGACATGCAATCAATAGGGAACTATATGACATTTAGAAGGATGGTGATCTGCAAATTTGTGAAACTGCTCAGAACCTTATATTCCATAAAAAAATTATCATCACATATACTATGTTCTGATCAGATCAAGTGAAGTATATTAAAAAAGTAAAGCCACTGTGGAGATAGATAGTCCTCTGTATTACATGAATCAATCCTAGAGGCTTGCCATTTTCTTGAGAAGAACCTACCCTCATTCACATTTAGAAAAAAAAACATAAAAAATCACAAAAAACCCCCAAATCCAAAAATTCCAGGGGCCACGAGCTTCATGAATTCAAACCTGGGAGCCATGCCAAATGTATCATTGAAGTGAAATTTAATCTTAAAAAACTTTATATACATGATAGTTTAGCTTTTGTAAACCTTTTGCTTCTGTATGCACATAAAATGAAACTCATTCCCATTAATTTTATGAACCATCAACCTATTACAGAGCATGCATTAAGCATCTTATGAGAATCAAATAAAACTTCATCTATTGTCATAAGGAGTTGCATCATCAAAAAATTATCACATGGACAGTATAGCATAAAGAATGAATGTGAAGGACAAAATATCAATGGGAGCAAGCAATGCATACCTGTATATCACTATGAGGAATAAACTGCAGTAGAAAACAAGCTTGATCATTCTGTACTTTTTTTCAGCATTAATAAGTCTAAAGACCTCTGTTACATTTATAAGATGTCTCCTTTTCCTACATCTGAGAAAAGACCGTCATGATATTGACTGTAAGTAAATAAGGATTGCTATAGTAACTGTTATATCACTCAAACTTGACTTTCTTGGCATTCAATGTTAAGCATCCTGCATGGTTTATGTTGTTCTGTTATTAAAATATGACATTTGCGTGGGTTGGTGCAAAAGATAATGCATGTCCAGTTAGTACATTGTACATGTTTGACTAATATCCATTGACAAAAAGAAGGGCTATACTTTGTTTTTTACTCTAAAAATGCCACATTCATTTATATGGTTAATAATCTATAAAGCTTTTCACGAAAAATTTACCTACGCCATTTACTGAGGCAATAGAAGTTTAAGTGCAACTATAGGAAATGTAATGCTTGTATTTGAGAATTTCATTAAATGACTAAAACTGGAGGCCCATATTTTCCAGACATGTTTTGTTTGTACTTATCAGCAATAGCAAAGCAAACTAATTTGCACAATATTTGTAACACTATCACATTTATTCCACGTATCTAAGCACAATGCTGAAAAAATGCAGATTCTGGTGTGTGCCTGTAGCCAAGGCAGCCAAAAAGTTCAACCTTCTGTCAAGATAGATGATATTCTCATTTTAAAAGAGACCCATGCAACAACTTGGGCACCTAAATCCTTAACGTATGTTTTTGCACTTATGAAAGTACCGCTATATAACTAGATCAAGCTTATATATAAGTTGCTAAGTATGAATTCTAATGCTCAGAGAACATTCACTTGTTCTATTTGGAGAATAAGAAAAAAAGGTACAGCCAATTACATCATAAGTTAGATTGTACTGCTGCAAAGAAGACCATGTCTAAATGTAGACTGGAAAAACCAAATCTAAATAGGGTTTAATATAAGTAAATTCAAACAAAATAATTATGACAGTGTTATTCTCAAGCAAAATAGAAGTGATATTATAACCTAAAGGAAAACATCACGTTTTTCTCAATATAAAAGATTGCCTGAAAAAATGTTTCAACCAGAAAGAAACCAAACACTTGTGCAATCATTCAGTTGGGAAAGCATACCTCAGCTTAAAAAAGAATTCTAAAAGAGTATTCACATTGAAGTCTCAAGCACAAAATGAACTGAACACTAAACACATCCCATTTACATCAAACTAACAGGAGAGAAGTTTGTACATACAATTTGAAATGGTAGTAACTGATTGGTGCCATAATTAGAAATGGAAACCAATGCCATGTCAAAAGAAAAAGTGCACATAATGCTCCTTGAACTGCATATTCTGGAATTATAACAACATTGATACAGGATGCTGAATCGTATGGGTTGATATAGTTGAACTCCAAGTCCGGCAAGCAAATAAGCTGGCGAACAAGTACCACAAGCAGAAAGCATACAGATCAGTAAAAAACAATTTTGTCCTTATAAGCACTGAGAAAAGTGTAAGTAATATTATCAAATTGTAAATTTAATGAGTAACAATCGAAGCTAGGTGTGATGACATTATTCATAATCCACAAGGCTGAAAAACGAAAATTACACAATAAATCCTGCAACAAACAAATATAAACGATCACTGCCTTACACATCTCTATAGGTGCATAATCTACACTTAATTTCTCAAAGATTACAGCCTCATAACACTCACAAGTTTTAGAAATAGTTGGCCAAGGTGTTCTATTTGTTGATATTCAACAAAAAATCAGGAATTAATGATGAACAAAAGGATAAAAAAAATAGTCCTTATCATTGACGTCTGAGAAGCCACAAGTAATAATGGTAGGTATTGAACTAAATACTTCATCAGGCGAAAGATATTTCATTTCACAAAGATTTGGCATTCTTCTCTCATATTTAACATACTCATTACCCTAGTAGACCTGCTTTACCTCCAAAATTTTCTCAGGCAATAATGACTGCAAAATCTGCGTACTGACAGCAAGGAACATAAAAAGCTCATCAAAGGACTTTCTAGGAGTTCAAGTAGTTTGCTTTCATCCACATCTTAGACCCTAGACTCTGATCGCTCCTTCTAATAGCATGATAATCTCAAACTAGCCTAGTGGATACGGAGGAAAACTGCCCAAAAATTCAAAATTGGCTGCTGGATTCCAATTCTTACTCTTCCTTGACACGAAACAAGGAAAAAATTTGCGTAGATTAGCAGTGCCTTCCTTCACATTCAAACTCCAAACCTAATCTACGAGAAATCGGCTTCTTTTCTACTCCAGAACACCAAAGCGCGCAACTTTATCAGCAATCGCTTCCTTTCATGGCTTTTGAGTCACTTCTGAAGCAATTAGCGAAGTCCTAACTAAAACTTCGTAACTTTCCGCTAAACTTCAACCAAAAAAGACAGGAAAAAACCGAGCAACATAGGAATTCTCCTGAATTAGCCAAAACTAGCAGCAATCAAGGGCTACGGTTTAGGGGATGACCTGGTAGGCGGAGAGAGAGACGAGAACGACGACGGAGACCAAGGCGAAGAGCCAGAGGATCAGCTCCCAAGCCATTGCATCGACGAGAAGCAAGCCAGCAGGTGGGCGGCGAGCGAGCAACAGATAGAAAGCTCTCTCGTGACTTCGGAGGGCGACACGTTGGGTTTCAGATTCACTATTAATAGTTTCTTGTAACCAAATATTGTCAAGGATTTTTTTGCAAAACAAAATTATTAAAAAATCCGGGAAACTTTCTGAAATTTACAATAAATTTTTCATATTTTTGGGAAATTCACAATAATTAGCCGAAACAATTAACTCCATTGTGATTTTATCATTTTATCATTACAAGTCATAAAATATTTATATATAACATAAATGATTTAAATAATTTTAACATAAAATATCAGAATTTTCAAAAAATTATTTTTTATATTATTATTAGTAACTTGTCTTATATTATAAATATATAAAAATTATCACAATTAAAATATTTATAATATTTTATTTTTAATTAATTTTACTAACTAAATTAATATGAAAATAAATTATTCTTATTTGTTTTTATTTTAATTATTTAATTCCCAATCATGGGATGATCAAAATTTTTAGTTTCATTATATTGAACAATTAATCTTTTATAAAAAATAATAATAATAATTTTTTGTATTAATTTAATAATTATCTAAATTAAAATCATATCTAAAATAAAATGAAGACAATTTAATTTTTATATTAATTTTAATTAATAAAATTAAATTAAATTAAAAATATTTTTATATCTTAATTAAGATAATTTTTATAAATTTATAATATAAGATGAATGATTTTTTTATTAATAGTGATAAAATATGTATTTTTTACAATAAAATTAATAGTTATTTACTAAAAACGCTTATTGAAATATAAAGTAAAATATTTATATATAATAATAAGATTATACGTATATGAATGGGATTAATTATTTTTAAAACTGATTCTGAAATTCGGAAAATATAAAGGACTGATTTTGAATATCTTTCCGAATTTCGAAAATATGAGGACTGATTTGAATTTTGAAAAAGTTAAGGAGTGCACGAAAATTTTACCAAACAAACAACTAGGGGTGTGCATTCGGTTAAAACCGAACCGAACCGAACCGAACCGGTCGAACCGAATTTTTCGAAATTTTTAAAAACCAAAATCGAACCGAACCGAACAGTAATAGAACCGAACCGAATTGTAAAACCGAAATTGACAGGGTTTGAATCTGGTCATTTGCATAAGGGATTAAGGGGGGAAAAAAAATTTAGTACAAGATATATAACAACAACACAGCAGGAGCAACACAGCAGCAGGCTAGGAGCAGCAGTAGCAGCAGCAGCACTTGAAGTATAATGTACATAATTGTCATATTTGCAAGAGCAGGCAGCAGCAGGAGCAACACAGGCACACAGCAGGAGGCTAGGAGCAGCAGCAGCAGGAGCAACACAGCAGGAGCAGGAGCAAGTGAGCAACACAGCAGGAGCAGCAGGAGGCTAGGAGCAGCAGCAGCAGCCAGCAGGAGCAAGACAGCAGGAGCAAGTGAGCAACACAGCAGGAGTAGCAGCAGCAACAACAACACAGCAGGAGCAACACAACAGGAGGTTAGGAGCAGCAGCAGCAGCCGCAGCCAGCAGGAGCAATACAGCAGGAGCAAGTGAGCAACACAACAGGAGTAGCAGCAGCAACAACAACACAGCAGGAGCAACACAACAGGAGGTTAGGAGCAGCAGCAGCAGTCGCAGCCAGCAGGAGCAATACAGCAGGAGCAAGTGAGCAACACAGCAGGAGCAGCAGCAACAACAACAACACAGCAGGAGGCTAGGAGCAGCAGCAGGAGGAGCATCAGCAGCAGGAGCAGCAGGAGGCTAGAAGCAGCACCCCTAGGAGCAACACAGCAGCAGCAGGAGGCAGCAGGAGCAGGAGCAGCAAGAGCAGGAGCAACACAGCAGGAGGCTAAGAGCAGCAGGAGCAGCAGGAGCAGGAGCAACACAGCAGGAGGCTAGGAGCAGCAGCAGCAGGAGCCAAAGCAACACAGCAGGAGCAAGTGAGCAACACAGCAGGAGCAGCAGCAGCAACAACAACACAGCAGGAGCAACACAGCAGCAGGCTAGGAGCAGGAGCAGCAGCAGCAGCAGAAGCAGCAGCAGCAGCAGCAGGAGCAACATAGCAGGAGCAGTAGGAGGATAGGAGCAACACAGCAGGAGCAAGTGAGCAACACAGTAGGAGAAGTAGGAGGCTAGGAGCAGCAACAACAACAACAACACAGCAGGAGCAACACAGTAGGAGCAACACAGCAACAGCAGGAGCAACACAGCAGGAGCCAGGAGCAGCACAGCAGGAGGCTAGGAGAAGGCTGAGCAGTAACAGCAGGACAATGTATAGTTGCATACTAGCAGTCTAGCAAAAGCGGGCAAGCTGCAAAACACTTCAACAGCTCAAATTCATGTAACAAGACAGTTCAAGACTTCAAGTCGCAGGAGCAGTAGTCAGCAGAGCAGCAGGAGCAGCACAGCAGCAGGAGCATGTATATTGTATAGAATCAGAAGCTGGCAAGCTGCACTACTGCAGAACACTTCAACAGTTATGTGGTTTAGAATAAATATGATCAACTGTAATTATGTGGTTCAGAATAAAAAACAGTAATTATGTAGTTCAAAATAAATATGATCAATTCAGTAATCAGTTAGCATTTTAACTTTGAAGGATTATATCATGCCAAATGATCCATTAAGAAAAAAGCTTGAGAAATCTCCTGTAGTCCTGTGTACAGAAGTAACAAAACAGAAGCCAGAACTCAGAGGGCCCAGAACCAGAAGTTCCAACTTCCAAGCAACATAACATTACTAGAGTGAAGTCAAAGAATGAGACAATCGTCCAATCAGTCACTTGCCCATATGCGAGCATAGCATATGGCAATGAGCCAATAATTCAACATCTTCATCGCCTCAAACAGCTTATGAAAAATTCAACAAATATTATTAAAAAAACCATAAAATAATTCCAAGAGGGTCATACTGTCATATTCCCTCTCTGGCTGTCCCCATGAGCGAATGGTAGGTAGTGGTTGCCTTCACAGGCCATCCAAACAACCATGCCATTGCTACAAGTAGGGGTGTGCATTCGGTTAAAACCGAACCGAACCGAACCGAACCGAACCAGAGTAGGGGACCATTGGAACACCTCCGCATCAAAACACCAAAGACAAAAAAAACCTCAAATAAAAGCAAAAATTCAAGAGGCTCAGATGGCTTTAATGCATCATCAAAAACGAAGATGTCTCCCCTCAGGCATCAACCTGCTTGGCTGCTCCTGCAAAATAATAGTTGGATACATACCTGTCCCTCGATAGTTGGATCATACTGTTGAACCTAAAAAACATAGTAAAATATCATCACAGTAAAAGCAATTAAGAAAATATCAGGTGAGTAGGTATCTGGGTAAGGAACTAAGGACAGTAAGATTATAACTTCACACATGCACTGATGCTGCGATGCACATGAATGATAAGGATATATAAGAATGAATCTGTAAGAGATGACCATAGAAAGTTAGGAACATGAACAGAAATGCATAAAAAATAAGTAAACATATTCAAACCTTAAGATGACTTTTCAAAATTCAACAGTTGCGACATCCAATTTCATTTTTATCAACTCTGAAATAAAAAAATCAATCAATGATTATCTGATCATAATAAAGAAATATACAATACAATAATAAAAATATTAGCAATGCAAATCTTACCCTCTTGAATCTTTTCAAATTCTTCCAAACTTTTCTCAACATTGATTTCTGTTTTTGAATTTTTAATCCAATCTTGAGTGCAAATAAGAGCTTGTACTAGTGTAGGAGTCAAAGAGCTACGAAAACGATCAAGTACGCGCCCTCCTGTACTAAAAGCTGATTCAGAGGCCACTGTAGAGATAGGTATAGCTAACATATCACGAGCCATGTGTGACAAAATAGGAAATCTGCAGCTATTCACTTTCCAGAAGCCCAGAACATCAAAGTTTGGCTCATTTTTTTCAAGATCCTCTGATAAATACTTGTCTATCTCAGACTTCATTTCATCACCCATGAAACTTTTCTATGCTCAGCAAATAGACTGCTTAAGATGTACTTACCTGATTGCTTTCGCATACTTGATCCTTCACCAGATGGCATTCCTCCCGGCTGTAGTCGCATTCTGTACTCTCTGAACAAATCATATACAACTTCACGCAACCTTCTCCTCATCATAACACCTCTTTCACCTTCATACATTTTTTCAACTCCAAACTCAACATATTCTAACTTGCATCTTGGATCAAAGACAACAGGAACAAAGAGAAGCATATTAATCTTCTCTAGCTCACCCCAATACTTGTCATATTTGTCTTTCATCACAGCAGCCATTTCTTGGATTTTTGTATCACCGCTGACCTTCCACAGATTCAAAAGAAGGTTAACTTGACAAATTTCATCAAAAAATAAATTACTTGTAACATACATAGAGCCAGAAACTCTAAGAGTCAACTCATAGAAATGCTCTAAGAATGTAATAAGTCGCCTGACATTCTGCCAGTCAAAAGACAGAGGAGTTCCATCTTCATCATTAAGCTCATGATGGAAATTGCTATCTTCCTCTTCAAATTTTTCAAAAGCCCTCTCAAAAGTTTGAGCTGCTTCAAGCATCATATAGGTGGAATTCCACCTTGTGGATACATCCAAACAAAGACATTTCCTGCTTTCAATTTTTTTAATTTCCACACATTCTTTGAACCTCTGCCATCTTGCTGGAGAATATCTCACATATTTAACAGCAGATCTAACCCGAGCAATGGAATCTGCCATCTCTTTCAAACCATCTTTCACCACAAGATTAATGATATGTGCTATGCAACGCATATGAATATATTTTCCTTGTGCCAAACAAGTGCCCAAATTCAAAAATTTTTTCTTCAAATAGGAAATAGCAGTATCATTTGAAGAGGCATTATCAACAGTAACAGTCAAAATACTATCAATTCCCCATTCAGAGAGGCATTTTTCAATTAGTTTTCCTATAACTTCACCCTTATGACTTGTAATCTTGCAAAAATTCAAAAGCTTTTTCTTCAAGTTCCAATCAATATCAATATAATGTGCTGTGATACACATATAGTTTATGTTTTGATCTGAGGTCCAAGTATCAGTGGTCAAACAAACTCTCTGTTTGGACTCTCTGAAATACTGTTTCAACTTTACCTTTTCATCGTGGTAGAGTTGAAAACAGTCTCTAGTCATAGTCCAACGTGAAGGCATTCGAAATCTAGGACAAGCTTGAGACATAAAGTATTGAAAGCCTTCATGTTGCACAAAGCTAAAAGGCAGTTCATCTACAACAATCATGTGTGCCAGTGCTTTTCTAATTTTTTCTTGATCAAACTTCCAGCTTGTTAGCACAGGCTCATTTGCTACTTCTTTCTGAATAGGTTGCATAGCAATTTGTGTTTGATGTGTATCAACATTATATGGATATCGCTTGCACTGATTCATGTGATGTCTAAGAGAAGAAGTACCATTTTTCTTTGAATCACACAAGAATTCATTACCACAGTAGTTGCATTTGGCTTTGGTTGACTTGCCCGGGTCTGTGAACTTTGTGTAATGCTCCCATACAGCTGATCGTGCTGCCATTCTTTTCCTCGGCATTGGAGGCTTTGTACTACACGTAGACGTAGATACATTGCCCTCATTTGCAACTTCGATAGCCATAGGCGCAGAACTTTCCTGCGAGGCAGAAATTGGCATTGGACTTGGAATAACTGGATTTGTGCTTGAAAGCTGCTGACTGTCATCCTGGTTCAACATCTGTCAATAGAAAAATACAGAATTACATATTAAATTGTATGAAATCAAAAAACCCTAATTTAATTTCACAAAATTCAACCCTAACCTTGCAATTTGATCCCGATGATGCCGTTGTAGAACCCTAATTTCACAAAACCCTAATTTAATTTCACAAAAAATCAACCCTAAATTTCATAATTTCCGAAATACTCTCAACTTGCAGCTTAATCCGTTATAGAAAAATGAGAGATTGAAGCTCAGAGCGCGACCAGAGAGATATTGAGGGGTTGGGACTGAGAGTCAGAGCCTCAGAGGAGAGGAGGAGGGGGGTGGTCCGGGGGTGGACCGTGGACGAAAGGATTAACAATAAAATCGTATAAAATCAAAAAACCCTAATTTAATTTCACAAAAAATCAACCCTAAATACCCTCACCTTGCAGCTTAATCCGTCGTAGACTCGTAGAAAAATGAGAGATTGAAACTCAGAGCGTCGACCAGAGAGAGAGGCGTCGCCGCGTCCGGACTCAGAGCCTCAGTCCTCAGAGGAGGAGGGCCAGGGGCGTCCGGGGGTGGACGAAAGCTGGAGGGATGAAGGCGCAGCACCGCAGGTCCGCAGCAGCGAGAGCGAGAGAGGCGAGAGCCAGAGCGAGAGCGGCGAGAGCCAGAGTGGCGAGAGCGGCGACGCCGGCGAGAGCAAGAGCGAGAGCGCCGAGAGGGTTAGGGTTAGGGTTAGCAGAACAGCAGGCGTCCGAAGTCCGAACCGCTCTGCTGAAAACAGAGATTATATAGGCGGTCCGGTCTGTTCGAGCCGATTAGACCAAAACCAAAACCAAAACCGCAGTATATAGATATATATATATAATTCGGTTCGGTTCGGTTTTTACGGTTTTCGAAAATCAGAAACCGAAACCGAACCGAAATTTTAAATTTTTTTTTTACAAAACCGAAACCGAACCGAGAACCGAATAAACCGAACCGAATGGGTTATTCGGTTTCGGTCGGTCGGTTCGGTTCGGTTAAAACCGAATAGTGCACACCCCTACAAACAACCGATGAATCACGCTTGGAATTTTACGGTTTTACCCCAACCTCACCGCCCTTCCAGATAACTCTGCTGAGCTGCCCGACAACGGCATCGTCTTCGCGCAAGCCATTCCTTCCCTTCGTCTCGCGATCGCTCTCCTATACTTGCGACCTAGGGCACTCTTTCTCCCCTGATCTCCTTCGCTCTCAAGCAATCTCAAACCATATTATCCTCCCAAAAGATTGTATTTCTCCATTTTTTAAATCGGCCTCCAATCTCGCAGCATCGTCAGGTCAATCTGCAACTTTTTTTAAATCTTCTTAATTTTGCGGATGTTGGAGGGATTCGTCGAATTTGATTTGTTCGATTGCTATGTGAAGGAATTTTTGGTGTTTTTTGGGTATGTCTGTTAATTCTGGCCAAGTTTGTGGGAAATTTTTCTTCAGAAAAAGAGAAGAGGGTTAGGTTTGAGGAGCAAATCATGCTGATTGGAGATCTGAAAATTACATTTCGACGACTAAGTTGCGGGTAGAGTTATAGGAAACTGAAAATTCCACATTTTGACGCCAGTGGACAAGACAGGAGTATATTCCAGATAACCTGAATATTTTGTTGAAGATGAGAACAACTTGATTTGGAGAGACTTGCAACAAGATTGGATGTTCTACATCAATGCTGAGATGCAGAATTTCTAAGCACTAATGGTAGTATTTAGGTTGTAAAGTGTGAATGGTGGATATACTTTTTTGATTACATGATGGATTAGCTTGTGTTAACTAATCAATTTAGTTGTAGATTGTCTTGGATGTGTGCACTTAAAGTATCCATGAGGGATTCTAATGGGAAAGGTTCAATTTATTAGTATCATTTCTTTTTTAAAGTGATTATTGGAACTTTTAGGAAACTGACAATAAGAGATGGCATCTAGGTAAAAGCTTGTGAATGAGGATTCATAAAACTCAATGTGATGTTTGACATGCTTCAATAAGGAAATAATAACTTGTTAGCATGTCCTTTGATGGTAAAACATATTGAAACACCAATTACTGATGAGTTGTTCCTTAAATGGAAAAGGAAGAAAACATGTGTTGTGTTCATGTTATTATATGCTAATAGCAAACTCTTAGTCTGGCCTCAGACTGTAAAATATTTCGTACACAAATAAATATCAACGTTTTATTGCTTTGGCTGAAAATTATAGCATTTTCTCAACTGTCTATTGCATATTATACCATTGATTGTCCATTAAAGCACTTCTAGTAGCAAACTAATAACACAAATTAAACTGAAATTCTTATAAAGTTAGAAACTTAAATGAGGCTTCAAATATGTACCTAGAATCTAAAGGAGCATATGAAAGTACCTGAAGAGCTTTTTTTCAGTCTTCTGGCTTCCTTGCACCATAATGAACTCTATAATTAGGAAGGCTGATAACCTATAAAAATTAAAGCTAGTAAACTCTGCCCGCCATTGGACATGCAACAGATGTAAGAATCAAATTCAGTGTGCCTTTGCTTGTGCACTGGAAATTGTATCAAGTACCTAGGTGTAGATGTTGAGCAACATGTATAGAAGCACCTTCCTAATATTGTAGTAATCAGAACAGCAAATGTGCAACTAACCTTCATTCAGCAAGTGTTACAGTTTGATAACATCCCCACCAGCACAGAACACTCTACTGCTGCCCTTAACTGTGTCAAAATGCATTTTAAACCCTACTCCAAACCCCTTTCAACTAACCTTTGTTCAGCTAGTCAAACAGTTTGGCAACATCCCCACCAACAAAGAACATTCTACCGCTGCCCTTCACCACATCAAAAAATGCATTTTATACCCTAAGCCAAATCCCTTGCAACTAACCTCTATTCAGCAAATGATGCAGTTTTTAATGCTTTGGCACAAAACAATCAACTGATTGTCCTTTGTGTTGGTTGCATTTGATTTGTTTAATAGCTGTGTGGGAATCTGTGTTTGATTTTTCTTTTTTTGAGAAATCGTGGAGGGATTTCAGTTGTTTGGGCATGTCTGTTGTGTTTCTTTATGGTTTTAGATGCTATTCTAGCCAAGATTGTGTTAGGAGAATTAGGTTTGAGAACCATATCATACTGATTGGAGAGTTACAAATTAAATTTGAGGACAAAGTTTTTGCTAGAATAAGAAGAAATTGAAAACTAAAACTAACTTGGTGTTCCTTAGAAAAAGGAAGTCCACATTTTGACGCCAAAGGACAAGGTAGTGTTTTATTCCAGAAAAACTGAAAATTTCTATTGAACATAAGAACAGCTTCATTAGGAGAGACTTACAACAAGATTTATTCTTCTGCACAAATGGTCAGAAGCAGAATTTCTAAGAACTTAATGGTAGGTTGTGAAGTCTAATATGGATATACTTCTTTGACCATATGATGGACTAGCCTGTGTCTTCTGATCTGTTTAGTAGTAGAACATCTTGGGCTTTTGCACTAAAATATCCATGAGGGATTCTGATGGAAAAGGTTTGATTTTGTGGCATCCAATCCTTTATAAAGTGATTGTTAGAACTTTGAGGAAACTGACCGCAAGAGATGACATCTAGGAAGCATAAGGACTCATAAAACTCAATGGTGATGTTTGACATGCAATGCAAGCTAACAAAATTCTTGAATGGAAAAACTTATTGAAAAACCAGTTACTGATGAGTTGTGCAAGTAAAAAATGTGTTATATTCGTGTCACTATATGCCAATAGCCTAGTGTCAAACACTATTAAGTATATTGGATACAAATCAATATCAAGTTTTTTGACAGCAAAATAATTGACTGATTATTTCTGCTTGTGGTAGATAGTAACGTCTTTGTCGTTGGCTCTCTTAAACTTGTGCAGGTAGAACAATAGTGTTGTTTATGAAACCTCAGGGGACAGTTCTCATCTAATCGAAGGACCATTGGACGGGTGAATTACTGGATGCATGATATATATTCATTATCTTTCCCTCAGGAGATTACAGTTGATTGTTTAGTTTTTATGTACCAGTAATAAGAATGTTTTCATTAGCCAGCTGCCTGCAAGTGATTGTAGTGTTCTGATTTGCAGGTACGACTACAGGATTGACTTGTTTTGGTGAAACTGAAATCTTCTTGTTGCAGATGATTTCTAGAATGACAACTGTGTCTGTCCCACAATTTAATACCTGCACTTTACATATTCATGCCAACCACTTCAGGCAAAGATTATCTGGTGCTACAAGATGCAAGTCATTTCGCTCACTATCCTTTGGTTCTGAATCATCTGAAGCATGCTCTCCGCGAATTGTTTGTTCTAAGCATAGAGGAGGTTTTCGTCCATTCACAATGGTTGGTTCACTAAGTTCAATGGGACGGCAGTTGAGTCTTGGACTATCATCAAGGCGCCGAAGGCTGAGCATCAAGCTTTCTGTACCAACTCATGAAAAAACTTCTAAATTTCAGTGGAACACAAGGTTTACATCCTGGACTTTAGGAGGTGCTTCAATTGGAATGTGTTTAAGCTTTTCAACATCTGGGCCCATTTATGCTGAATCTCTAAGAGGAGTCAGCAATGAAAAGAATGAGCAGATTAAGTCTTCCTCCAGTATTTCACATGGAAAGAAGGTGTACACTGATTTTTCTGTCACTGGTAAATCTTAAATACCTTATTTTTAGTTGTTGTTGATTCCAGTTTGTGGCATTATTTGATTATTCAATGTTTCCATAGAGTTGCAATTTTTTTTCTTGAGATGCAAATATGTTTGAAGTGATCTGTAGTAGCTGAAAATTTTCTGATCCAAATTTACAAAATTTTTAGGCATACCAGGTGATGGGAGATGCTTGTTCCGCTCTATTGCTCATGGAGCCTGCATTCGTTCGGGAAAGCCAGTGCCCAGTGAGAGCCTTCAGAGAGAGCTAGCAGATGAGCTGAGGGCTCTGGTATTTCTTGTCTATACCATAGTCTTGTCCAACTTAAATGTCCATGTGAAAGTAGTTCTGTCCTGAAATATTTAATTCTTCTAAAAGATGCAATATGCAGCAAGTTGTCCTTCTTCTTAGGTGGAAAATTGGTTTTTCGTCACCTTTTGTTGTTACATCTAGTCCTTTGATTAGTTTTTTGGTAATGCTTTGCAGGTTGCAGATGAATTTGTCAAAAGGCGTGCAGAAACAGAATGGTGATGGGACTTCTTTTTTTTCTTCTCTCTTTCTCTCTCTCTGTTTTTTTGGAGAATAAGCAAGGCTCATTGAACTAATTTAATGTTGTCAAATGATCTTGTTCATCTCAAATTTCAATCAGTGTGAGGCAGAGTCCTATTCTTTTTATTATAAGTTTATTTGTTGTTAAGGTGTATTGCCATTACATCTGTGTTTACAGGGGTTAGCCAGACATTTATAAGATCCATATTGTCAAGAATATATTTAGTTAATGATTGTCACAAATGGATATGGTATTGTGATACAAGGAGGCAGTTGAAAGAATTTAACGTTTTATCGTCCTCCTCGCAGGTTTATTGAGGGTGATTTTGATACTTATGTCTCCCAGATGAGGAGGCCACATGTATGGGGAGGGGAACCAGAGCTGCTAATGGCCTCACATGTTCTCCAGTAAGTCATTTAGCACTGTCTTGCTTTATCTTAAGAATTGATCTAACCCTTGTTAGGTGTCATGAGTGACTTACTATATAATTTTAAAATGGCCTAAGTTGCTGGCTGAAGATAGCATCTCTGAAATAAACTGCTACAGGCTTGTCAATCAATATAATTGTTTTTTTTTTTTTTTGTTGTGTTAGTCTCCTTCATAGGAAACTAAGTCACTGCAAGCTACTATTCTGAGTAGCCTTAATATATATATATATATTTCCTATTCAAAAGTTGCAAAACTTTGAATGGCTTTCCTTGAAACTGATTTTGAGTCAAGTAACTCCCTTGTCTTGTATTTTCTTTAGGGCTGTAAGCTTGTAAGTGGACCTGGTGTACAGGCCGGAAATTTAAGTCTGAACCTGTTTAGTGCTAGCTTTGGGATCAATTTTCCCCTTTCATTTGCAAATGTGCTCAAGGATGGGAAAAGGAAAGAGGGTTTGTACAGGTTCTTACCTGTTAGATGAAGCAGATAATGGTTGAAGATGAATCCTGAATGAAAATGAATCAATTAGCAGATCTTTCTGTCTTTATTAGTTCAGTAGACAAAAAAAAAGGGTCGGGATGGGTTTGGATAAGGGAATAGAACCCGTTATGCAGGTTAACCTGAGTTCTATTCTCATATGGGGCCTAAAACTTGGGTTAAACTTATTCTGGCTGATGCTTGTTTACACCATTATTTTGGGGTAGTATATTCCATGGGAGTGGTAGAACAAGTTGAAACCCGATTTTAATTCTGAAAACATATTTAAATTTATTCGAAGCCATATCAAACTAGATTTTACCTGAATTCCGGCTTTTCTGAGCACCCAGAAAATAACTGGAATTATTGTCCACTGTCAACTAGTATTGTGCATTATTACCTTCAGTTAAAGCTTTCTATATTGTCGAGCTTGATTTAGTTCCACAATTGAATTTCAAATCCTACAAGTTATTTTGTTGGATTGTTTCAAAGAGAGTGGTGCCTTCTTTTAATGGAGATGATTGCAATTAGTTTATTTTCAATTTGGCAGGGTGCCTATTACAGTCTATATGAATGATGAGGATTCAGGTGGCTTGATAGCCATTGCAGAGTATGGTCAGGAATATGGGAAGGATAATCCAATTCAAGTTCTTTACCATGGATATGGACATTATGATTCATTGCAGATTCCTGCTCGGACAGGTTTTAAGTCAAAGTTGTAGTGTTCTGGTAGATGCAGAACAGATGGTGAGTTGAGATTTGTTTGGCTTTTTGTTTCAGTATTTGCTAATATTATTCAACTGAAGATTTTCTAACACTTCTTTAATGATAAAAGTATTTCTTACAAGAAATAATGACTAGTAGATAACTTTGCATCAACAATTTCATAATTGTGTTCATAGTCATCAGTTTTCTGAAAGTAATGCACAAGCATATGGCCCAAACTTAATTTTGATAAAAACTTGAGCTCAAATCCTGTTATATTTGTTAAAAGATAAAAAAGAGGGCTCATAATCTTTTTCCTCATTTGGTTCAAGGCCTGAAAAATCAAAAGTCCAAATAGCAAACCAAACATGTAAATGAACAAAGGTCCAAGTTCAGTAAAAATTTTGTCTATTTAAGAGATAGAATACTAGGGTATGTAATTGAGTTGAAATCTCATAAGTATTGAATAAAGTTTTCTACTTCATCAATGATTAAAGCTCTAATTTAAATCCTAGAACCCCAAAATTTAACATGGTCTTAGAGTTTTAGGAAACTGCGAGCAACTACGAGATTCAGAAGATAGTTAGAAGAGAAAGTGTAAGTCATATAATGCAATAGAAAGCCTTCATATCACAACGACAAAGTTAAAAGGTATTCAGAACTATCTCACATGGGCTAGATCGGTACATATCTACCTCAAATCGCGTAGGAAGTGAAAATACTTAATAAGAAGACCACTAAAGGATAATGAGAAGGTAAAAGATTGGGAGCTGTACGATTCAAATGTAATATTTTTTCCCTATTAAATAGCATTAAATTAGAGATAGATCATGTATTGCTCTGCTTTGAGAGTTCAAAAATTATTTGGAAAAATTTTGTATAGGAGTGCAAATAATCTATCTTGAGTATTTTCAATTTGAGAGTAGATATATAAACTCGTCAAAAGAGAGAAAATTTGAATATATACTTTAACTAGTTAACTCGTCTATAGAATGATTTGGAATATTACATGGTAGTTAGGATAGAAGAGAACGGGAAGAATCAAGAGAAACATAAGATTATGTAGTTTCTAAATGGATTAGAACCTCAATATAAGCAGTATAAAATAAACTTGTTGAATAGAAGTGAACTTCCTTTATTAGAAAAAAATTTATGATACTTTAGAGAGCTAGTGTCCTTTCCAATTCTAAAATTGTAGATAAGAGCTCAACATAATTTCAGGAGGGGATACAAAATATAGTAGAGAAAAATTTGCAATTAGTAGAAAAGGAAGAGTCTTTATTGACAAAGGAAAAGACAAAAGCAACATGAGATGCATTACGTATGGAAAATCATGTCATACTATTGATAGGTGTCGGCTAGTATAGCAAATTTGCCTAGGCGAGTAGCGTATAAATTGGATATTTTACAGAGTTAGAACCAAACAAAAACTAACTAGGAGGAGTTATTGATTCACATGTGATTATCTTAAAAAAAGAATATAACTAGCTAATTAAAAAAACTTCATTTATAATAAAAAATAGAAATAATTCAGCTGAACAAAATAGCCTATGGTAGACCTAACATTATATGATCTGACTCAAATTTGACCCAAATTAAATGAGTACGGGTTTATTATAATTAAATTCGGATCATAATTCGATTAATACATGTAACTCGTATGCAACTTCATTGACCCATTAATCAAGTTAGGTTGGATCAGTCAAGTTAACTTATTTACAAATTAACTCAATTAAAGTTATTTAATATTTTATATTGCAATATTTTTTAGTAAATTTTTTAAATTATTTTTTGTAAATTAAGTATTTTGTTATCACAATTGATTTTTAATAACATTGTTGTTTTTAATTGTTTGAAATATGTTAAAATTATTAATATTAGTTAAATATGTTGGGTTGAGTCAATTTGGATTGATTAAAGACAATTTGAGTCGAGTAATTATGATCTGTTGAATTAAATATATCTATTCGAGTCAAATCAAATTATGAACCGAATTCGATCTATTTAATAAATGAATCAATTTCGATCGATAGGATAATCAATTTAAATATCGAGTCAAGTTCGAATTTATAAATTTGATCTGCTTGATGTAATACTACGAGTTTAATTCGACCGAAATCCAACGTGTGAATTTGCATTTTCAGATCTAATTTTAGATCATTGATTCAGAAGTATATGACCACATTACAGGTAATAATTCATTGTTCCAACACTTAGCTAAGTTTGCACCAAAAAGATTTGTCACTTTAGCAAATAGAATAAATTCTCCAATACCTAGAAAGGGCGATATTGAGTTATCTACACTAAACTCTTCTATTTATGTGCCAAAATTTTTAGTGAATTTTCTTTCAATCAGTAAACTAACTGAAAGCTTGTACTGCTCAGTAATTTTTTATCTTATTTATTATTCTTTTCAAATTTTTTAGACAAGAAAAGGATTAGTTGGGGTATTAAGAATAACAGATTATATATACTAAATGATGAAACACCAAAGTTTAAGATTTTGCTGACTCAAAGAAGAAAAGATTATCAAGTAGCATTGTACATTAGACCATTCATCATAATATATCCTTATGTTATTATTTCCTAACATTAGGTTATTTACTAATGACCTCTGAGTGTTAAACATCACATATTAGTGTATTCCTCAAAATTGAATATATCAAATATTATTTTTTTAAAATATTATTCATAGTGATATATAGATTGTTAAAACATCATTTTGGACTAGTTATAAATATTTTTGTAATATTCACAGATGATTGCAGTAGAATAATTTGGTTGTATTTGATGAAAAGAAAATCAAATGTATTTGAAGCCTTTAAAACATTTCATAAAGAAATTAAAAATCAGTTTAACACAATTATTAAAATCCTTGTATATAATGAATACATATCTCTATAATTTAATGAATACTCGAAGGATAATGGAATCTTCTGATAGATTTCATATCCCTATATATCTCAATAGAATGGAGTAACTGAAATGAATCAATACTTGTTTGAGATTGCTAGAATCTTATTTTTTGAAAAAAGTGTGCTATCATTTTTTTGGAGTTATATAGTTTTTACTACAATATACCTCATAAACTGAATTCTCATGTTAAGAATGGTAGGAAAGCTTATCTAGTTAACTATAACAATGCTTAATAGTAGTTATGTTCTAAGAGTTGTGAGTCATTTTGTGAAAGATCTAAGAAAACTTCATCTAGAAGTTATATATTAAATACTCATGTATCTCAAGAGTACACCAGTACTTGACTTAATGTATATGAAATAAGAAAAAGTGAATATTGAATCTTATTCAAATATAAACCGAGTAAAATCACCTATATACAAAAGGTCTAATTTTGGAATATGTGTGAAGTTTATTGAAATCTAATTAATTGGAAGAATAAGAAGCAAATAGTAGTAGTTAAATTAAGTGTAAAAACAAAATATATGATTATTGCCCTACATGCGAGATTATATGATTAGGATCATTTCTAAATGAACTAGGATATCCTATAGAAGATACTTCATAGTTGTTATGTGATAGTTAAGTAGTTCTTTGTAATCACAAACAATTTAATTTTTCATGAAAGAACCAAACACATTAAAATGAATCTTTATTTTGTTAGAGAAAAAATATTAAAGTAAAAACTGAAGACAAAATATGTTAAAACAAAATACGAATTAGCAAATGTTCTCATAAAGTCGGTGAATTCAAAGAAGTTGACAAAAAAAAGAGAACAAACTAGGAATGTATAATGTACAACTTGAGAAGGGGTGTTAAAAGAAAATAAAGAGTTCAGAATATTTCTCATTGACCCAAAACTTAAAATAGAGTTACATTAATGTGTCATTCAAATACTTGATGTTTAGATTTATTGTAGTTGATAAAGCTAAAAGCCCAAATAGCAAACCAAAATTATATAAACGGACTGAAGTCCATGTCTAAGAAGAATCTTGTCTATTTAAGAGAAAGAATACTAGGATTTGTAATTGAGTTGAGATCTCAAAAGCATTGACTAAAGTTTTCTATTACATCATTGATGAAAACCTTAATTTTAAGTTCTGAAACGCTAGAAATTTAACAATATTAAATGAATTGTTTTGTTTATCCACTAGACTGTACCATAAGCATACTATTTGTTTCAGTTCTATACATCATGTTATATCATTTTAACTGGCATAAACTGTTAGGCAGTTTGAGCTTCAAGTACGCCATTAGCACAGCTCACTGGAAGGTTATGGTGTTCCATGAACCGAAGTCTGAAGTTACACTAGACTGGAATAACTGTACTTTAAGCATACTATTTGTTCCGTGAACCAAAGTCTGATACTGAAGTTATTGAAGTCAAAGTCAAGAGGTCAGTTACAGTATTCATCAGGACATTAATAGATATTATATTCTCCATATTTAGTGTAGAAAGGTGATGTGAGCAAATATTAGTAATTCCTTATTGATCTATGCTACATTGAGTTGTAGCAGAAATGGTAGAGCAACACATGAAACTACAATAAAACTATCGGCCAAGTACCTAGTTTTTTTATACATTATTTTGTCAGCCATTAACCATGCTCCATTTTTATGTCACTCAAATTAAAGAACATTTACTTATTCATTACCAGACAAAGCAAGAAGATATTAGAATATGTTCCCAGTGTATTCAATCAAAATTACTTAGAATATGTTGCCAGGGGCATGGCGCTTTTGCTGTCATATGGAGTAATGTGTCTATCAATGTTTTGTTGTCTGGAGAGTTCTAGATGCTGCTGCCAGACAAAATACTCCTTGCTCTGTTCCCTTTGTCTCTGGTTCTCTTCTCAAAATTCATGATGTTAGTACAGAATGATTCCCCTTCATTGGCAAAAGGCTATGCATGGACCTGCCGTTTTCTTAGATTTTTACTAGAAATGTTCCCAACATATTTTTAGTCTTTTTTTTCTTTTTTGTTGGAATATTTTTTTCCTGTTGCTAGGAAAGAAATTCTCTTTTTATATATCTGATGACGACCTTTGTTCTTCGCTTATGTGATTCATAAAATCCATTTGAATTATGATTTTGTGATAAATTTAAGATATTTGTTTTGGCAATTGAAAAGGCAGTCCATAATATTGCAATTTAAATTCCCCTTACAAAATAACAGGCTGGAGTATCACTACTCTCTGTATTCCATCAAAGTGTTATGGTACAAGGCACAAAATGATAAGAGATGTAATTTCTTATAAATTTGTAATAATACAAGTGCTTTTTTTACTAAAAATTCTAAATAATTAAATGATGAATATTATTTGGACAAATGGCAGAAAAGAATTGGGATCTGGTCCCTACATGTGGGGTTGTGCATCGAGTCTCGGTTGAACCTGACCAATTGAATATGGCGGGATCATGTTGTATAGAACATGATAATTCAATGTTCATATTGCGATTTTTCTTTCACGTGGAAATCCGGAGTCAAGCATATATGGTCATTAATTAAATAGTAGAAATTGTCGTGTATTTACATATGGTAACGTGGGATTAGCGTGTAGCAATTGGATCCCGTGGTTCATGAGAAAAATGGGCCAATGGTGGCACCGGAGTTCGCCGCGGAATCTAGGCCCATGAAAAAGCGAAGCCCGTGGACGCATTTGTTCACGTATTTTTTTTATTTTTTTAATTTAAATTTAATGTTGACTAAAGAGCTTAGACACGAGCAGCAAAATCTACCGCAGTGTATCACGGAAATTTAACGCACCCGATTCTCTTGTTTTATGTATTAATTGACTCCGGGCAACGGAGAAATGTGTCAGCCGTCCGTAGAGGTTATTTTGACTCTATTAAACTAAATTCAAAAAAGTGCCTACTCGCAGCACTGGCGCAGCCACAGCAACTAGCTTCTAGATATGCACCCACAAAATCAACGGTCCACAGGAACCCACGTTATCAATTCTAGATTAGTTATAGTCGCTCGCGGCTCAGCTGTATCAAAATCGAGAGTTCAAATATTTTCCAAATTAATTTATTTCGCGGGCCATTTCTGCCACCAGCCGACAAAAGCTTCATCTGAGCTCGCGCCCCGATGCCACGCCCTCTGTCATTTCAAAACCGTCCTTGCTCACCCCGAATTTCCCAATCTACCCTCTACCCGTTCCATTTTATTCGCATTCGCTGTATCCATTTCCGTCATTTCATCCAAAACCTCCCGTCACTAAACCATCTTCACCTTCCTCCTGGCGATAATGGCTGCGATCTCCGCCCTTCTCCTCCTCCTACTCCGGCCGCCGCCGGCCGCCGCTCTCAGTACCGACGGGCTCGCTCTGCTTGCACTGAAGTCCGCTGTCTCTGAGGACCCCGCTGGTGCATTGTCCTCCTGGCACGACGCCGACGCCGACGCCGACGCCGACCCTTGTTCCTGGCCTGGGGTCTCCTGCCGGCGAGGCTGCGTTGCCGGCGTCACCCTCTCCAATGCGTCTCTGTCTGGTTACCTCCCCTCCGAGATCTCCCTCCTTGAGCACCTCGAAACCCTAGCGCTCCCTCGCAACCGCTTCGCCGGCGCGATCCCCGCCGCCATTGCCGCGCTCCGCTCGCTTGCAATGCTTGATCTCTCCTCCAACCTCCTCTCCGGGCCGATACCCGCCGGGATTGGCGACCTCAAGGCGTTGAGCCATCTCGATCTCTCTTCGAACCGCCTGAATGGCTCCCTTCCTCCGTCGATCGCGTCGCTTCCTCGCCTCACTGGGGTTCTGAACCTCTCCTACAACTTCCTCTCCGGTCGGATCCCTCTGGAGTATGGCGAGATCCCGGTCGCCGTTAGTCTCAACCTCCGCCACAACAACCTTTCCGGCGAAATCCCGCAGTCCGGGTCCCTGCTCAACCAAGGCCCTACTGCTTTCTCCGGAAACCCTAATCTCTGCGGATTTCCTCTGAAATCCCCTTGCATTGCCTCAAATGAAGATCCCAGGATCCCGAAACCGAGCCCTAGAGTGACACTGAACCCTAGCACGCCGGAGCCGCGGCCTGTAGAAGGAGATTCCAAAAAACGGCCGGCAGTGACGGTGCCAATCCTGGCCGTGGTGGTTTCGGCAGCGATTGCCGTCGCGGCGGTTCTCCATTGGCAGCTCCGGCGAGGGAGGAGTCAAGAGGAGGAGGGGAAGGGGAAGGAAGGGGAGAAGGGGGATGAACGGAGGCGAGGGGGAGAAGGAGAGGTGTACGTGGCGGTGGACGAGGAGTTCGGGATGGAGCTGGAGGAGCTGCTTCGGGCGTCAGCCTACGTGGTGGGGAAGAGCAGGGCGGGGATCGTTTACAAGGTGGTGGCAGGGCGAGGGCCTGCGGTGGCAGTGCGGAGGCTTAGCGAGGGCGAGGAGGGGGAGACCGGCGGGTCTGGCGAGGAGTGGCGACGGCGAAGGGCGTTCGAGGCAGAGGCAATGGTGGTTGGGCGGGCGAGGCATCCCAATGTGGTGAGCTTAAGTGCGTACTATTATGCACCTGATGAGAAGCTTCTCATCTATGATTACATTCCCAATGGTAGTCTGCACTCTCACCTTCATGGTAAGTCACAGAGCTATCATCTCCAATGATACGTGATTTTTCTTAAATTTGTTTATATTTCGGCATGAATTAAATAGTTGAAGGTTTATCTAATGTTCTTTGCATTGTAAGGTCCTGCCCAACAAAGGGGAAATCTTAGAGCAAATTGATTTTCGTGCAAGAATTCCATATTACTGCTGAGTTAATTGTCTCAAGGCAAATTTAATGAGTAGAACCGGTGATGCTAGCGATAGGTGGAACTTGGAATTAGCTTGTAAAGAGTGACTGTTAGGAGACAAAAATAGTAGGAATTCTGGTGGACTAAGGTTATTAATGGCAAAAAATGTTCTTCTATCCAATAAGAGTTCAGTGATTGAGAACCAAAGACAATCCATGATCATGTAGGTTCTGACACAGATGGAATTAATTGATTTCCTTGAATAATAAGAGTGTGTCAATCAAGTTGCTTGCTCCATTGCTTCACTTGACTTTTTTTTTGAAGCAAAGTAGGAATTTTCCATTTCCACAAAACAAAGCCTTGCTACAACACGGTAAAAAAGCATGGGAGCTCCACTTCACTTTCCTTATTCCATTATGAAAATTTGCTTGATCATTACCATTGGTTAACAGAGCTTTGAAAAGGCCAAATGCATGCTATTATTTTCTTTTTGGATTCTTGTATCTAGCATGCTACACTTAAAAAGAGTACATTACAATAGCATGGAACATGTGCAGAAGAGGCCTTGTTCATTAGCTGATATTTTGGGCCTTGATTTTAATTCTTAAACCTACTTCTCTGGGGGTCCATATGCATATGCAGGCATAGTCAGACAGATAGTTTCATAGACAGTAAACTTATGGTTAAAAATATCTTTTTGGGTCATTTAATGGGCTTATACTGATGCCATGGCATTCTAAATTGCTTACCATTTTTGTGATATTTGGCTGATCCAGTTAATATCTTGATTACTGCATTCCATGTCAAATATCCCCAGATTTCATTGTTTCTGTTGTTAAACTTGAACATCTACTCTCTCATTATTTCTGTTGCTAAACTTGAACCTCTACTCTCTTACTTATGCCTGATGAATGATAATTCTTTGTTTTCCAAAATTTCCGATTTCCTTTTATCTGATAATACTCCAAATTTGCAGGAGGAACTCTGAATTCAACAGCTGGGCCACTCAACTGGGAAGCAAGGCTGGGTATCATCAAAGGGGCAGCCAGAGGTCTTGCCCATCTCCATGAGTGCAGCACAAGGAAGTACATCCATGGGAACCTCAAGAGCTCCAAGATTCTCCTAGATGATGACCTCAACTCCTACATCTCTGGGTTTGGTCTTACCCATCTCATCCTGGGGTCCCACAAACTTTCGCACTCTGCATCTAAGAAGCTCACCCCCAGTCACATTGCTGCCTCCACAAACTCCCCATACTTGGCTCCTGAGGCCCGGGCTTCTACCAATACAATAACCCAAAAATGTGATGTCTATGCCTTTGGGATTGTGTTATTTGAGGTACTTACGGGGCGCTTGCCTAGTTCAAAAACTGACAATGATAATGTGGAGTTGGAAGGATTTGTGAGGAGGGCTTTCAAAGAGGAATGGCCACTCTCTGAAATTGTTGACCCATCTCTTCTGCACGAGGTCTATGCCAAGAAGCAGGTGCTTGCAGTTTTCCATGTGGCCTTGGTTTGCACTGAGGCTGACCCGGACACAAGGCCGAGAATGAGGGCGGTGTCGGAAAGCCTGGATCGCATTGGGGCACCCAGGTGAAGTTCTAAACCATTGTCTCCTGCCTTCTTCCTGTGTTGTTTCTAGATGTGTTGTTTTGTCTGATAATATGGGAGGTGCTTATGGTTGTTTCCTCTATATGAATTTTGTCAAGTAGGTAATGCTTTTTATTTTAATGCTGATTCAACTTTGTAGGCAAATAGATGTGTAACTTAGGGGTCGTTTGAATCAATTCCGATTTGGAATCAAGGGAATTATCAATTCAGTCAATTACGAGAAATTAAAGGAATTAGCCGAATTAATAATCTCAGTGTTTGGATGTGTTTGGATATGTTTTGAAGTAAAGTTAAGGAATTATTAATTCAGTCAATTTTATGAATTTTGGTGTTTGGATTGAAAATAAAAATCAATCATTTTTAAATAAATAAAATTATTTTTTATTTTATTCATATTTATTTTTAAAAAAAATATAAATATTTAATAAATAAATTAATAAAACATATTTTGATGATTAAAAATATATATATATATAAATCTTTACTCTAAAAAAATAATTTTTTGAATATTTATTCAATCAATAAAATATATTTTAAATTAGAAATTGATAATATTATAAGTATTAATATTTAAAAAATATGTAAAAAAATTAATGAGTAGAGAAAAAAATTTTCATATGAGTTTAAATAAAAAAATTTAGTTTATTTTTTAAAAATAATATTAATGGTTGAATTAAAAAAATATATAGGAATTTTTTATTAATTTATCCAAATAAATATGGGTCCCACCCAATTTCGAACCGGAATTGCGAATTCCACCTTTTTTTAAAAGAAATTCAAATATTACTGTTCGGAATTGTTGGAAATGTCAATTCCCTCAATTCCCCCTGTTTGGAATTGTTCCAAACAGCTCCTCAGCCTGAAGTAGGTGTTTCCAGTTAGTCTACCATGGTCATTAAAAGATGGCTTGTACTCAGATTTCTGGTGTTTATGCCTTAACAAATTTGTGGCCTGGCTGTTATTCTGGATAGTAAATTTGGTTCTTTTCATAATATTGAACCAAGTATATTTAGGTATGGAACTAGAGAAGATTTACATAATCAGGTTTGAGTTTCTTTGATTGGCTTGAGAAATTAATGGGCACGTTGAACAGGGCCTTGTTAATGATCTGTCAGATCTAGGGTCAGCTTGAGTTTAAAGTTTAAAGCTCAGCCAAGTTCACGACTATATTTCCATTTGTCATTTCTTTTTCAAGAAATTCACGGCAGATCTTGCCATGAATCCTATATCATAATGTTTACACGAGTTTTTCTTCCTTTTTTTTTGGGATTAAATTCCAAGTATATCCAAAGCTTCAACTATTTTGATTTGTCCTTTGCTTAGCAGCAAACTTTTGTTGGGCCCATCGTTGTACCAAAGATAGGACTGGCTTATGATCCAAAACTGCTGTCACTAACTGCAGTCGTAGATGGAATAGAAACAATCAATGATGGTGGTGGGCAATAGAGACAATCAATGGTAGACAAAGACAATAATGGATAGATAGAATGACGAAAAACAAATAGATTTTATTTTTGAGTGAAACGTACAGATTTTATTTCTTGTGTATCTTTAACCCCAATAATTAGACCATGGAAAATAATCCAAGAGTACTACTCCACATGCCATGTTTCCCTCTTCACCAACATACTCCAAACCCCACACTTAGTTTTGCCTTCTGCCCATCATTTTGTGCTTACCCTTGCTATGCTTGCTTTTCAAGTCTTGTACAAATAAAGATCTTGTTCGATGATTAAGCAATACAAACAATTGCTTCGAATACGATTTTAGGAAAACTGACATCTGCAACAATGTCATGTTGTTAGAATTTGGTTAAACACAGCATAGCAAACTGGTGTACTGTTGTTCTCTGTTCCCCACTGGTTGTTAGGAAATACAATTATCTGACAAATCCCATACATTAAGATAACAATCTAGGTTTACATGTTAATGTGCACATGTTTAGGGTTTAGAGCTCGAGTCCGGCTCAGGCTTGGCTCCGGGCCTGAAGATCTCAACTCATGCTTAGGCTTTGGCCCGGGGATTGAGGGTTTGACTATTAAGCTGATAAGCAGTATTAGCTTTCTGTCTGATTCTTTGTTCCACTATTGCCTTCCGAAGTTCAGCTCAGATTCCTTCCATGCTTGAGGAATCTCTGTGATTCAAGGGAAAAATGTTTTGCGTATATGTCCCTGCTAACTCACCAAATTGCAAATGCACTATATAAAGTCTATAATTGCATGTATATATACTCATCTCAAATTTTCTTCTTTCTTGACTGCATTTTCCAAGTGTATAAATGCATATTAATTGCAGTATATTTGCATATATATAAAATATGTCAATTTTAAGAGTCTAAAAATTATTCTGATTTTGCACAGGAATATATGCTGAAAACGTGAAAAGTGATTATGCCCTTATCTTTGTGGATGTGTCAAATAAGTGTTAAAAAGTTAAAAACCATAGCTTTGTGGGAATATAAGCGCCATAATTATTCTCCAGAACCTAATTAAAAAGATTTGGCATCTCCGCATCTGATGCCATTCTGTCGGAATTAGAATGGCGCGCGAATCCTCAGCCTGCCCCCGAATCGGCAAGCACCGGATTCCGTCCCCCACGACACGCAGACAATATTACCGTGGGACCCCCCGCCTCTACGGTGACAGATTCGCCTTCCTCCGATTTGTTCCTTATCCCGAGACAGATTCCGCCGTCAACCTTCTCTGCCGCGTTTTTCGTGGATTAGATCGCTAATCAGTGTTCCCAGTCTTCCTTTCATTATTTATCTAGACGATGAGTGCCACAACTAATTATTAGGATTAACGAGTATAAACTCGATTAAAGAAAGATGCCGGCCCCGACATCGCTCAACGTTGTCACGTCAACCAGAGTCGATCAGCCGAGGGTAATGGAGAAAAAATTGAAAAAAAAAAGTTTAAACTTATGTATTTTTGTATAAGAGTATAAATTTTTTTTTTTTTAAAAAAAAGTAAAAGTTATGGGCAAATTACAAGGCATTGCAAGGGTGTATATGAAAAATCCTCCATGACTTCCATACGTGAGGTTGGGAACAAAGACTCGTGGAGGGCACCTGACACCCACGAGGCTGCCCGATTCTTTTTTAGCTATAAATAATTCACGAAAAATAATTTAAAAAAAAAGGCCTGGCACGTGGATCTATCAGAGCCGGCGTCAATATTGTTGTTGGCTTGTGGAACAATCCAGAGTTTTTTATACGACATATATGAGACAGTCAACATGGTCCAACTCCGACTGGCAGCGGCCGATCCGGACTCTACAATTGGGAGGATGAATGTGCAATGTGTAATCAACAACAAATACTATAGTCTCATAATTATCTTATAAATTTGTTTTTAAAATTACTAAATTACAAAATTAGAATCATAATTGCTTTTTCGGATCGGATAATTAGTGGATAAGATCAGATTAGCGCGGGACAACTTTATTAATTGAAATTTAATCCATAAAGCTGAACTGGATACCGTCGTCAATTGTCGCGAATTTGGATGAGCGAACCATGATTGAACCAGACGAAGTGTGAGTCTGAAGTTGCGGCGTAGCATCCATATCGTGCAGTCCATTTAACTCTCATGGCACCACTTCATTGCGCAGTCCACACCCAAATTCTTGCCCCCCGTGGAAATCCCCATTTTCTATTTGTAGAAAGAAACTTTTTTCTCCACGATTACTATTCGTTTTGTGGGATTTTAAAATTTTTAAGCTTTTAAATTCTAAAAATTATAAAATTTAGTGTTTATTATATAAAATTTTAAAACTTTTAAATTTTATTAATTATAGAATTTGTTGATTCTCCAAAATCGATTTGACTTTAAATTTTAACATATGAATTCACGTGTTAAATTTTATAATTAAATAAAATACAAAATTTATCATTTTAAAATTTATAATCCAACAAAACGAACACATAATTTTGAGATTCTAGATTTATCGTATTTTACAAAACTAATATACTATCAAAACTTCGAAATCTAAAATTTTAAAATTTCATAACATTAAAATTCTATAAATCAAACATATCCTAAATTTTGTCAAATCATATTATTTTCACAATAGATGCACAATTTCATGAAGAAAAATATATTGAATTTTACCTTTTTTCCCAATACTAAAATCAGGGAGGTTTGGGGATTGACTATGGAGTCCAGTACATCAACTAAATTTTCTAGTGAAAATATTTAATCATGTAAAATCTTATTCTAAGGAGAGTATTTACATTTTTTATCTAATATTTTATATTACTTTAAAATTTTTCACGATTCCTGTGATATCATCACATAGCTAATATGTCATATTAATGCAACATAATTATAACTGACGTGTTATTATCGGAGAAAACATATTTTCATATCTAAAAAAATAATATGTATGAATAAAATTTTGAGTGGAAAAAAAATCGAAAACGTACACAAATACAAACGAGTCCATATATTCATATTTAAAAAATCACGGAAATTGACTCCAGGGTTTTTTAAATAAAATCAGAATCTAGAGGCTTGTATGCATTTATTCAAATGCAAGGAGCTAGATATAATCAATTGTGAAATTCAAGGGGTTATACAAAAAAAACTTCCTAGAGGGTGGCATTTTCGTAAATAAGTGCAATGGGAGGTCGCGGTTGCGGAAATGGTTGTATAAATATCAGCGATAATGCAGACGCAGTGCAAGTGCTCTCTCTGTTTCAAACGGAAGAAGCTGAGTTTCTTTTATACAATTATTTGAAGAAAAAGAGTTATTGGGATCGAGCCCGATCGATCTTTTGCTGATTTTCTTCGCTGATGCCGAATGGAGTGTTGAAAATTTGCAGAAGCAGTTGAAGTGGAAGCGAAAGGAACCGCCTTTTTGTCTTTTTTTTTTGTACTTTTTTGGTGATATCTGCAGTTTAAGCTTGAGAGAAGCTTGGAATTATGGGATTTGGAGGTTTTGAAGAAAAGGTGGGATTTCACTGAGTTTTTGAGCTGAAGAGCAATCAATTTCTAGGGTTTAGAGCAGATTTTCCTCGGTTTCGTGGAGATTTCGAGGTTTTTTATCTGAAAAAATCGAGCTTTGGAGCCTTTGGAGCTGCTCCATGGAATCGAGGGATCTAAACCTCGCGTTCCCCTCGGCCTCCCCCTCCGACCTCCAGCGCCGCCAGGTCGCCGCTGGCGGCCTTCTCCGGTATCGGTCCGCCCCGAGCTCGCTTCTCGGCGAGGTCTGCGACGACTTCCTCCCCGCCACCCGCCCCACCAGCCCAGACTCCCTGCTCGCCCGCTTCCTCTCCTCCGATTTCCGCCCCCCCGTTCCTCCAAATCCCCCGGCACCGCCACCGCCTGCAGCATCGGCCCCCATGGAACACGCCGGAGTTGGCGGCGCAATGTTCTACGGATCGCAGGGTGGCGTGGAGAGCTGCTCGAATCTCGTCCGCCAGAGCAGCTCGCCGGCCGGGTTCTTCTCCCACGCGAGCGTCGACAATGGTATCTCCTTCTCTTTCAGATTGAGAATTAATGACTTTGTGCTGCTTTTTTTCGGAAAAGATCAAACAGCTTTAAAAGGAAGTTTTCTTGTTCTTCTTTTTCTTTTCTTTTTTTCCCTGAATTTTGGCTTGCGATTTTGGGAATATCTTTTTTTTTTTTGGATTTGTTTTGGCTTGAGAACAAACGGATAGATTTACATTAATGACTGTGAGTCTTGTGGAGAAAGATCCCTTTTTCAGGGAAATTTTTTGGTGGTGGTTCTGTTGAAATCGAGATGTTGTCTTCCTCAAAGTTTCTATTTTTGGCTGCAGAACATGTCTTTGGTTTGATTTTAATGCTTGTGATGGATCAGAAAATTGTTGTTTAGGGTTCTTGATTTCTGATTTTGTGGACGAAACTGTTCCAGCAACATAGAATGGTGAACACCATTTTTCATCATATTGTAGGGTATCGCGTGATGAGGAACATGGGTGGGTTGAGGAATGGGAATGGCGCCATGGGAGAAGCTGGAATCCATCAAAGCCGGTTAAATCGTCAGATAAGCTTCTCGTCAAGGCAAAGCTCACTGATGTCTCAGATATCAGAGATTGGGAGTGAAGACGGTCCTGAGGAGAGTAACCTTGCAAATGGCAATGGTGGCAGCCGCTGCTATCTCCCGGGGTATCCCATTGCCTCTTGGGATGATTCCCCGATGCTTCCCGAGAGCATGTCTGGTGTCAAGAGAGCCAGGGAAGCCGATGGAGCGATGATTTCTGGTCCAAATCAGTCAGAGCATCAGGTATTTTTTACATGCTCTCCTTTTTTCTTTCTATTACTCTTGTACCTTACGTGCAATTTGATACTGGTTTTTGTAGCAGGATGGAGACGTTAGAAACCATGTTTCTGGGTTAACACATCAATTAAGCTTGCCGAAGAACTCGTCTGTTATGTCTGCCATGGAGAAATTTCTCCAGTTCCAGGATGCAGTCCCATGTAAGATCCGAGCTAAACGAGGGTGCGCCACCCACCCTCGTAGCATTGCTGAGAGGGTAAGCATTACTTCGACTCCCATATTCTTCGTCAAGAAAAAAACTAATCATACTTTGACAAAGAGCTCTTCATTGTTTTGTTGTTTGATCAGTTTTGCTTCAAATAATTTCAGGTTAGAAGAACGCGAATTAGCGAAAGGATGAGGAAATTACAAGAGCTGGTTCCTAACATGGACAAGGTAGCCATAACCCTATATCAATGTAACAGTTAATATACCTTCACCACAGTTCAAAATTTCACTTCAAATTCCTTAGAAAATTTGTTCTTTTCTTTCACTTCAGCAAACGAACACGGCCGACATGTTAGATTTGGCAGTTGAGTACATAAAGGATCTGCAGAAGCAAGTCAAGGTATGCGACTTTTGACAGCCTATTCTTCCTATTTGTTCATGTTTCGACCTCAATATGGCGTGATCTTTATTCTTGCTAGATGCTATCGGACGATCGAGCAAGCTGCAAATGTGTTTCTAGCAATTAGAATTCCGAACCCGAATTCGTCAGCCTAAGCTTGCTGTACAGAAATGGAGTTGATCTATACTTCCCTCCAAGCAGTTCAGTGAAGTTAGAGCAAAAGAGAGAAATGTATGCTATATAAGTCAAATAGGAATACCCACCTTGTTGTAAGTAGACCTTCTACAGTTTCTGTAAATTAGATTTCTCGAAGCATATCTAGGCAATAAATAATTTTCGCATTTTTTTTCATTTTTTTTCTCTTCATTTACATCAGTGGAATTTGCCCTAGATTTTTCCATACATAAACATAAAAAACCATGTTAATTGCATATTAATTAGATTTTTGTTCATTTGCCACTCTTGTTTTCAAGCAAAATTCAGCAACTATATTAACTAAAAACCAACTGTGGTGGTTTGATACGTCTTTTTGGCCTCGCTAAAAGTAAATCTTTCAGAACTAAACTTGACTTTGCAAATAACTCCTTGCTTTAATTTATTTACATGTTAACCCCTTGAGATTCAAATGGACTAACAAGTAACTCTAGTCGGTTGATATCAGCCTCAGCTGCGGTTAACGCGCCTACTCGTGTTGAACTGATGAATAATAGAAGCGATACAGAAAAAGTTAGCCGAGGGCTTTTTATGTGAGATATGTTTTTAGGGTGATATTTGTAAAAAATCAGAAAGAAATAATAAAAAAAAAAGGGAAATTTGTGCAGCTGGAAGCAACTCACAGAAGATGACGATCCGTGTGATCCAGGCCCTTTTTGAGCTGCCATCTTTTCCTCTTCCACCAGAATTCGGTAGTGGGCAATGAATACACATCCCTTTCGGTGTGGCGGCCTGTGCAAATCGCGGCCGTCGGATCAGAAAAGATATCAATCGACCAGCGTACCGCGCGGCCGCCGCTCGTTGCCCGTGACGATAGACAGATAAGGCCGCCACCCTCTGAAAACGATGCCAGAAGCTTCCTTCCCGGCAAGCTGAGATTATGGATTTTTACATGTATGCCCCCTTGAAATTCGGTTTCACGCGTATAGATGCAGGTCTTGTTTGCTTATTACCCCCTGGCAAAACAAATATTTGCATTAGACCTTATATTGACAATGGTTAACCCGACTTAAGTCGAGAATTTCTGAATTTACTCCGAGTTTTAACCGGCTTAAATCCATAACTCAGGTTAATTTTATCCTCATCCCTGTTTGGCTAAATCTAACATAAGTTTTACCCACACTTACGAGGTGATATATTTGAATTTGTGATTTATAGTGGGTATATATGCAAAAAAGAGCTGAATTATGGGGCCAAACTCTTTTAACCTTTGCCATATCCAAGGTCCCGAATTCACAAGGAAAATGTACAGAAGGGCATTAATTTTGGGGAGTTTGGTCCCCATTAGAGAAATTAGAAGAGCAGGACCACATGAGGACCCTTGATGCTGAATTTAGGGCTTTTTGACTCTTGGGAATGACTAGAGAGCAAACTATTTTCTTAACGTTCATCAATTAACCCAATAGTAAAGAAAACAAAACAATTTTCACTACCAAGTATGAGAAATTCCAGTGATGGACCATGTAAATGACAATTAGTGACTTTCTTAACAGTCTAAAATTATAAGTAACCAAAATAAATAAATAAAATGCAGTAACAACAAAATTATAAGGTGATGTCCTCCAAATGTAGAGTACAGGTGCAGTGTATCAAAAGTAATACATACCATCAAAAAGGGACATATCCATGCGTCTGCAACTCAAAAGTCCACAAGAATCGGTATATATGAAGAATTAAGAGTTAATTGCTTTCGCATTCATCAGTGTCGTGCCGCTTTTTTTGTAAGACCTGCAAGACAAAACAACAAATGCAAGTTTGTGTCAATATCATTAGTTAGATGCAACCACCAAGGTTTGTCAATCCAAGGAAATCCACCTGCTCAAAAGTGCTAGCCTAAACATGAAACGGCTAGATCTTCGTTCAAGCAAAATCAAAATGTTTTAGCCACTTTTGGCCAATCCAAAACAAAACAAATTTGGTTTTTGGCCTCTCGTGAGGACCACCATTTTGATTGAAGCTGAAATGGCAAAGCTTGAGCTAGATGTCTCCATCAGCAATAAAAAGGAAGACAGAAGGTGACTACACTCACTGGCATGCTAATACAAGAGATGCATGAATTACAAGCCAAACAGGGCCACAAATGTCTTCAAGTTTTGTCATCACTGGAAGGATGTCTGTTCAAAGTTCTACGAAATAGGCAGATATTCCAAACTATATTGATTTCCATGGATAGTTCGAGTGCAAAGCAACATTGCTTCTACATTAATTGTGTAAATTTTAAGATTTCAAATAAACAAAAAGAGGTATTTTAATGCTCGTGGTAAAGGAAAACTTATTGTAAAAGGATAGTAAAAGTTGCTCCAATGCACCATAGGGAAACAAAAGATGTTGGATAATTGAGTCCATAAATTACTGGGGTCAAAGAGGTATCCATTAAGAACCATTTCCAAAATTATAAGCAGAGGCAAGAAAGTAATCATCCACCAATCTTTCTCAGATGCAAGAATATTGCAGGTGCCAATCACCAAAATTCATTTGAGGTCCACCGAAGATTAAACCCAAAACAAGGTTTTTTAATGCCGGTTCACTGGCCACGATGTTTTGAACCTTTGTTGGATCAGGAGCATCAACAAAAGCAAAAATTAACATCAAACTCACAGAGTTCAGCAGATCGTTGATGTAGTCTCACTTGCAACTTTACCATTACTTGAGAAGTGACTCTTTTTTTTCATTTTTGAGAAGCGACACTTGTTTCACCAAAGTTAAAACAGAACCCATATGCAACTGAATGATGGAAAAGTTACATTTCCACAAATGCTGAAGCACAAATAGTTCTAACGTAAAATTATATGAACAAAATGTTGGCCTAGACAAAAAGACTGTCTTGCACTCATACCTACATTTCTACACATCATATCAATCTTGGGATAACCTGTCTTTAAAATGTCATACCTCTCAGTCTCAGTATCCTATCCTGCGCAATGATGCCACACTAAACCAAAGACACTTGAACGTGAACTTTACAATTTTGGATTAGCAAATCATTTCCCTTAATTTAAAAATATTCATTTTGCCTTTAATAGATATTATGCGTAACAATATGCTGCAAGATCACCATGAAGATAACTTTGTTCCCCAAAGATATCTGTATGCAATCTTGAGATGACTCGCATTTGTCAAGCATCAGAACTCACTTAACTGAGTCACGCATAGACATTCCACACCGTTGCAAAATGACTTTTTATGGAGGAACTAGAAACCGAGGAATTAATTGCTTGAGTCTCAATTTGCATGTATCCTGCGAAATTCAATTGAAACAATGCTCCTTGAAGTCCATGGATTATGTATGCAAACAAGATTTCCACAAACAAGTTGCTAAACTTTCTTCTCTAAGCGGTGTTCTTTGTCCTTCTCAATGACATCCTAGGAAAAACAACCATATAAAAGAGCAAGTTTTACACTAACTCCAAAGAATATAAACAATTGAAAGAAGAAAAAGCTAAGTATATCAATCACCAACATTTTAGTGAAAAAGATCCTTCATTTGCAACCCTTGCTTGCCAAAAATTACAGTAAAGGTAAGCGAATTTTTAATCAAATATGAGAGTTGTATTTTGATGATAATACAGGTTTGCTGAGAGAAACACTTCTATCCTACAAATAAAATTTAAGAGGACTTGTTATCCTATACGTTGATAATGAGACAATTGAAAGGGCATACTACATGTATAATTGCAAAAAGGAACACAAGCATCTCTTGATTCAAAAATAAAACCCGAACTCAAAAATAGGTACTATAATCGCAAATCATACCCAAGCATAGAATTAACGAGAAATCTAAACCGAGAAAATGAGAACAAAAAAACAGAAAAACAATCCTAGATCTCATATCTGTATCAAAGCCTCAATTCTCTGAATAGGTTATGGCAAGAGAGTTGCTAACTTTTGCTGTCCAAACAGTTCTCTATTTGATGAATCTCGTTGGAAAAGAACTCAAATCAAGAACTTTCCCAGAAATTCTACTACTGCAACAAATTCGAATGCTTTTTGAACTAAATCTAACCAAGGGCTTCCATTACTGTTATTTTAATTGATGCAGAATCCTCCAATTCGAGGCCTTTCCTGACTACTTTCACTGGTTCACTAATAAATCTGGACACTTTGGCAAACATCCGTCAAAAGAAGAAGGACAAACCGACAAAGTTTGAAACTTACCAAACAAAAGCCAAAGCAAGCAAAGATCAGGGTTTCAACGATTGAAATAGATCGCCATCTGCACATTCTTCTCGACAAACCCGCAGCTCTCATAGAACCATCTGAGCTGCGGCGTGCAACCGAGGATCACCTTGTCGCACCCCGCCTTCCTCGCGACCTCAACGAGGTACCCCACGACCCTCTGGCCCAAACCCCGGCCGCGCCCGGCGGCGTCGAGGGCCACGTCCTCGATGTGGGCGACCTCGGAGCAGCCCTTGATGAACTTATTCTCGATGAAGAGGGAGCCGGTGGCTATGATGCGCCCGGAGGCGGAGTCCTCGACGACGACGATGATTTGGTTGTCGCCGAGGGCAGCGATCTCGGCGAGGCGGGAACGGTAGGCGTCGTCGGGGACGGCGGGGCAGGGAGTGAGCTGGGAGAGGAGGTCGATGAAGCCCTTGGCGTTGTCGGTTGGTTCCAGGCGGCGGATGGGCAGGGGCTCCCTTCGGAGCCGGAGGAAGCCGGCGAGGGGGGCGTTGGATCCCAGTCGCTCAGAAGAAGCGGCGGGTGCAAATCACGGCAGATTCACGGTCCGTCTAATCGGCCCAATAAGAGGACCTTGATCGAATTTTTTTAAAAATTAATTAGCTGCCAAGTCGTTAAATAATAAATTATTGTAATTAGTAGATTTTTTTTTTTGTTAAATTCGTGATAAAATGCAAATTTACATTTTTTATATTTTTAAAATCTAAATTATCGGTGCTAACGTCTCCTTGGATTACCGGATGCTCATTGGCTGCGATGCAATTTGGGCTCAACTGGGCCTCCTCCACATTGGGCACATCGTCCACCTCCTCTTCGTTGTCTTCCTCCTCATCAGATACATACCGATGGCAAAACCAAATCATTATTGACGAAAAATACAAAGAACACCGATAGCGAAAATCACTCGTCTGGGTTTGACGAGATGAATATGTTACAACTGATGATTTATCGCATATAATAAATAGAGATAATTACCTATAACTTCTTTATAATTAGTATTAATTATTTATAATTTTCGTAATTTTGGAAATTACCCACGTCCCCTCTATTCTCAAAATATTTACCCATACTCCCCTAATTATTATTTAATCAAATTTTTTCCAAAAAATTCCGATTTTACCCTCGGTTATTTTTATAATTAAACCTTAAAAAACTTATTTTTTATTATTTAACACCCCGAAATTATTCCGATTTACAGAAAAGTCTCCGAAATTATTGTGATGATGGCGAGGGTGACGGCGCGCAGGCGGCAACGCTGATGGCCGGCGGCGAGGGCGGAGGCCGAGGCAGGCGGGTCAGGTGCTGGCCTGCAGGCGCGGACGGCCAAGGTTGAGGCCGTCTGTGCCTGCGTGCGGGGACGGAGGCCAAGGCCGGCACGCCGGTACACAAGCACGGACGGCCTCCGCCTCGGCCTCGGCACGCGGGCGCCGACGGCCTTGGCACACGAAAAAGAGGCCAAGGCCGGCACGTTGGCCCGCCGGCACATGGGCGCGAACGGCTGAGGCCGAGGCCGACGCACCCGCGTGCTCGTGATAGAGGCCAAGGCCTGCACGCCGGCACGCGGGCGTGGATGGCCTCTACCTCGGCCTTGGCACACAGGACGGAGGCCAAGGCCGGCGCGCCTACACGCGAACGCGGACGGCCTTGGCCTCCACTCCCACCGCTGGCCTCCAAAGTCGCCGCTCGCGCACCGCCACCCTCGCCGCCGTCGCAATAATTTCGGGAACGTTTCTGTAAATCAGAATAATTTCGGGGTATTATTTGCAAAAATTTGAATTTCAAGGACTTTTCTGTAAATCGAAATAATGTTGGAGTGTGTTATTTGAAAAAAAATCTAATTTCGGAGTGTTAAATAATAAAAAATAAGTTTTTAGGAGTTTAATTGTAAAAATAGCCAAGGGTAAAATCGAAATTTTTTGGAAAAAATTTGATTAAATAACAATCAGGGATGTAGGTAAATATTTTGAGAAAGGAGGGAGTGTGGGTAATTCCGAAAATTACGGGAGATTGTAAGTAATTAAAGTTAATTATATGGGGTTATAGGTAATTATCCCTAATAAATAAATAGAATCAACAAAATTATTTTTTATTTTTTTATTATAAAAAGAAGCTGGTTTATAACAAAACAAATAATACACGGGTCCGTTTTGTTAAGGGTCAAGGTCAAGGTCAAGGTCAAAACTAGTAAACCACTTTTGTAAACTAATATCTTTTTATCAAAATTAAGGATTCAATAATTTAAATCTCAAAAACTATTTAATTTTTATAATAATTTAATTTAATAATAGTATAAAATAATAAATAATAATTTTATAAGAAAAAAATAATTCTGAAACGAGCTGATTTTAATCTGATCCCAAAACAAACGGGACCTACAAGTCTAAAGCGAAGAATTCCACCAAATGCCAAAAAAAAAAAAAAGCCTACCGTGCCGATAAGATAAAATGGACTATTTAATTCTAGTATCTCGTTGCAAAATGTGGTGAAAATTCAACTTATCCAAACACAACAAATAGAAATTTCCGAAAATCTTAAAATAAAAAATTTAAAAAAAATAAAAAATGAGAAAAAATATAAGAACTTGGAGGATGAGGGAGATTCAATAGCACGGTGTTTTCTTAAATTGCTCGCTTTTTTTTAATTTCTCTTTCATTGGATTCTATCTTGGGAGGACAAAATCATTAAAAATAAAAAATCTCTCCCAAACAAAAAAAAACTATGAATTCATGAAAAAAATAAAAGAAATGAATTTAAAAAATTAGCTTGCAAATAAAAAACCATGAATTTATTAAAAAATTAAAAAAAGATAAAATAAAAAGCAATTCTCTCCCAAATAGAAAATCATGAATTTATAAAAAAAATAAAAAATAATAATAACAAAAAATTATTAAGATTTATTCAGGATTTTTTAAGCACTATTTAAGAAAAAAAGGAAACAAGAAAAGGGATGGAATAAATAAAAGAACTAGTTAAATTTATTCGAACATTTTTTTAACAATAAAAATTGTTATATTTATTAAAATATTTGGAATAATTTTATGCACAAAATTTAAAAATAATAAAAATATGTATTTTCACCTCTGAATTTTTCAAAACACGAAAGGCGGGAAGCTCGTCCTGGTACTCGGCCACCTCGCGGAACGGCCTCCTCCCGCTTGGCCTTCAGCAGCCATGGCGTCTGCTTCCGGACCTTGGCGGCGACCTCTCCGACTTCTGATTCGGCTGCCTCCCCAGCATGACAGAGCTCATCAAGCGCCACGTGTTCGGATCCCGCCACCGCTGGCTACTCACCATCGATCTGCAGCTAAGTCTTCCTCTTCAACCCCATCACCGGCGCCCACCTTTCTCTCCTCGCGCTCACCACCATTCCCAGGTCAAGCCTCATTTCGACCCCTCCACCGGCCTCTTCGCCAGTGTCTTTCACAGTAGTTTCTATTCCCCCGTGACCATTGATGAATTCCGAAGAAGTTCCATCACCAAGGCCACGTTTGTTAAGTTTGCTATGTGACAACCTTTTCTTATGATGCAATTTGGATGATGATGACTGTTCGACGATAGTGATTAGCACTTTAGATGATTGCATTCATTTTCCAAATTGTTGCAGTTGTGTTTTGGACATGACCAAGTTCAGCATAACTTGTCAAATTCAAACCTAGAGAAAGCAATTTTCATCACCATGTTTAGGATTTTTAACATCTGCAGGAGTAATATTTATTCCCCATTTCTAGAGCATAATGCATGCGTTTCAATAACTAGAACAAGAAAGTTTCGATAATCACTGCACATTCTTTTCAACTAGAACAAAAAGTTTCAATAACCACTGCACATTCTTCTCAAAAAATGGAAAATCAACACATATAACTGTGTTTCATTGCAACAAGGAAATTGCTAAATGTGCTTCTTCAAAAAATAGTGCAAAGTACAACCAAATTCTACTGAGATGACAGAAGTAACAGCTGCTCTGAAAGTATATAAGCAAGCATATGCCCAAAAGCATGAGCAAGCCAACAGCAATCAGGGAATCCAACAGCAGTCCTCTACTGAATGGAGTTCATTCAGTGGATTGACAAAAAGAGATTCACAACTAGTGACCCTTAAGGTAGTTCTCATCAGTAGATGATCCTCAGTGAAAAGCTTTCTCCTCCAATTCCTTCCCTGAAATGAGTTGTTTCAATCACCGCATCGACATAAGAGTGCGTGTTCGTATAGTCTTCTTTGAAGGCCCTTTGGGTTTTCTGTTCAGTTTCTCTCTCACAGCTCTTTCAATCACATCGATTGAGCTCAGCAGCTTCTTTCCACTTTCACTTGGTTTTGAATCTTCAGCCGGCAGACTGGTAACAATGGAAGTAGTCTTCTGTGGAAGGTCGACCGGAGTGTGTGGCGAGTTCTCAGATAAAGAAACTGGAGCAGGAATGATCTGGAATGTTTTCCGTGTCAGTTGTGGGGTGCTGGTGGTGGCTACAACTGCTGAATCTATGACATTATTGGAGACATCAGGACTCAGCTTTTGAATGGGTGAAATTTGATCAGAAGGAATGGCATCCCGTGGCACTGGACTACTGGAAAACAAGAGCTGAGGTGGAGATTCGGGGTCAATTCCAAGGGCTCTCTGCTGAGCAGCAGCTGCCTCCATGCGCAACCTTCTCCTTTCCAATGCCTGTAAATTTCATTCCATCTCCAATTCAATCTAACAATATACTGCATCATCTGTTCCTGCCAACTTACTTGAACTGCACAATCAATGCCAGCAACCAAAGAAGAATCTAAAATTTCTATTCTCAGAATTCCTAAACAATTTCACTTGAAAAATCTCAAAAATTTTCATAAGTCAGGAAAATACAGCACAAATTCATAGAAACCACGATAGAGAGTTTCCCAAATAATCTGTGGACATATGGGACAATTCTAAAAGAGCCCACAAAACATTCCCATTAATGCAACGTCATGTTTCCTAAATTATAAGCAGTTGAACATTCAACCAATCCCACAATAAAAACCACCAGAAATTTCGTTGATAAACAGATTCCAATCAATACCAGCAATCAAAGAAAAATCTCAAATTTCTTTTCGCAGAATTCCCAGTCAATTATGCTTGAAAAATCACAAAAATCTTCACACAAAATGCAATACAAAAGTTCACAGAAACCACACTATAAGAAAATTTCCTACATAATCTGCAAACATATGGGGAAATTCTAAGAGAACCCATGAAACAGTATCATTCTCAAACATTTGGGGAAATTCTAAAACAACTCACTAAACTTATGGGGAAACTCACAGTCATCAAACATTTCATCCAATCCCACTAGAAAAACCACAATAATTTCTACAGTATCATTCTCAAAGAAAGATCTCATATTTCTTTTCTAAAGAGTTTCTAGTTAAATTATACTAGAAAAATCTTCATAAATTCATAGAAACCACTATAAGAGAATTCCACAGATAATATGTAGAGATATGGTACAATTTCCAAACAATCCACAAAACATTCGTATTAATGCAACACCACATTCCGTAAATTTCAAGCAGTTTCAAACATTTCAACCAATCCCACTTCAAAATCGCTAGAAATTTCATTGATAAAGAGGATTTTTTTTTTCAACTTACTCAAATTGCCCAGTCAATGCCATCAACAAAAGAAAAATCTCAAAATTCATTTCCCAGAATTCCCAGTCAATTCTACAAGAAAAACCTCAAAAAATTGTCATAAATCAAGAAAATGCAAAACAGAAAACCTGTAGAGATATGGCATAGTTTTCAAAGAAACCATAAAACAATCACATTAATGCAACACCACATTCCCTAAATTTCAAGCAGTCCTCAAAACACTTCAACCAATCCCACTAGAAAAACCCTGCAGAGATGTGCCTGCCACCATTCTCAGTGAACCGATAAAACTTCGATTTTATGCAACCATTCCCTCAAAATAACCAGGACCCATCAAGCATTTCTATCAAGAAACTGCAAAAATCAAGAAACCCACTAGAAAAGAAGCAAAGAAACCCTTACTTTGAGGATGGCGCTGATGTCCCTGAGAGGAGTGCGTGGGTACCATTCCGGAAGAGGGCTATTCCAGCGCCAGCCACTCCCCCGGGGAATGTTCTCCTGGCCGTCCCTGACCCGGTGGCGGGACCTCGATACCGGCGACCACATCGCCGGCGATCTCAGTGCCGGCGACCACCGGATCGGCCCCCGCCGCATCCACACGCCGTCCTCCACCACCGCGCCTCCGACCTCCTGCGGCATCTCCACCCACCCTAAAGTCCACCACAAAAACCCTAAAATTCCCCTAAAATTCAACACAAAATCGAAAAAGAGGGTTAAAATGAAGGAAAAATCGAAGAAAAAAGAGATCTTTGGTACCTTCGTCGTCTTCTTTGAAGAAAAATGGGATCGAAGAAGAGAAGCGTTCGAATTTTTATAGAAGTCTTGAAGAGGAGGGAAGGGGACTGAGGTCACAGGACTCCGGAACTGGGATTTCCTAGTGTAATTTCTGGGTTACGGTCACCGATAGGTGAACGGCCCTGGGACCCCGAAATTTCAAATTTATGAAATGGCGGCATGTAGGGGTGTCAAAATTGAGACCCACACGGCCCGGCCCAACTGAATTGTGGGTCTGAGATGGACGATAGGGGCTGATGATTTTCTTCTAACTTCAGGAAAAATTCCTTCAGTTTCTCAATTTTTTTCCCTTTTTAATCTAATAAATTTTCTTAACTTTTTATCAGCCTCTCATGCGGAACCGATCATTCAATTGGGAACGACAAGAGAGTAGCTAGATGGACTGAAGGTAAACCCACTAGCATGGATATATGTTCTAATAAGGTGCTATCACATATATTTTCTCTTTTTAAAAAAAGTACAACATGTATATTTTCTTAACGATATAGAACATATATGTATGTATCTCTAGTTGGAGATACACAATCAAAACGATTGATACTAAATTTGGATGCTTAACATAAATATTTGAGGCCTGTCTTGAGTTTTCCAAGAAGCTTGACAAATCTGATATCTGAAAATGAAGCAACAAAGCAAATTAGAAGAAGAACGGGATGAGATGGATGAAACAAAAGGATCATGTAAGCTAACAAAGCTTACGCTAAGAACAAAATACAGCAGAATCTTAGTAGAATAACAGAAGGAAATTTGCAAAGATATAGCATGGTTTTATTGAAAAATTTGAGATACACCAGAAGGCACTGCCCACGAAGGAATGAAAGGTATACTCAGGAATACCGGAAGACGTAACACACCAGTGAATAACGTACCAGGTCAAGCTTTTGAGTTCATTGCCATCGCTTTTGTGAAATTGAACCTTTTGAATCCTGCTGAGTACGACCACGAGTTCTCTTGAAATCTCCACTTGATGGACCTAATTGCTTTGGCCTCGATGTAGCAGTTGCTTCAGTATCTTGGTTCATGCTGTTCTCCTTCAGAGGACCAGCAGATCGCTGCTTTCTTGGTGTATTTATTGATCTTTGGAAGGAAGCAGTCTTTGGTAAAGGCTGGCTACGGCTTCCAAATCCTTCATCGGCATTTTCTTGAGCCCTAGAGATAGAATCTCCAATATAGTTCTCTCTCTGCTTAGAAGGAGAATCAGACTCTGAAGATGAACTGGTGCTACTCATGTCATAAAGAATATTGCTTGCAAGGAATGGAAGGTGGGTGGTGTTTGAGCTTGATGAAGCAGAGGATTGCCATCTAAGCCTTGTCAGGTGAATAACCTGCAATAAAATTGAAAATTTTATGAGAGTTAGGACTGATTATGAGAACTTAAAGTTTCACAAAAGAATTATGGCTAATAATACCTGTTGTTCCATAACCAACATATTCTTCTTCATCTTGGTGATTACCATGTTTTTCCTTCGTATGACCTCTTCCAACTCTACAATTCTCTATTTCCAGAAGAAGATTACATAAAATGAGAATTGGTTGAAAGCTGTGGGAAAGCTAAAAAGAACTATGTGCACCTTAGAGCTAGCCAGACTGGACGCATGGATGGCAGCGTTCAGTTCCTTTATGGTGGAATCCTTCTCTTCACATTCCTTTCGAAGGCTATAGAAATCTTGCTCCATGGCAAGGGTGCTCACCTGAATGCAATTCAAATCCAGACCCCTTACTATGTTACTTTCCAAAACACTGATTTAAGTAACATAAACTAACATGCACCTTTGTTTAAATCAACATACTGTTTAGTCCTATTAACACCACAAGCATGAACAGCAATCTAACATTGTACTCTAGGAGGAAAGGAACAGACCCAACTTTCATATAGAGTAAAATATTGATCAATATCAAAGATACAATTGGCAAAAACAATGCAGACATGATGATAAGCCCATAAATAGGAAGTATATTTATCCAAAACAAGTGTAGTTGGATATGTGACCAAGGCATTGAAAAAGAGTTTAAAAGTTATCAGTAATCAATAGAAGGGAAAACCTTGCCACATACTTTGATTGCTCCAAATTATTGTTGAATTATCATGTAAAGTTGCTTAACTGATCAAAACGTGAGAGGAACATTCAATACAGGGTGTGTCCATCTAACTCGGTTAACATACAACTATAAGCTCTCAGATGTATTATACCTGGATGTCCATGGAAGACGCAATGCTCGAACAAAAGTCGGATATATCAGACATCCTGCGCTCTTCTTGTTCAGCAATGTCGACTTGAGCAGTCCTGAACACCTCATCTTTCTTAGCTTCTATCATAAAGTCCTCCTACAGATGATAAACGGAGGTTAGGAAACATGAACACAGAAAACTACCACAAAAACAGTTTCTGAAGGAGTATTTGTACCTTTGCAATATTTAGCAGGTGATATGGAAGCGGAGGAATTCCACCCTCTGGATTCAGTTCTGGTAGCTGGGTTCCAAAATCACAGAATTTAGCCCCTGCCTCTGCCGATTCACGAGTGATCCAGTCAGCATTCTCAGAACAAATTTTGCTGCTGGTTTTTGGTGGCTGGTCCGCTGTATTGCTCATCTTTTGGCATAAATCATCAAGCTTTTGTTGCATATTTTGTAGCACTTGGTCCTGTCTTGCACAACAAACACAATAAACCAAGCAAAGCTAATACAAATCGAGAACTGAATCTTGATGACTTTCTTCAAATTTAGACCGACAGAATGAGCAGAAGATAAGGAGAGAATGAGAAATCAACAATGACAGGACAAATACCAAGCACACACATTTACAATCCACTAGAGCAAAAGAAGGAAAGTAAAATCTGCAAAGTAGAAGGTTAGGGAAAAATCAAAGCCCTTTCAATCTTCCCCATCTAAGTTTTATTTGGTCAAAATTTCGAGAGCAAGAGAATGAAAAAGGACCCCTTTTATTCCTCAAAAGCAGCCCTTTTTGGCTAAATTTCCAAAGAAATCATGTTCTGGCTTCGCCACTGCTTCTCATTGAATGAAAAAACAGAAGTAAAAAAAGAGAGGAAATGTACGGAACATCAACTCCATTTTATCACTTGCACTAAACAAACCCCAATTGCCGAACAAAGCAGATATAAATGCATATCAAACAAGCCAAAAACACAGCAAAAACCAACGTATTTTTCCTCAACCCACCCTAACATCCACCGATCTCTGCAGCTGCGCAATCTTCCAAACCCTCTTCGACTCCGCCGCGGCCACGGCCGCCACAGCGACGATCAGCACCCGATGAAGCGGGCTGAAGAGCTCCCAGGCCAAAGCCTTCTCCTCGCCCAACCTGCCTCCAATAGCCCTCGCCGAGGTCGCCTCCTGCGCCCCGACGAGCCGCCCATCCAGCGAGATCCAAGCCAGCTCCCGCCGAGCAGCCGGCACCGGCCTCCCTGGCTGGCTGAAACAGATTGATAGCCGGCGGGGAAGCGGGGAAATGGCTGAACCGAAGACGGCTAGGGAAACGCACTGAGGCGGCGCCGCTGCGCCGCCGCCGGCGTCAGTGGCCGCCATGGCTAGATCGACGGAATCGATGGCAGGGTCGGGTGTCGGGGAATATATACGGAATCAAGCTGGTCGTCCATATGATGACACGTGGTACGATCAGAATTGCTGGCCGTTGAGATCCTATTGGTTTTCCCTCGCAGCTTTCCAATTCAAATTTTGGGTTTGCGGATTCGGGTTTCGGGTCGGACCCATGGGACTCGGTTTCGGATCCGGTATCCCCAACAAGTTATACCAGGGGTAAGGTCCATAACGGCCCGCGGGCCCGGTACCCTTTCCTTCTATGTTTCGGTTTATTTTCAAAGAAAAATCATAAAATTGAATTAGAAAAATACAGAGAATTTTGCTTCGCAATTTATAGAGTTTTTTATGAAATTCTGTTACTATTTCAAAAAAATATTGTAGAAAATAATAGAATAATTAAGAAAAATGACGTTCTTTGTTAATTCTTTTTCTAAAGGTTTTAAATCTTGATTTTTTAATCGATTTCGACCTATAGAGAAATTAACATATTTTAGTCATTTCGATTAAAATTATTTTCGTTTTGGTTTTAATCAAATTATTTTACCATTTTTGTGTAAACTTTGATTTTTAATAATTTAAAATATAGAAAAAAATTATGAAAATCATTTATATACATATATTCTTTAAAAATTATTAAATAAAAAATTTTTTGATTAAAAAATTTAAATATGAAAAAATAAAATTTGTAGTAAAAGAGACTAAACCCTTGGCTACCGTTTGGTTTGGGATCAGTATCGGAATCAACAATTTTCAGAATTATTTTTTCCTTACAAAACTAATATTACTTATTTTATACTTTTATTAAATTAAATTATTATAAAAAATTAAATAGTTTTTCAAATTTTAAATTATTATAGTGTTAATTTTGATAAAAAATATTAGTTTATAAAAATGATTCCCTAGTCTTTATTATGATTCTGATTTTGATCCTGAATCAAATAGTGTTTTGTTTTTTTGAAAAATAATTAAAGTCTTAATCACTTGGGCTAAACAAAAAAATAAATATTATATTTAAATCTAAACAATATTTTCATCGAAACTAATTATCATGGAAATGTTTTGGCATCGAGATTTAAAACCGTGATTTTGCTATGGCTTCAATCTTTGTTTTCGAAGTCTTCACGCAAAGAGAGAGCTTCACAATAGTAGCATCATCATGCAATCACGGTAGAAAACCATATACAAATAAACATAAAATAGTATGAACTCAAAGTCTTGTGTCTCATTCTTCTCGAACAACAAGGAGTACTGCCATTTAAATTAGGAAAAGTTTTCAAATAAATTCTAAAAATTTTTCTTCTGACCAATGGCTCCTTATTGTTTTAGAATATTCCAATAAACCCCCCTTATGATATGACATATATTATATTTAACTCTTATTGTTTATTAATGATATATATTTTCATGTAACATATACTATAGTACATGGTTCGCGGTTTCGGCCGAAATCGAAACGTTTCGGTTTCGGACGGTCTCGAATCGAAACCCAATTTTTCGTTTCGGTTATAGTTTACTGTTCATAATTACTGTTCATCTTCACCGAGCGCGAGCGGGAACGCGTGCGGACGAGCGCGCGAGAGCAGGAGCTCGCCGGCCTCGAGTCCGGGCGGGCGGGCGCTCGCGCCGCCGCGGGGGGGGGGGGGGGGGGAGGGGGGGAGGGGTCGGGGGCCGGGGAGAGGAACTCACGCTGGTTTCGTGTCCGAGCCCAAGGGCCATGCGCACTCGCTGGTTTGTCGACACTCTATCACCTATCTCGCGCCCTCACCGACCTGACCCGTACTTCCGCAAGATGAAGCCGACCTTACACTGAGGCCAACACTATCGCCAATTTAATTTCGGCGTCAGTATCGATTTCTATCAGATACTATTCACGTACATAATATTTTTTTACGTAATTATTCATTATTTTTTAAAAATTTTAAACATATTATAATTTTTTAATTTGAAGTTAAAAAATAATTAAAATAAAGTTAAATTTTAGTCAAAATATGATTTTCATTTTAGACATTCGATATATGATTATACTTCAGAACCGCTGCCACGAGATCGCGCAGAACTTGTTGTTCTGGCTCATATGTCTACAAATGCTCGTCCGGATTATCCAGGTACTGAATTTGTAGTTCCACACCCAGATGTTCCAAACTCAACTGATGATGATTATGATGATTAGTTGTATTATCTTAAAATTTATAAAATTATGTATGTGTGAAGTACATTTTAATGAAAAGTTAAATGTGCTTATGCTAATTTTAACTTTTAATCATATTCATGTTATTTCTTATATATTTTTTTAATATACTAATATATATTAAAAGTAGACAATATCAGTGACTAACTATCAAAATTAATATTAATTAACTAAAATAATATTTAATATTATGGTAATATTAAGTATAAATTCATCCTAATTTTTCAAATTTTTTCCAAATTTTTTTAATATTTTATCATATTTTTAATTTGAAGTCAAAGTACAATCAAAATATAGTCAAACTCTGGTCAACACCCAATTAATAATTTTAAAAAATCTTTCGGTCGAAACCGAAACGGCCGAAACTGAAACCGAAACGTATCGGTTTCGCTGGGTCCCGAAACCGAAACCGAAACCGAAACGGTAAACCTTGCTATAGTAGATACTATAATAATATTTTGGATTTTTTTAATGATATTATATTTATTATGATCAAAACCAAATCAATATAGACAAAAATAAGATAAAATGATCAAAATCAAACAAATAAACTAGAAAATAACCATTATGATTAAAATTAATTATATATAATTAAAGAAAATATATTTTTTTAAAATTATAATAACTAATTTTTAAGTATTTATCATTACTAGAATATTGCTATAGTGCTTTTATAATATTTACATCTCATTGTTGTTGTTATTATTATTATTATTATTATTATTATATGGTACTACTACAATATTTTTGGATTTTTTAAACTTCTGCTACAATTGCTACAATGTTCCCAATTTTATACAATACTGCAACATTTTTTTTAGATTTTATACATTCCTGTTACAAATGTTTGGCGGCGTTTTTATGCTAACAGCGCTAACGGAGAGAGATTTTTGGGATGTCAAAAATTGGAAGAACCAGTTAGTCAACTAAAGAATTTTCAAAGTTCATATGAAAATATTCCAGTCAGATTATTGGTAAAAAAGATAAAAATTTGAGATTCAAAGAAAATATTGTGTTTCACGTTCTCCCGGAACAATAAGAATCACGGTAATAATGTACATCATGTTGTGTGAATGAGCATTACTATGTAACCGGAGAAGGGATTGAATTCTGAGTCTCAAAATATGTAACGGTGTTCGCATTGGAAGACCGCCACTTTGCTTCTCCCTATGTTACACATCCAAATGAGAGATCATGCCCTTCTTTTTCTTCCCCTTCAATTTATAGCTTTTCTCGCTTGGCTCCTTGCATTGTTCCTTTTCAGAAGATATGCATGAATTTTAGGTCCGCCACCCAAATGCTTTTCATTCTCATTTGATTGCATATGCGTGGGAAAAATACAAAATGGATACTCATTCGTTACTATTTCTCTCTTCTCTCTATTCAACAATATAACACAAAACCTATAAACTGAGTCGACACAACGAACTATGGGCCTAACATAGAACGACCCAATAAATGGCACTTATATCGCATCCAATTCTAAAAAGCAACTGTAGTAAATCACAAGCTCCCAGTGTAACTCCGAAAAAACAGAGAAGAAAACACTATACAGAGGTACCATCACATTCCAGGCGTGGTTGATACCAATTCAATGTTTACTGACTATATGAATGTGGGGGAAAAATCAGTATTTGCAAGAATTTTCTGCTGATTAGACACCCAATGATGAGTCTCATAAAATTACAATAGTAGAAGAATCAGGTGTCAGCATTTGTGGGGGATGCAGCACTCCACCAGAAACTGACAGATAAGCTCATGGAGAGGGACCTCACATAGTGCCACCATTTGGGTGGGATGTAGAGCAGTTCACCTTCCTCGAGGATGCAATCCATGAAGTCCAGATTCTCCACCCTTGGGAACTGTTTGGGATCAATGTTGTCTAGATCCACCTGCAGGGGTTAATCATTGGTTTCAGAAAGTGGGATCAGCTCTGGAAGAAGTTCATCCATGAAAGAAGAAATTAAGGGCAAGCAAGCAGATATGTTCTGACTAAGCAATCATGGTTGAGGTAAATTGCAAGCAATCATACTTGTGCATGTCCAGAATTACAGATATAATGGTTTGAAAATTTTCCAACTTATGTTAATAAACGTGGTGGCATTGGCATTTAGAAAAGATGCTGCATTCGCAATCCACAAAGCACTAGGCAAGACCAGGACTATCAAAATATGTAGTTACATCATCATTTTGGAATTGTATCTGCTGGATATCTGCCCAAAAGGTCTCTTCATTGCATGTAAGTTGTCCAGCTTGAATTTAAACAACTCAAGGTTTTAAGTGGCCCTTATAGTTTTCAGATAAATTCTCAACTCTTAAAGATGATCTTCAGATAAATTCTCAATTCTTTCAGATGAAAGTCTAAATTTATACCTGGCTGGAATTGCTCAACATGGATTCAGGAAATGGGTACAAATCTTCTGACGCTGAAGCAGGATAAAGCCTTATGTACTTTCTTCCAGCAACCTGAAAATTGAAAGTCAAACATCAAAGTGAGCAATAAGTTGTGTTGCACATTGAAGATCCAGTAGCAATCGGGAGTATCGTAAAGCAAGACAGAAGCTCAAATTTCAACTTAATTGAATCATACTGCAGATATGGATTCAACACTTTGGAATCTGCTCCTTTAGGCTATTGTTGAAGATGATAAAACCTTTTCTGATCAACAACTGTTTGATCCACAACATCTTAATTCAGATTATTTAAATGCAATTATAGCCAGTCTTAAAAATGCCATAAATCATATGCAATAAAATTTCCATTCATTGTCATTTAACGGCATACATAAAGAGAGAGAGGATCCTATAAGTGATCACTTGCAGCAGCCTGTAACAAACTTGAACTATCAATCCTAATCCCAGAGAAAAGAGAGAGAAAACCTAAATTCATTTAGCAATATCCATCATACCGCTGTGTCACCATTCACGGGTTACAAAATCTGCTTCCTATAATTGGCCTAGACTGCCTAGTATCATTCACATCCTTTAGATAGAGAATAAAGGGGTAATTAAGTTCCCATTATGTTTCACAAAACACGTGTTCCTCAACTTATTCAAATTTTGGTCAGAAAGAAATGTCCCCCTTGCTCACATTATTCTCCCAATAGTTGGTGTTGTTCTCCTGATTTTTTCAGCCCTCATCATGTCACAAATTCATATACTCGGCAAGACTTGACCTCAAAATTTGAAAAATTAAACATTAAGTTCACAAAACCCATAACAAAATCGGAGCATGAATGCAAAGAGAAAACCTTACATTAAAATCATTTACTATTGGGAGGACTTCCTGCATGATTCTGCAAGAAAATTAAACTGATTCAACTGAATTTTGAAACAATGACTGCACAATTCACATAACACCATATTTGGCTTTAAAAGGCAAGCATATTAATCGTTACGCTCAAGGAAAATCACATATGAGTAGATAAAATTTCATAGATTATTGGTCATTCAGAAAAAAATCAAATAACCAGGAAGATATGGTAGGAAAATTCAAAATAAATCAGCTAGATCTTAACATTGGCCCGCAAGCTCTAATATGAACCATCATGTGCAAGATATAGTAATGTACATTGAACTCTCTTATTGCATACCTGAGCAAAAAGATTATGGTGTGGGTCATGATGCAATGGTGTCACAGTTCCGGGTGGACCAAACCAAGCATTAAGAGATTGGAGCTCTCCACCCCCAGCAAAACAATAATCAGGAATCATAATGTCATTTCGTAACTCTTGTATCTGTGAACCAAAGGAAGGAGATAACAGATATCCAATAACCAATTATGATCTTATTAGAATCCTAATCTGACAAAGAAGGCAAGGGAAAGCTTTTGAGAAAGAAATTCATATGCCTGGTCAAACAGTGGATGCTGTGCAAGATATGTCAGCTTTGCAGGACAATCAGAAGAAAGAATCCTCTCAAGAAATTGTGAAAAAGTAATCAGTTCTTGCTTCCACTCCGTGGAAAGATAGTTCTTTCCAACCTGTGAAATTCCATATCCAATTTGATTTAGTTCCAATGAGAAGTTCAAAGAACAATGATCTCCAATTGCAGCAACATCACAAAGACAAATCATGAAGTGCATAATTCTCAAAACAACATCCATAGAGTGCAGTTGCTATGAGCCTATGAACCTATGATTATTAAATTCATTAAGTAAAAATGAGATCCACGCATTAGAGACAAACAAATAGTTCTTCCAACTGCTAGCAAATGATTTGGTGAATTATTTCATCTTGTTTAATCAACCTAGAAAACATGTCATATTGCACTGGATAATATTTGTGTGAGAAAAGTCTACTGAAATCATGTGCACAAACTAGTTTATGTCATGCATATTCTAGAACATCCCTAGCGATCAATTATGCCACAAATAGTGCACATTCACTCAAAATGGGTTCAATATCAATGAAAGAAAAATTTAATCACCTCAACAGGCACTGTTCTGTCTCCTGCTGTTCTTTTCAAATACTGAATATCTTTCCACTTTGTTCTTGCAGGCCAATCATCAATATGGCCAGCAATTATAATAGGGCAGCCTTGCAAAAAGTAGTCATTTATAAATTTCTCCAGTGACAGAGAAGAGTGCTTCTCAACAGTCTTACACGACAGGGACCTCTTGGGCAGGATTTGCAGCAACTACAGATAAATATAAACAGGAAATATATTAGTGCAACAGATAACTTATCAGGGTGTACCTTTCCGTATAGAAATCTAGTCTTAGCTGTTTAACTGAAGCAACGAGATAATAACAGAAAAGGCAACAGTATAATGTATCATTGTTAGTCTCATCGTCGCCAGAAATCACACACTGTAGGATTTGCAGTGACATAAACAATTCAACATAATTATCAGAACAAATTCTTGAATTATTTGCTTAGCTCCATCAATGCCATTGTGTTCAATCAAACATAGACGAAAGTATCAAGCTCCATAACACCAAATAGTTGTGAAAAACAATCATTTTTTGTGAAACGTGATTTACAGTAATTCCAACAAGTCTTGATATTCTACCAAAGTTTGAAAATTAGGCATGATCAATGGTTCAGAACCAAAATGCTCTCCTAGGAAAATCCCATAAGCTCCGCCTAGCTTGCAGACACACAACAAGAAGCTGCCACGTGGCCATGCGCAGCTTCATATTCCCCAGTTTTTTACTTTTAAAGAAGATAACATAGAAAAACTAATCCAAATAGAATAAAAAAAAGGAGAAATTTTTGGTTTCACGTCTCACTTCTGCGGGGTCCAAGCTCTTGGGATTCTCTTCGAACGCATGTTTCTCCGACAAGTCCCGGCCGTCGGAATCCTCCGCCTTGGCCCTGGCCAGAATCCGCTGGATGGCGGTGTCGAGGTCCCCGCGGAGGAGGGGTCCTCCCATGATGAGGCCCATGTCGAGCGCCCGGAGCGCTTCCCGGCGTTCTCCGGCGCCGTCGCGGAGGGCGGCGACTTGGAGGCAGGCCATGGCGTAGGCGTCGCGCCAGGCGGGGACGACCTCGTGCCAAGGCCCAGAGTGGAGCTGCTCCCACGCCATCTCCCGCGCCGCCTCCGCTGCGCGGAGATCCCCCTCCACCGCCTGCTCCGCGGAGCTCACGTAGGCGAACCCGCCCTCCTCCGTGATCCGCCGCAGCAGCGCAGCCCGGCGCTCCTCGTCCACCACCGCCGCCGCCGAAGCAGCCTGAGTAGCGGATTGGAACTGCGGCGGAGGATCGTCGGACGGCGGGTGAGGTGCGGCGGCGCCGGCGGAATTGCCGTCCATGCGGCGGCGGTGGATTGGGGGAGAAGGGCAGGGACGGTGGGCTGAAAAGCGCAAAAAGTGATCGGGATATTTTGGAAAGAGGTGGGTGCTGTCACCTGCCAGGTGCGCTTACCTTCTACTGTTTGTTAAGTGTGCATGGTAAAATACTGATGCTGACTTAGAATAGTATAGAGTTTTTTTTTCCGATATTTGTCTTATTTATTAAAAACCTTCCGGGATTTCAATAATTATTTATATTTTTTTAAAAATTTATTACTTCCAACTCTTAATTGTTATTTAATAAAAAATTTTATTTTTATCTTCCATAATTTTATAATTAAATTCCTAAAAAAGTATTATTTATTATATATATAATTTTGGATATTTACGTACAATCCTCTGATATTTTTTTATTTACTAAAAACTTCTCAAGATTTTAAAAAAATTATTATAAATTAAATTCTCTAATAACTATTATTTTTCAACTTTCAACCAAATCCACTTTTTCCCTTGCGCTCGTGCTGGCCCGCACAGCCTCACGCCGCCACTCCTTATCGCTATTGTGCCTTCGGCTGACACTCGCTTCCGCTCCAACCAACCAACCGTGAGCAAATTCGCCACCCTCTCCTCCATCACAAGCAAATCCACACCCCACCACCCTCGAGTAAATCTGCATTCGCCTGCCCTACCACAAGCAAATCCATCACCCCCTCCTTCCACCACAAGCAAATCCGCACCCCTCGCAAGCTAATCCACGTCCACTCCGACCAGCCAACCACCAACAGATCCATCACCCCCTCCTCCCACCACGAGTAAATCCGCACCCCCCACCTTGCGAGCAGATCCACCTCCGTCTGCCCCGCCGCAAGCAGATTTGCACCCCTCGAAAGCTAATCCGTGTTCACCTCTCTCACTGAGAGCAAATCGCCCCCCTACCTCTCCCACAGGAGGCAAAGTTGCAACCCCCCCCCTCTTTCTCTCTCTCTCCCAGCCTGTACTCATGCCTCGAGCCGCCACTCCCTGTCGCCATCACGCCTTCGCCCGACACTCGCGGCCGCTCCAACCAACCAGCCGTGAGCAGATCTGCCACCCCCTCCCCAATCACGAGTAGATCCGCACCCCACCACCCTCGAGCAAATTTGCCTCTGCTTGCCCTGCTGCAAGCAAATTCATCACCTCCTCCTTCCACCATGAGCAAATCCGCAAGCTGATCCACGTCCACTCCAACCAGCCAGTCGCCAGCAGATCCATCACCCCCTCCTCCCACCACGAGCAAATCCGCCCCCCACCCCCCACCAAAAAAAAAACCCTTCCCCTCTCCTGATCTGTTCTCTTTAAATATAAGTTTTAATTATTTTTTGATGCGAGTAAATTCAATTAATTGAAATTGATTTTGGATTAAATTTGAATTAGCTTTTGATGCTGTTTGTTTACTTATATTCTACTCATATTGTTATATATTTTACAGATTTTAGATTCAAAGAATTTCATAAGATTAGTATTTTATTATGGAGGATATTAGAAAAAAGTTGGATATACTCAAATGATAAAATATGTATTTGGTAGATAGAAGTCTTTGTTGATTGATATAAATAAATATTTATTTTTGCAGTTATGGATTGAAGCCTGTAAATTAGTTAAAGCAATGACAAATGAGTTACTTGTCATTAAGTACTTACCTCCAAATAACATTCCTCCAACTTATATATCAATCAATAGCGAAATTCAGTTCATAATAATGTGGATAGTGGTAAAAAATTTGAAGTATAGTAATATCTATATATCAATCGAGGACATAGAAAATCCCTTATCAGTGGTACCTGTAGCAAGATTGACTTCTCTGACTCCTACATTTGGTACATCGCAGTATGGTCAAAAAGGGTCTATGTCAGGAGAATATTCTAAGTATCGTATTGTGTAAAGAAATGAGTACATTGACTCAAATTTAAATGCTTGTCCTTTTGATTCTAGTTTGTACAGTCCGAATTTTTTTTTTTTGATGAAGATAAAGATGGAGAGGAGAAGGATGATGATGGGTTAAAGGCAGAGCAAGAGGTAGAGAAGATGAGACAAAGTGAAGAAGTAGTAGAAGATAAAGTAGAATATGATCTACTACATTTACTTCATAATCATTTGAATGATAATATTATGAAAAAAAGACGTATTTGAGGATGTATATGTATTCAAAATGACTATTAGGTAGTATTGTATTATACATAAGTTCCAGCATTTGTTTATGAAAAACGAACGTAATAGAGAAATAGTCAACTGTGCTTATTGGAATTGTCCAGGGAGACTTCATGCTTTAGAAATATCTGGTAGTTCAGATTTTTAGATGAAGAAAATAAAACTAGTTCATGTATTATTATCAATACTTCTAAAAATAAAACAGCAAATGCTAAATGGGTATGCAAACAAGTTTTATATTTGATGAATGTTTATAAGCAAATCACAGTAAAGCAAAAACAAATTTGTCGAATGATAGATATAATCTTCAGCTAAGTTACATACAGGCATGAAGAGACAAAGATTATACTTATAGGGTTATTCATGATAATGAAAAAAAAAAATTAATTTATTTCATTTGCTTAAAGCACAGTTGGAGAAGAGAAATCCCGACAATATTATTCACTTTACACAAAGTCCAAATATGTCTTTTTAAAGATGTTTTTTGGTCACTATATGCTTATAATAAAGTTTTTTTTATTGGCTGCAGACCTATATTGGGAGTTAATAGATACTTTTTGAAAGACAAATATAAAAGCACATTGCTCTCAGTTTGTGAAATTAATGAGGAGAATAATCTAGTTCCGATTGCATATATAGTTGCAAAAGCAAAAACATACCAATTTTGATTATGATTTTTGTATAACTTGAAATAGGTATCAGGAAACTTAAACAATTTAGCTATTATTTCGGATAGACAGAAGGGTCTTTCTGATATTGTGAATAATATCTTCCCACAAGTTAAGCATAAAACTTATATAAGACATGTAATTACAAACTTCAAGAGATTCTACTATGAAAAAAAAAGAGAAAATTTGATTTTTAAGACTTCAAATATATTTTTGCCTACTGAATTCATCAACTACATGAAGAGTATTAAACAATTATTCATACCAACTTAGTAATATATGAAAGAAATAAATGACTTTGTATGAAATATAAATCAAAATGATTTTTCAGTGAAGTGTCATTATGTGACTAATAATATTTATGAGTTATTTAACAGTTTCATTCATGATAGCAGGAAGCTTCCCTTACTTGACTACTTGATTCTATCAAATAGAAGATAATGGTAAAATTTACTACAAAGAAAAATAAAGGATCGTACTGGTTTGTAAAGCTAATGCCCAAAATAGAAACTTTTATTAGAAAATTTTCATAAACACATAGCGAATATCACATTTGGAGGTCTTCTGATGATATTTTAGAGGTCAGTGATTCTGTAGGGTGATGGATTATCGACATAAGATGGAGAATTGTGACTGTTGACAGTAACAGCTGATAGGAGTGTCTTGTGTTCATGATATTGTTGCTCTCCTTGATGTTCGGTTTGATCCAATTGATTTTATTGACGATTACTACACTCTAGAGATATATAGAAAAATATATAATGTCTTTATCACTCCACTTTCAAGCAAGTAACTTTGAGTGTCTGGATAAAATACTACACAAGTGCTTCCTTCGTGTTCAAGGAGACCACCTAGTCGCCCTAAGAAGAAAAGAATTAAGGATCAAATGAAAATATTAAGTAAAACGATATATTCTTATAGTATATGTGGTAAGGTGGGACATAATAAGAAAACGTGTAAAGAGTCTCATAGACCACAATAATTAATTGAAGCTTTTGGATCTAACAACAATCAATAATCAGTGAAAAACCAAAGATTAATGGAAAACTCATATGTAAAAAGACGTGATAAAGGAAGGGGACAGGAAAGGTCTAGTGGGAGAACTTTATATTTTAATATGAATTTGCCATGTGATTTTTTCTTAGAAAATATTGATACTTTTTTATTTTAATTTATGTGATTTTGAAACAATACATTAATAAATATCACTATGTTTTTTGCAGAAAGTTCATTAGATGTCGGACAATATTTTCCATGTGATTTTTGGATTGTAATGTTATGATTTTTGAACTTTTATTCTTGTATTTGCAGATGACCTGATGTGTGAGTGTAAGTAGTGTAACATCTGTATTATGATATCTAGTATTTACTGATGACTTGATATGTAAGTATAAATACATTAGATTCTTATTTATGAATGTATTACATATTCATCACTATTTTTTTTTATGTAAGCATTGTAATATATGTATTATGATATCTAATATTAGAACATGTTATATCCATATGATTGGTTATATGTCTTTTAATTTGCATATATTACTTATGATCTTATTCCAGAAAAATTTTTCATGTTAATTTTCAAGCAAATTTATGTCAAAAATTGAACTTACATATAAATAAAACTATTTGATGGGTTTATTTGTAAATGTACAAAATTAAACATCTAATTTAAAATTGCGATATTTAAAAACCTTCTATGTTTCTATTGTAAAATTTTATTTTTTTAAAATAAAATTTGGACTTATTTATAAATAAAATATTTGATGGGCCTATTTGTAAATGTACAAATATTAAACTTATAATTTAAAATTGGGGTATTTTAAAATCTTTCATGTCTTTTTTGTAAAATTTTATTTAAAAAATAATAAAATTTAAATTTATTTATAAATAAAAATATTTAAGGGGTCTATTTGTAAATATAAAAAATATTAAGTTTGTAATTTAAAATTTGGGCTTTTATTTTTTTAATTTTATTAAAAAAATAATAAATTTGGACTAATTTATAAATAAAAATATTCAAAGGGTTTATTTGTGAATGTATAAAAAGTTGTAAAATTTTAAGTCTTAATATCTTTAATCTCTTTTTTGTAAAATTTTATTTAAAAAATAATAAAGTTTGGGCTTATTTATAAATAAACATATTCAGAGGACTTATTTTGTAAATATAAAAATATTAAACTTGTATCTTAAAATTTAAAGTTTTAATACCTTCAAACTTTTTTTGTAAAATTTTATTTAAAAACTAATAAAGTTTGAATTTTTTATAAATAAAAATATTCAAGGGGCTTATTTGTAAATATATAAATTTTACATTTATAATTTAATTTCTTATGTAGGGTTTATTTGTAAAATATTTAAACTATTTAAGGTTCTTTTTATAAATTTTTATTTAAAAAATATTAATGTTTGTACTTTTTTTATAAATAAAAATATTCAAATGATTTATTTATAAATATATAAAAATGAACGTTGTAATTTAAAATTTAATTTAGGATTTATTTATAAAAATTTGGCAGAAAGAGTGCAGAGTGAGAAGTTAACTTTTTTAGATATTTAATTGTAAAATTACGAAAGGTAAAAATAAACTTTTTTAAAAAAAATTAATTAAATAACAATAAAGGATATTTGTTAACATATAATTTTGGCACACCATGTTCTAAATTGATGGATCATTACAGCCATTAATTTGTAAGTAAAACATAAGCAATTTTTTGAGCCAACAGCTCTATGCCGTAGGCAGACCATTAATTTGATGATTATATATATTTTTTATAAAAAATTATAAATTTAAAATATTAAAATATTATATTTATTAAACTTAATAAAAGTTTAACATAGACTGAAATGAGTTAGATTTTAATTATGGATATTTTGTTAAGGCCAATAAGTTAAAAGTAAGGCTAGTTAATTAATTTTTTTTTAATAAAATTGATCCTATGATAATTTAAAATCTAAAAAACTAATTAAATTTTATAATAATTTAATTTAATAATAATATAAAATAATTAATATTATTTTTTTAATTAAAAAGTTAATCAAACTATTTTTTTTCTTAACTTATTACCAAACTTACCAAACAATGTCTATAATACTACAAATTTTTTTTCAAAAAAATAATATTTTCACATTTTTAAAAGAACTTAATATTATACTCGTGACACATGCATAATTACTGCCAAATTTAGCAAATTTAGCAATAATAACTAAATTGACTAGTTCTCGTCCACGTAAGCAACATAACCACGAGGTGAGCACACCGGATACGGTGACTGCATCGCGGTTGACACGGGTCCTCTGTTCTCCGAGATCGCACTCGCCAGTCACGAGCAGCAGATTCTCGCGGCATCAGAAGCGGTGCATCGCGGTAAGCTCACCGCGAGAGACCGAAGCTTCCGATACTTCCCGAGGGTCACGGCGGATTGTCTCCATCGCGCGGGTACATCTCGATTGTTGCGTCCGCTGTGCATCGAGACCCGAAATTCCGAGTTGATTGCATCGCGACCGTCCGATGTTGGCTATTGTTGGCGTCAGTGAAGTATGCCCACACGTGACGGTGAATTGGCGGTGTGGATGTTTGCGAGTATCTCGTTAGGGCCGTTTGGATCCATTTGGGTTTCAGAAAACGGGAAATCAAGAGAGAGTGATTCCGAGAAATTAAAAAAATTAAAAAAATTAGATAATTTCAGTATTTAGATAAATATTTATTATATAAAATTGAGAATTGGCTAATTCATAAATTCTAAAATTTCGTTGTTTGGTTGACGTAAGAATTGAGAATTAGTATATTACATAAAATAATAATTTATATATAAATTAATACAGAAATATAATAAACTTAATATAAAATTTGATAATTTAATTTTGACAATTAATAAAATTTTCTAATGAGTTGCACTAATTATTTAATATAAATATTAAGATGATTTGTATTTATGTACAAATTTAGTTCCCTCTTGAATCTCACCAAAGTTCAATACATAGCTTTCTTCCAAAAATCTTTTACAGTTATTCGAATGACGCATGCAACATCATGCATGTCGATCATCAACTCTTCCATCATCATCTAATTAATATTTTTTCCCTTCTCGCTTACGTGACAGCACCAAAAATGAAGGGTACTTTTAAGAGCACTGCAAAACCATAAGAAAAACAATAAATATTTATTTTCCTTCAACTTTCCACAAAAACTCTAGATCTTGCAAGCATATCTGCATCCAATTAAGAAACCATGAAACCCCTCTCCAATGCCAAAAAGTAAAGATCACGGAAGAATAATATTAGTAGAAATAAAAAAATGAACTGATGGAAACAAAAGAACTCTGGCCTTGATGTTGGTGAGGAGCACGGGAGACTCGAGCAGAGCCCAGGGGCTGAAGCGGGGGGGGGGGGGGGGGGGGGGGGGGGGGGGGTTGGGGGGATCCGCGAGATTGGGAGCCTAGCCGGAGACATTGACTTGTACCTAGCTCCGGTGAGCGCCTGAACCCTAGGATCCGACGGGGGGTTCCTCTTAAGCGACTCCACCTTCGATACAACACCATTCTGAGGGCTGAGGTCGTCGAATCGGAGCTCTGGAGATTGGGAAATCGGTTCCGAATCTCCCGACGGAGTAGCGCCTGCATCGACGTTGGTTGGGGCGTGGTTGGGGCGCGGTCAGGGCGCGGTCGAGCACGGGCACAGTCGAGCACGAAGACGAGCTCCTCAGCGTGGTCTTTAACAGGTGCAATCGAGCACGAACGAGGATGAGGGGGGCAGCTGGGAATCCGCTGTGAAAGACTGGAAAGACTGGAAAAAGCCTGAGAACGCCTAGAAAATGCTGGGAAAATAGATGAAATTTGGCGGTGGGACTCGTGCGAATTCTCCCCCAGAATTGGTGTCTTTCGGACCTTTGGCAAGGGAAAAAAAAATCAGAATCGGGGGCAGCTGAGAATCAATTGATTCATTTGATTCTGATTTTAGAAATCGAACCAAACATAGAAATGGAGGGAATTAACTCTTAATTCCTTATATTCCCTTGATTCTGGATAATCGAAATTGAACCAAACATACAGTGCGATAGTTTCGAAAACAAGATCTTAGGTCGATTGAAATCGAAATATTTTAATTTTAGTTGAAATCACAACAAAAATAATTTTAAAATATTTTAAATTTTCGGTATTTTTAAGATCATATAATATTCAAAATTATCAGAATAATTGAAATAAAATGATCAAAATATATTAATTTTGATAGATGGCAAAATTAAATTTAAAACTATAACTTAAAATTTTCACTTATTGTGCCCACCGAGTTGCCATTAATTGTGTAAAACCTTTTTTGGTCATAGTAACTAAATACCATCGCATATTTTTGTCTTACCTCCGATCTTCAAATAACCTAGAAATTTATGGTTGAACCAGCACAATCCATTCATTAAATAGCTATTTTTTTTAACAAAACTAACGATTTGAAAATATAATTTACTTTTTTTTTGAAAAAAAAAGGTGATTTTGATATTTAGAAATATATTTAATCTTCGATGAGAAAAATTATGATTTGTCCATTTTATTGATTGAGCAATGGTTGAAGTCGGATTGCTGCCAACCAAACGTGTCACCGTTGTTCACCTAAAGCAATGGGAACCTGTTTGATTTGACATTAGGACTAGAATTAATATTTTTTAGAATTATTTTTTTTTTATTTTATAAAATTAATATTATTTATTTTATATCGTTGTTAAATTAAATTATTATGAAAAATAAAATATTTTTTTAATTTAAATTATCATAAAATAAATTTTAATAAAAAACTATTAATTTATAAAAATAATTTATTAATTTTAATTTCAATTATTATTATAATTCCGAACCAAACGAACCAAAGGTTGCCTCCGATACGTAAGTTCATGAGAGGATCGAATGTTGTTCGTGTGAAGGCTTTGAATCGCTGGAAGAAGTTCATTATCTTTGATGACGGGTCTTTGGGAGAAACAGTGCGTTGACAGTTGTCAATGAGGTCCAACTTCCAAGGACTAATGATCGGCCCTTGGTGGGCTTCTTGCTCCCAAACCTAACCCGCTCAAAACCCTCCCAAAAATTCACCTCGAAGCCAAACCAAAATTACCAAAATTGCCAAAATTGCCACTACATCTATTTTACCTATTTTGCAGATAAGTCCAAAGAAAACGCGTATTCCGAAAAATAAGTCACTAGCATTGGTTCAAGGCTAAAAGCAGAGGGCTTTGTTGGGCTTCAATCATCTCTCGACCCGCCGCCCCTTCTTCCTCCCCGCCTCCCAGCCCTCTGCTTTCTGGTTCATTTTCTCTCCAGGTTCGATTCCATCTGAATCCTCTCTAATTCCGATGCTTCCTCCCCGTTCACCAGAGCTTTTTCTTGTTATTTTTGCCGTCAAAGTTTTGATTTTTTGCATCATTTGCTGATTTGTGGTGATAACATTGTTTCTGTGATTTTGTGGGCTCTGGCAAGTTTTGCGATTGACTCTGTTTTTGAGGTTTATTTCCCTTTTTGTCTTTGTGAAGTTGGTTTTGGATTGTTTTTCGAGTTCAAAATATCTTTTTTTTTGCACAAGGGTTTGTCTTGGTGAATCTTTTTCCTGTGCAAGTTTTCTTTTTTTTTTTACCACTTATTGGATTTTGCTGGTTCGAGGAGTTCTGAATGTGTCATTTTAGCTGTCATTTGATGCGCTTTTGATACAGTGGGGAGCTTGAGAATGGTTTTCTGTTCTGTTTTTTCTTTTTTCTTTTTGCTATTTTCACTATGAAGCTGGACGTTTGTGATCCTTTGGATTTGAACCTTTATCTGTCTTTGCATTTTATGTAGTACATTAGTAATGGGTAAGATGGTTGTTTTTAGACTGCATAGGGGATGCCTTTCTTAAATAATTTTTGTGTGGAAAAGGATCATAACGTGAGTTGTAGCGTCATTTATTTGTTGACTTATGTTCTTTGTTTTGCGACAAAATATGTAACCTGTTGATATGTTTTGGTTTTTGGATATGAAAGAAATATCAAATGGAAGGATTTGGTGCACTTTTATGTTGGTTTCTTCCTCCTTTTGTCACCGGAATTTGGAGCATGATGTTCCGTTCAGCCATTGCTTATTGCAGTTTCTAAAAAGAAACTGCAAAGCTAGCCTGGTTTATGGCTGAATTTTTTTTAAAATTTTTTATCATCGGTAATTGAAGGATGGCTGGAAAATCAAAGGGGAAGAACAAGGGAAGGACATTGGGTTCGAATCCTGTTGATTCTTCCGATTTGGATTTGAAGCCCATTGATTCATCATCTTCTACCAGTATAATTGCTGGTGCTGCAGAATCCCCAACCAATGGGATCGATAGTTCAAACCACACATCTTCTGCACTTGATGTGGCAGCTGATGGGAATACTGCAAATGCTTCTACAACAACGTCCAAACAGGCTGAAGGTAAACTTTGTTTTGTCTTGTAATGTTTTGCTACCAGAGATGTGCTTCTTATGGTGTACTCTTGGATGGGAGGAGCAAAATTTGGGTTAAATATAGTTTGACTTAGGAAAGAGGAAATTTTCGCTTAGCATTGGGGTAAAAGGGGGAGTAGGGTTAAATTAGTTCGGGGCATGTTTGAATGTTATTCTTAACTAATACCAAGCTAAATTTACACTATTCCATGGGGTGTTTGAATAGAAGGAGTAAGGTAGCTATCATGAGGCGTTTGAATAAAAGATGGAGTATGGTACTGTTTCTTTTTTTGACAATTTTACTCCTTGGTGTAATGTTACTCTATTGCTATTTTTATACAATGCTGATAAGAGCACAAATTATGAAAATTTGTAACTTCTGATAAGTTGTTCTCGATAATCTCAAATTGGACAAACTAAACTTAAGCAATCAAAAGAATAGTGGGGTAAGGTATGTTATCTATATATATAGAACATAAATTCGGAATTTTTTTTTTTTTGCATTTTTGGCGAAGGGGCATATGGAGAAAAATAAAGAACCTGTGAAGTGATCAGGTTATCATGCAGCCGTAAAGTTATATGGAGGTTCTTTAATCTTAACTTGTGAATAAAACCGTTACCTGTCATTGAGTGGAATAATTTTAATCTGACCACTTCAATAGTTATCTGTAACTTTTGATAAATAGTTCATCAATAAGCCCAAATTGGACAAACTAAGCTTAAGTAATCAGAGGAAGAGGTGTAATTGAGTATGTTATCATATAAGCATAAATTAGGAACCCATATTTTTTTGTTTCTAGCAAGTGGATTGATGGGGAAAAATAAAGAACATTTGCAGCAGTCAGTTTAACATGCAGCCCCAAAATGCTTTGGAGCCTTTTTAATTTCAGCCTGCAAATAAGATTGCTAGCTGGCACTGAGTAAAAATACCTTTGGAAGGTGGTAATGTCTCCAGTGCTTCAAAGGCCAATGCATATGACGCCTGTCTTTGTCGGAAGCGGACTAATGCCTTCCTTGTCACCTTGAACTACTTTCACTTCATGAATCTAGGTCGGTGTAAAGGGGATGAATGGGGGACCTATCCTTGCTTCTTGGCTAAACAAGAGAAATAGCATCTTTCCTAAGCTAAGTAAGACTGCTAGTGCTGCCCTTATAGAGGCATATTCATGTACACAGGTAAGAAGAAAAGCATTCTCCTACTGCTACTAGTTTTTTTTAACTGACCTGTTTGGCAGGGACACGTATCCCGTGGTTTACCTGCTTTCCAAACACAGCTCTAGGAGCTAGCTTCAATGACTATTTCCTCCATTGATATGATTAATGGTTCTTGGCCCCTGGTTGGATAGTTTTTTACTGGTAATGGGACATATTAAGCGTGCATTATACAACAGGGCAATGGTTATGAAGGTGCTGCATATTGTGAATGGACGGAACTTGCCACATTCATTTAAAAATTTCCTGTTTTTCTAATTGACAATGATCTGGAGAGAACTTAAGATCTGGAGAAGTGGAGAAGCCACCATACTTCATGCTCCAAGGAGGATAAACTTTTAGAAGCCTGGGACTAGTTGATGAGCTATCCATTACCATTTGCTTTATAGCAATAGGAAAACCTAAGAAAATTTGCCACCTTTTTGTCTTTAATTCTTTGTATTTATGTTATATCCAACTGCCTATAACCAGTCTTGCAAACACTACAATCTAATTAAGCTTATGGATTAGAAAAATGTAAACTAGTTGTGGCTTGTTGATACTCAATGAAATTTATCTTTATTTTGTGTTATTATTTTGTTTCTAGCATAACACAACAGTATTCATATGACTGGATTCATAAATATGTAAGAAAGAGTACACATATATGTACAGTGAAACATTTTGTTTTATACTTCGTTGTGCCTAAGTGTTGCTCATAATTACAGATTTTGTTTAAGGACTTGTTTTGATAGAACCTTTTTCCGTAGGATTTTGGTTCTCCAATGGGTTTATTCCTCTGTAGGCTTTTTCCTAACTAGGTCATTCGCACCATTTTTGGGGCATTCATTCTTTTTTGAAATCATGGGATTCATAGTAAATTAATAAGAGGTGAGATCTCTTTTGAAATTTCCTATGGTTGTAGGTTGTTTGCTATCATCTTCTCTGATTAATTACTGCTACCCTCTAATGTGTTGCCAACTGTTGGAATTTTTACAGGAACTGGATTGCTGCAACCCCAAATTCTATAGAAAAATTTTCAATGGATTTTTTTCCCAATGCATCCAAACAGGCCCTAAGGCTTTAATTGTAGATAGTCATTGTGTGGTCATTTGCTTTTGCATATAATGGTTCTTGTCTGCTCAAGTTATGGTCCATCTACTTGTAATTGGCATGGAAATTGACTAATTAATTCCCCTGCAGTAATTTCTTGGGTTTGCCCTCCATATGACTTTGTTGTAATTATTCTTTGGCTGTAAGTTTCTCCAATCTACCAATTGCTCTTCACTTGAATGTCTTACCTGTTTTTCCTGTTTGGCAGGCGAGGTTCATCTTTTTCCTGTTTCTGTGAAGACACAGTCCGGGGATAGCTTAGAATTGCAGGTGAATTTTAGTTATGGGATGAGATTAATGTTTTGGTTAATTACTGCAAAATGTAATAATTGTGAAATGTTTACAGACTCGAACTTTTAGGCATCATTGCAGGGGGAAATGCATTTCTCTTGCTATTATCTAATTTGCTCACAAATTGCTTCCAAATAACTTAGTTTTGAAAGGTCTTTTTGTTTGCATAAACATCCTTATTAATAATTACTTTTGAAAAATATCACTCATTGTTGGAATAAATTTATTATTTTGACTCATGATGAACAAAGGGTTTCTGGATATGGGAAATAATGAGGACAATAAAACTACATTCCTTTGTTTGGTAACCTGCATATCACATGAAGAAGAAAGAGTTTACAGCCAGAACCAGTTGGTAGTGAGAACATGATTTTGAAGAAATTGTTTTGTTTGGGATCCATTGATTATTTTAACTGCTAGTGGAACAAAGCATTCTGGCTGTGGAAGGAGGTGAGAAGACAAAAATTTACTTTTTTGGAAACCTGAGATTACATAAGGAGTTGATTACTGCCAGAAGCAGTAGGTTAATAAATGTGATCATAAAAAATTTCTGCAATTATTTGATATAATAGAAGAAATGAAAACATTAAATAGGGAATTTAGATTTCATCCTTAATTTTTTGATGGAGTTATCTTGCTATTTTTCTAATTCTATGAAAGATAAACTCATGTCTCCCTTCATCAGTCCATAATAATAAATATCAGTTCTTGTGAAAAAAATCATATCAATATTCTAATGAAGACACTTAAGCAAAGCAGCTGAGTTTGTAAAGATTTGCTAGCAAATTACAGTTTTGTAGTTCTTCATATTTGATGGATCCATGCCCCTACTGCTGAAGCTCAATGCAACTACTGAATGCAGTTGGCCTGCTCAAAGAGTTGACTGAGCAAGATGGCAGTAATATTTTACAGCATGTACATCACGTGTGGTGGGCTTGAATGGGAGTGTGATGGAAGTTTTTTATTGGTCTGTCTGAAAAAAAATTAGCGGGCAATTTTAGTGAATCAAATTTCACTACATCATTGGAGCTGAGGATTGTTTGATTATAAAAGAAAAAAGAAGGAAATGTTATTAGTATGCTGAGCTAAACTTGGTAGTTGATTTTATACGTGCCTTAAGTCAAGCTTTGAAGGACAAAAATTGGCATGCAGATCACTAAGAGAGTGTCTTGATAATTATTTTGAGAGTTTGTAGTGCATTATTCTGATTATGATTGGTTTGCAACTTGAAACTGCAGATTATATGGTTTTATTCATTTTTCAATTATGGCTTTCATCGAGTACCATCCAGTACCTAGGCTCAGACACTAATCTTGTTGCATACACAGCTAAGTCCTTCAGATTCTGTGATGGACATTAGGCAATTCCTTCTAGATGCACCAGAGACTTGTTTCTTCACTTGCTATGACCTTGTTTTGCATGCCAAGGATGGTTCAAGTCATCGTCTTGGTGATTATAATGAAATATCTGAAGTTGCAGACATTACCCAGGGAGGTTGCTCCTTAGAGATGGTTGGTGGTAAGTACATTCACATGTTCCTCCTGTTATGTTAGGTCTCTTTTGTTACATCAATAAATAATGCATGGCAATGACAAATGCTTTCTGCAGCAATGTATGATGATAGATCCATCAGGTCTCATGTTCATCATGCTCGGGAATTGCTTTCTGTTTCAACTCTTCATACCTCGTCATCAACATTGCTGGCGTTGCAGCAGGAGGCTTCAAAACAGAAAACTGCGGGTTTCATATTTACTTGTGCATTGTCTATTGAGTCATTTTGTAGGCAATATGAAAGACTTTATTTACTGGATAGGGGCTTCATTTCTTGTAATATTTCTCTAGAGTCTAGTATGCAACTATTTATTGAGCTTAAAGACAAGCCATAGGGTGCATATTTTCTATAAATTTATCTCTCTCCTCTCATTTGTTTGCTCTACTAGGATCCAATCTACTATTTTGGTCTTTATCTTGACACCCAAATAGGCTTCCCTCAACTTTTTGCTTCTTATAGTTTTTGGCCTTTTGTAGATGCTGGAAAGGTGGAGGCGCTGGAGCATGATGGTTTGGGGTTTATGGACGATATTACAGGTTCCCTCAACAATCTGATGGCTTCATCAACCAAGGAGACCAGTTGTTTAGAAAGTATAAGATTTTCTTCCTTCAACCCCCCTCCAAGTTATAGGAGGTATAAGCCTATCATTCTTTTCATTTGTTTTCCTTCTTTATTTAATGTTTTGGCTAGATTTTTCCCCGTTGTCCAAATTTCTGCCTGATATTTCTTTGACTTCCCCTTTTCCAGGCTAGTCGGAGATTTGATTTATCTGGATATCGTGACACTGGAAGGGAGCAAAGTTTGTATCACAGGATCCACAAAAGCTTTTTACGTGAACTCTAGCACAGCAAATATATTAAACCCAAGACCAGCTAAATCTGCCTATGAAGCTAGCACCCTCGTTGGCCTACTGCAAAAACTTAGTGCCAAGTTTAAGAAAGGCAAGATAAGTTTTAGAAATAGTTATACAAATGACTGCAGAAAATTCAGGCATTGTAACTTGTGTTGTGAATTAACCACTTCAGGTTTTCATGAAATTTTGGACCGAAAAGCTTCCGCACATCCATTTGAAAATGTTCAATCTTTGATGTCCACAAACTCATGGCTGGGAGCCTATCCCATTCCAGGTATCTTATTTAGTTAACTTTTTTATTAATTAGGGGCTCAAGCAAATACTGAACCAAGATTTCAGCTATTGGCCCGGGATTTTGTATAAGTCTGAGATTGATAGAAACCTTTTTGAACAGTAATGCCATTGTTACACAGGTTTACCTTGTGGAAAATGCTGTGAAGTTTATGGTTCTTATTTCAGGAGTTCAGTATAAATAAATTTGAAATAGTGATAATACCAAAAGTGTCCTATTTGTTTGCTATGACTTGCAAAATAGGTTACAGATTTTGTAAAAATCGTCAGTCTTTTTAACATGTGCACTTCTACTTTTGTTTCAGCTTGTTTCCTTTTTTCTTTTGAACATCTGTAGATCATAAACGGGACGCTTCTAGAGCAGAGGATGCAATTCATCTTTCTTTTGGAGCTGAGCTAATTGGCATGCAAAGAGACTGGAATGAAGAACTACAAGCATGTAGGGAGTTCCCTCATCAGACAGTCCAGGAGAGGTATATTATCATTCCATTTTCTGCTCTCTGTAATGTTTTTCATGTTTAGTCCTTTGCAGTTTTAGATTCAGCTCTTAATTTAGACACTGTATTTTCTTGTAGTAACAAGATATGCCTATTGTTTATGCACATGGAAGGCAGCAGATAACTTTGCTTTGCTTGTAATAACCATTTTGTTTCAGGATCTTGCGTGACAGGGCCCTTTACAAAGTGAGCTGTGATTTTGTTGATGCTGCAACAAGTGGTGCAATTGGAGTCATCAACAGATGTATACCACCCCTTAATCCAACGGATCCTGAATATTTGCATATGTGAGTAAGCCTGGTGAAGTTCTATAAATTTTTGGTCTGTACTTTTTATATGCATAGTTATGTGCTCTGGTACTCTCTGATGCAATGATTGATTTTGAAGTTTCTGCTAGTCTATCTGTATCTCTTAGTATGTGAAATGCAAAATTGTATTAACCACCACACAAATGGGAGAGGTTGTTGCATAATTTCGATATTTAACTCGAAGCTCTGTTAGTCATCTTGATGTGGAAAATATTGTCAATTAGATACTCAATAGAAAATCTGGTCACTTTAATCATCCCTCACATTTTTTGTTCGAATGCTGCTTAATATTTTGGCTAATCATTTTCTTCTTTTTGTAGGTATGCGCATAATAATATATTCTTTAGCTTTGCTGTGGATGCTGAACTTGGACAGATTTCAAATGATCATAAATCTACTACAAAGACAGAAGTTGAGGATGCTGATGGGCATCGAAAACCTGATATATTTTCCTTGGATTCAGTGAATGCTTCAGATGGTTTGTCCACGACAAACAATAGTTCCAATTCATGTTTGGCTGACATCTCAAATGCAGTAGAAGCTCAAGGTGTTGCATCTGCGTCGGCTGAAGTACATACTGCTGACAGCGAGCAGGCTACCTACGGTTCTTCAAACAACGACTTGAAAGGAACCAAAGCATTTCAGGAAGCTGACATCCCTGGGTTATACAATCTTGCTATGGCAATTATTGACTACAGGGGCTATAGGGTTGTGGCACAGGTATGCATATTTAACCCTGCTTTTTCAAGTTTTTAATTTAACTCTACTATTTCCTAAACAAAAAGTTTCAGCATCTACTGTCTGTGGTTGCAAATAAGTTGTGAGATGCTGCTAGAGAGAGCCTTTTTCTTTTTCCATTTTTTTCCAACCTAAGTTTAATTCTTCTGAAGTGACCTAACCCACCCGGTTCAGCCATTTGCAAGAAATAATCTTTTTGTTGGCACAATTACTTGTGTACACACATGACACAAGCCTTAGAATGCTGCAGTTTATGTTTTCTTATTCTCTGTTTTGGTCTGTGTTACCTTATTCTGTCATTCTTGATGATTGTGCAGAACTAGTTATTTTATCTCATGTACTGCCTATCTACATGTTAATCATGATATCTTGGTTGTGTTATGTGCTTCATGAACAAATATGTAATGCTGTTGAACACTGGGGCACTAGTTGATTGAGATTTTGGAAGAGGAAAGCAAAATTCTGAATTCTGGAAGTTTCCCCACAGGCAGTCTGCCCTTGAAGTTAATAATCTCATGTTTTTGTTTCTATAAGTAGGAATAGATTTATATCTCAAGGTCATTGCTAGTATTCTGCAACTGAAGGAAAAGAAAAAGTAGATTAGTGAAAAAAAGGAAAACCCCTAATTTGCCCAACTCTTTGGAGAATGTAAAGCTTGAAGAAAAAGTTAAACACAAATTTGTTCGTTGAACCGGGGGACCATGTTGGGTCTTCTGCTGTCTATCTGAAAATTTTTTCATCAATTCACATTTTATTTTGCTTGCCTAATGATGCAAACGTTTCAAGAACGGAAACCACATTGGCATAGAACATTTTCAGTTCTTATCTAATGCAAATCCTAGCTTGGCCTTTTCTATATCTAATAAACATGTTTTAATGTTGGCTTCATCCATCTCATAGCACCATTCTTTTGTACACTAACAATTATTTGACTATGCATTCTTCATTTCTGAGAAAGCAAGTTCACTCCATTGCACCGTGCTCGTCATGTAGTATTATAATTGAGAGTTTGTAATTTGTCACCGTTGTTGAAACAGATTAAACATTGTTATTAGCTGTTGAAGGAACCCTTGAAGGCGCTAGTTTAAAAGTCCATCTTGTGGTTCAGTTCATTAGTTTTTGTGCCAGACTTTCTTATCCTGAAGAAATTTTGCTTAGAAGTTTTTTACAGCGTAATCAGTTACCAACAAACATACGTGTAGCATTTGCTTGACTTGTCTAGTTCATATTGGTTGCATTGTCAAGGAAAGTTGCATCGAGGCTTTCATAATTTTTTGTACGCCAATGTCATAGTGCTTTTTTATGATAAATTTATTGCTATGTTTTTGCTCCTGTTAAAATTGCATATGCTTCAATATTCACATAAATATGGACATTCCTTCTTTGTGCAGAGCATTATACCTGGTATCCTTCAAGGAAAATCTGATTCGCTTTTGTATGGATCTATGGACAGTGGAAAGAAAATTTCTTGGAATGAGTCATTCCATTCTAAAGTGAGTTGCTTATCACAATGTCTTCTTATGTAATGTAATATTCGCAATTTTTCATTAATGCATGTCATTGTTTGAAGCCGATTTGCAGTATTTCATGTATTATTTATTTCTAGGATCAATTTTAATAAGTATTTGTTTGAAATATTGAGATTTCCCATTTGATATTTAGTAGTAATCAATTAGTCATTTTTCACGTTTTGCTATAGTTGTTTACTTCAAATTCTACCTGGTATTTTTTTTGCTTAGATGTGTTTACCCTTTTTTAAATTGAGTACCATAGTTGAATGAATAGCATATCAGTCTGAAATACTGTAAATGTGAACATAAAATACTGCTTGAATTTGATTAGTATCTTATAAAATATGAGTTTTCTTTGGAGGGCTATGTCATATGCTTGCAACCTTTTATTAACTCTCTAAAAACTGCTAGTCTTCTCTTAGAATGTTTATGAATACAAAAATGTAAATATATGAATTCTAGAATTCACCTTTTGCCTATTCATTTTTCTTGTTGGGAGTAATGTCCATGGAGCAATTGTCATGCCTATACTGAGAATGTGAGCTGTTAGATTGCAGTAATCTGCATGAAAATAAGATCATCCAATTTGTATCAAGGGTTTGTGATGCTAAGATTTTATCATATGTGATGCGGTTCTTGGATACTTTACCTTTGGTTATCTTGCTGTTAGGTTCTTGAGGCTGCTAAACATCTCCACCTGAAGGAACATACAGTATTGGATGGCTCTGGTAATCCCTTCAAATTAGCTTTATCAGTTGAATGCAAGGGAATTGTTGGCAGTGATGACAGGTGAATAAATGATATTCTGAAATAATATTCCTAGCTATTGTTGCACTAGCTTTACTGATTTAGATGCTGACAACAAATAACTAAGAAGCTTGCATTGAATCAAATCTGTCCCTTGTAGGCCTTGATCATTTTGACATGATAGTTGGAAGTGAATTGATTTGATCTAATTATATATATGTTTCACAGATGAACTACAATATGAAATTGGAAGGCTTATGCTACATACATCAGATTAGTTCATCTGCACAACTAGGAGAACGATACAATTGTTCTTTGTTGTTTGTTCTCTGCTTGAATGATGAGTTGGTAGATTGTCAAAATTTGGAAAGAAAATGAGCTGCCCGTTTATATTCTGCTGTTTGCTCCATGTGGTACAAACAAACTAGTGGAAGACATCTGTGGGGACTTGATTGCTTTCTCCATATTAGATTGATTTAGAAAGTCTTGGTAATGTGTATGTGAATGGAGTTATTAGGGACTATATCATATGCACTGCTATGTATACCATCTTTCTGGATGAAAGTGAATGGATCATTTCCCATGTGAAAACCTTGTATGATCCCTTCTAAAAATAGAGTCCTGTAATCATGTTAAAAGTTTTATTTGATCCACATATTTCTTTTCTTTTTCTCTGATGAGTTTTCCTATCAGACATTATCTTCTGGACTTGATGAGGGTGACCCCTCGGGATGCAAACTATCCTGGACATGAATCTCGATTTTGCATCCTGAGGCCTGAACTTATTGCTTCCTTCTGTCAGGTGAGGCAACAGTGTTTGACCTCTTATTTTCGCTTCAAACATGTCTTTCCTGGTTTTGACATGGTTTAGTATGCAAGGCTGAGACAGCTGAGAAATCCCAGTTAAAATCTGGAAGTCAAGGAGAGGCCCTGAAGCCATTTGATTCTCAAACTGCTGATGATGCAGGGGTGAGTGCCCAGTACTATGTAAATACATTGTAGTTCCATGAAAGCATCTTTTGTTAAATACTAGACCTTTTTCTTTTGTTTTATTGAGAAATTCACACTGGAATGAAGTCAATTATTCCCTACCAGAAACTCACATTCAATCCTGCCACTGTGACTTGAACCCATGCTAGCACACTTCGTCCCAATTGGTGCTTGATTTTTTTGTAGCTTGGTTGCATTCTGTGGTGTTTATTGGTACTATGTTTCACATCAAAATGAAAATCTATGACAAGGTTGGTGGCTTTTTGCCACTGTCAAATGTGAAATTCCATTGGTCAGGCAACATACAAGAAGGGCTATTTAGTTCCATATTTTTCTGAAAGAATGAGAAAAGATGTTCCTGAGTGCCTGTTAGGATTGCCTTTCCCATGGAACACTGCTTGATCATTTGTTAATCATTTTAACTTGATAAGGCTTAGTGAAATATGAAAAAAAGATAAGGTTCAATGTGGAATTACATTCTTTTCTATTTCCTTAGAGGCTAACGGATCAACTGGACAGTAAGGCTGCCATGGGTCATGTTTCTCCAGCTACAGATGGCACGTCATGTGAAACTGTAGCTCTGAATCCAAATGTCTTCACCGAGTTCAAATTGGGCGGAACTCCAGAGGTGGGTTTTATGTAACATTTCAGTCTTCAAAACTTCAGTATTAACAATGTGTTTTCTATATTTTACTTCTCATTTCTTTTGTATATCATTAGGAAATTGCTTCAGATGAAGCTATCGTCAGGAAGGCTGGTTCATACCTTTTAAATACTGTTCTTCCAAAATTTGTTCAAGACCTTTGCACCCTCGAGGTCTCACCCATGGATGGGCAATCATTGACTGATGCACTCCATTCTCATGGGATAAATATCCGGTATCTTGGAAAAGTATGATTTCTGCTTATGATGTGTATTGGTTTCTGTATCAATTTTCCACCACATTGTTATTGTTGAATCTTATTTTGTTCCTCAGGTATCAGATATGACCAAACAATTGCCTCATTTATGGGATCTATTGACAAATGAGATCGTCGTTAGATCGGCCAAGCATGTTCTCAAGGTGACCTGCTTTTTAAACCATTGCAGCAGATCACATCCCTTAGTCCTTTATCTTTATTTTGCATTTGTAGTAATCCCTTTGTGGCAAAGATAAATTACCTTTAAACAAAAGCATTACTGATAATTCTGAATAGGCACCATAATTCTTGCACAATGTGTAGTCAATACTTCTAAAAGTTTGACATTCGAATGATTAGAAGCACTAGAGTTTATACAGGTAATTTCTCTAGCAGTAGATAATCTGTTATCATTTTCTTTTTTGATGCAGTTGCTATCATGTCAAAAGTTGTTTTGTATCCCAAGAATGTTGAAAAAGGAAATCATAGTTAGGAATATGTTGTGTGAGACTTTTAATTTCTGGGTTATATGTTGGCAAATGATTAAAGACTACAAATTTGCTGAATTGCTAAAATACTGCATATCTATATGAAATGTGAAGTCCATTGTGGACAATCCATTTACCAAGATGATCAACTGTTAATTTATGATTTATCTCTAAGCTAGCTATTTAAGCTGTTTTTTGCAGGATTTACTGAGGGACACCCTTGATCATGATCTGGGGCCAGCCGTTGCACACTTCTTTAATTGCTTTATTGGAGATGTCTCGCCTGTAGGCTCAAATGCTGGTGCCACTAATGTGCAGTTGAGAAGTGAAAAGAAGGTACAAAATCTATCCATCTTTTATCATGTGGCATTTGCTGCTTTTGAGAGAGCATGTGATATGATGTTAGTTTTCCTTAGCAAATAAGCATTTGTTTAGCTTTTTTTGCACCCATTTTAAAATCAGATACCTTTGACAGTTGACACAGTAAGTATTACCATCTCAAAAGAGGTTATTACATACAATTTGTCCCCATTTTCTGATGCATGGTGGTTTTCATGGATATAACCTCTTCTCTTGACCATGGTTTCTCATGGAATGAAAATAATACTGGTAAAAGTTTTATTTCGGTAGAGTTTCAGTTAGCTAACATTTTGTCACCTATTGATTTCTACGGCTTAGTTTGGTAAAATGTTAAAGTTGGTTAAAGGGTGTGAATAAGAATGGTCATTACATTTCTTGTGGTTGAGATTGAATAAAAAATGTAAAGATGACACTTAGTCACACAACCTAACTAACTTTAGCATTTTGCCAAACTAAGCCTAAGTAGCTAGAATTTCAAGGTCTTTATAACATGAGTTTTCTGGTGAAGAGTGGTTCCGTTGATGATGCCTTTAGGATGGCCATAGGAGTTTACATCATTGCTTACATCAACTATCCCTATTCAATATAGATATAGAACTCACTGGCAGAATGTTTTGTCACTGTATCCCTCCGTGGTTTGTCACTTGTCTTACTGTTTATTTGTTATTGACTTATGGTTGACCTGTGTAATTTTCCTACGGACAGAAAAGCTGCCAATCTCAACACCAGTCCATTCAGGGGCTTATTAGTTGGAGTGATGGAGCATCTTCTACGGACAGTTACTTGGCTTATATGACCTTGACCTCTGAAAATCTTTGGTCCTACATTCAAGGATTTGCACATTTTAAATACAAGGTATTTTTAAATTAATAAGCATCCCATTTTTAAGCGCATAACTTATTTTAGTCATTTTTTACAGAATATTTTTTCTCCTCTCTGTAGTTTGAATTACCAGATAATGCAAAGGTCCGGGTAAAAAATGTTCATGTTATTCGCAACCTGTGCCTAAAGGTGAAATTTTCTTCAGCTACAGTATCTTTTATCATTCCAAACAAAAAAAAAAGAAATGCATTTTCTACATTTTAACTTCATTACTTCCTGAGTTGTTGTGCATATTATTGCCATTCCACTGCCATTTGCTTGTTTCTAGATGGACACTATTTGTTATCGCATCTTTTATTGCAACAATAACAGTCATATTCCTAATAATGTACTATTCTTCCGAGGCATCTGAATCATAAGAATCGCTAAATTAAATTGCTTAATTTCTTTTAAGCATGTTAACCTAATTGCCTAGTTCATGCTTGCATATGTAATCTTTAATTTCCTGTTAAGATTAGCTGTGAACACCATGCAGGCATTTGTTTTGTAATCCCTTACACATGGCTCCCACCAGCTACCTACCTCATCATTTGTGGTGGCAGGGCTCTGGGAGGAGAAATGCTTGTAAGGGCTGATTTGCTTAAGAAAATTGGGTTCTGTGAAGCCCTTGTTGCCCTTGTTTTTGTTTCTGAAAGTGCATTCTGTATCAGGTGGGAATAACAATCACAGCACGCAAGTATGATTTTAATGCTTCGGCACCATTTCAAACCTCAGATATTTTAGATCTCCAACCAGTTGTAAAGCACTCTGTTCCAATATGTTCAGAAGCAAGAGATCTCATGGATACAGGGAAAGCTCGATTGTCTGAAGTATGCTTGACTGAAACCACTCTGGCTTCAAGTTTTTCCTTGCGTTGAATATGTTAAAGATATTTCAATATTTGCTAGATTATATTTGGTTTTGTTGTGCTTCAGGGAATGTTAAGTGAAGCCTATGCTATCTTTACTGAAGCATTTACCTTGCTTCAACAAGTAATTTCGATTCCTTCAACCCTTTTGTGTTCTCCTTGGTTTGGAGTATGATGCTAAATTTCTTGGTATTAATAAGAAATAAATTGCAGGTTACTGGTCCCTTGCACCGAGAGGTTGCTAATTGTTGTAGGTGAGTATGATATTACTCTAGGTTCTATTGATTTCATGTTTGCATTATATTTTTTTTTTCTAAATTTTATTTGTAATTGTGCCTGGATTTTGATCTGACTGTTAACCTCGGTTGAGCACCTCATTTTTTGGTCAATCCCTTATTCTTATCTCACAAATTTCATAGTTTTCTCATAGTTGTTAATGTTTCTGTTGTGTTTTTATATCCCCATTCTTTCTTAGTGGGAATCTTTAAATAATGCTTTTTGAACACAATCAAAATCACTATTACATTGTGAAATTAAAATTAAATGAAAGATTTTAATGTTCATTTGTGATTTGTTTATTTATTTTGACTCTGAATTGATAGAAAAGTTTATTGCTTTGTTGTTATATGAGCAGTGTGATCTTCATGAACTAGTATTTGTGGAGGTTTAGGGTTTCTGGACAGGAACTAGGGTTTTTGAATGATGATGAAGAGGAGAAAGATAGAACTCTTTATTTTGATAGAGAAATTCATTAATACAAAATTCTAATATCACTTCTTTAAATAGAAGATACTCATGTTCTACTTTACTCTAAATCGAGCTTTATTAATGAGCCATTTTACACTTTGTTTTTTTTCTGAGTTGGATTTGGGCTTCTTAATTGGGCTATGATGAGTTCGAGACTTCAAATAATTGGAAGGTATATTATTATAACCATACTTTTGAGTCTTGAGCTAGTGAAGAGTTTTGAATCTTATTTTTTGCAGTTCTTTCAACAACCTTTTTCAAGTTAGTGCATAAATATTTATCATGCTCAGTTTGAAAATGTGTGTAGGGCTTATTGATTGCCACAAAAAATCTTGGGTGGTTCTTCTATTAGATAATCAAGTTCTTTTAGGAAAGACTATAATCAAAGATTTCACATATCCTTAGAGCCAAAGTCTTGTATTATGCTTCAACATTATACTTTACAACTACTCTTCTAGATTACTAAATTTTCTCTAGTAAAGATGTAAAAATTGAGATTAATTTTCTGTTAAATGCTAAACTTGCCCAATCAGCATTTATGTAATACTGTACATGTAGCTTATGTTTTTTGTAAGTTAATTCTAAGTTTGGTACTCCTTTCAAATATTTTAGGATCTTATATATTATTTTCATGTGTGATTTTCTTGGGTTTTGTATAATTTGGCTAATATTACTCATAAAATATATAATATCTTGTTGCAAAAAACAAAATTAGGGCTTATAAATACCTACATGAGATTTTAAATGTCTAAATATGATTGCATAATAAAGTATTTTTCAAATGCTTGAAAATTTATGATCATCATAATCTGTCAGAAGAAAACTCAAAATTAAACCAGAATTTAACATGAAAAAAAGAAACTAACATGATGTAAACGGGTTATTAATAAAGTTCAAATTCGTGTAGAATGTAGATATCTTATACTCTATATAAAGAAATGGAAAATTAAGGTTGTGTGGGCTATACTTTTTTCTCTTTTGTTCTCTCAAATATTAAAATATTTTTTTATTCAATTTTTTATCATTGAGAAATATAGTTCTTTCACTATAAACCCTAGAAATCTCAACATAATATTGGAGCTTTAGGAGATCATCTCCATTAGAAATGAGAGAGAAATTCAAGTTGCCAAAAGGATGACAGAATAGATAGGATAGAGCAAAAGTTTTGTACACTTTGGAGATAATAACAGTATCTAGATGATATCAATTAGACTAGGAGGATTCAAGAGTTATTTTCAGTAGGCTGAGGCTTAGCGAAAATGGTCAAGTTATAATCTTATTGTGGAATAATTGGAACATATGGTTAGTATAATATAATGGATTGTGATATAACTAAACAAAGTGTCAGATGAAACTAGAAAATTTTATTTTAATAAAGATAATGTATCCAAAATATTTGAAATTACAGAATCGATGGGTAGAACCAAAAAAATGGCAAACCTTTAGAAGAACTCTTTGATAAGATGAATAACCTTTGGAATGAGCTATATGTGTCTTAATCATTTACAACTAGTATTTAAAAACAAAATCAATATAAAGAAGAACTCGGCATAGTATTATTTTTATCAATCGTGGACAAAAAATATGAATAAATAAAGAATTAGTTTACATCAAAAGAAAAAATGCTTATAGTAAGCAACATGTATGCTATGCTACATAGAGTAAAATATAGTCCATGAATCAAACTAGTAACATTGAAGTAGTTGCTGTAGTAATAAATAATAACAAAAACTTTGAGAAGAAATTCAAGCTTGAGAGGTTGCTACTTAGGCGGATGAAGTGAGATGGAGTATTATCAAGTGCAATTACTGTGGAAAAATAAATTGTATAGTGGATAGGTGTTAGGTTTTACATGGAAGATCATTTGTAACATATATTTTACGAGCTACACGACCATATCAAGAGTATTAAGAGAAGACGAATCGCTTAAACTAGGCATTTGCATTTAAAATAGTTCACTTTGAATTTAATAAAGAGGAGTCTGATTGAATAATAAATTTCGAAAGAGTATTGACTATCAGTACAACACAAAAGTCAAAATTATCCTAGATAATAGATTCAGGAGTAATAGATCATATAATTAGTAATACTAAAGTTTTACCTCTTTATCCAATATAACAGAAGGTAAGAATGTTGTCTTGGTTAATGATAAACAAACTTCAGTAAAAAGCGAATGTAAAATTCAAAGTAAAAGATTAAATCTCTCTCTAGCTTTTCTTGTGGATCAATTTCTTTGTAATCTATTGTTAGTAATTCAATTGACAAAGATTCTAAATTGTCGTGTGATTTTTTATTCAATTTAATGTGTGTTTCAGAGCCTTCATATCAGAGATGATTGGTGAAAGGACTGAAAACAGACTTGTGCCTACTTGATTTGAAAGGACTACAAGCCAAAGTTCTTTTAAATAAGAAGAAAGATTTGATGCTATAACATCTGTCATTTTCTAAGTTATAAACTATGTTTCCTAGTTTCAAATGTTTGTATAGACTCTTATGTGAAATGTGTGAATTAGCCAAACATTATAAAAATATTTTTTCCTTAAAAATAATAAAAATTCACATTTTTTAATTTAATTTATAATAATGTATGAACAGTTAAACATCTATCTTTAGATGATTTTAAATATTTTGTAAGTTTTATCAAATGATTGTTCTAAAATGACTTTGAGTTTATCTAATTAAGAACAATCAAATGTCAGCCAAATTTTCAAATAACTTCAAAAAAAAATTCAAAATCAATTTAGCACTAAAATAAAAATCTTTAGAGCTAATAATGGAGGAGAATATGTCTTTAAAAACTTTCAAGGTAATCTTAGAAATAGTGAAATTTTATTCCAAATTTTATGTTTAATCATACCATAGCAGAAGAGTATCGCTAAAAGAAAAAATAGATATTTACTTGGAGTAGTAGGAAGCATATTGTTTTAATAAAACGTGTCATATAAATTTTGGAGAGTGCTACTAAAACATCATATTATTTGATAAATAAAATGCTTTCAGCATTCCTTCAAAATAAGAGCCCTTTTCAAATATTAGCACCAAAAAATAAATCTTTCCATATTCAATGTAAAATTTTTGGTTGTGTATATTTTATGCAAAATCATAGTATCAACAAGGATGAATTATTATCAAAAACCATAAAATATATATTTTTAGTTTACTCTAAAATTCATTAAAGAGTTTTAAGTATTATAATCATGTAAAACAAAAGATATATATATTCATGGATTTAATTTTCTTTGAATGTATGCTTTATTTTAAAATAGATCTCAAAACTAATTATGGTGATACTCACAATGATAGATAAAACATGTTTAGAGAAAGGTATTTCATAATGTACCAGTTTATTGTTAAGAAGAACTAGGTCTTTGCTAGTATTACTAAAGCGAGGAATATGCTCAAAAAATGTAACATTCATGGTGATATATTTATTATTTATTTGGGGGTCATAACATTTATAACTTTTGTGAATTTTAAAATATTTAAAGAACACATATTCTATGGCTTTTGTTTAGAGTTTATCTCTGTTAATACTATGATTTTGAACAAAATATATACCTAAATAATGTGGAATAGTTCAACATTTGGGCAGAAGGTTGGAAATGAACTTTTTATCTTGAAATATATTAGATGGTGTTCTACTAGTCGGAGAAAATGTTGTTTGCATAACATCTCAAAATCTGAAAGGTAAATTTTGTTGGAGCATAAGGGCTCAAGCTACTTATAAGAGATGTCTATTTTTACTTTCAACCATATCATTTTGTTGTGGTATAATTGAATAAAAAGTTTAAAATAATATCTTATTATTTTGGAAATACTCTTGAAGTTTCTTGGAGATATACTCTTCTTTATATTATTTTTGAAAAATCATTAATAAAATTCACAAAATATTTGAGTCATCTAGGGATGAAATTCTTGTTGTCAAGATATCACTGTGAATAAAAAAGAAGGATTGCAAACTACTTTTATTAATGCATGGATAAAAGATACTTCTGTGATGTTATGCAAATTCACAGATTTTACAAGTGAGTTTAGATTAAAATTTATAAATAGGGAATAAAATGTTAAATTTAGAAAAAAATAAATGACCTAATTTATAATGTCACAAAAGTAAATTTTTATTTTGACTTGTTTTTTCCCAAGATTCAGGAGGTACAAATATCCTTTTTCAGTCGCTCAATCAATTATTTTTTTTGTGTAAAAATTTTGAAAAATATAATGAGAAGGAAAAAATATTTTACTACAATTCAATAGCTTGGTTAGCGGACTTACTAAAAGGACGTTACATGAGAATTGGTTTAAAAGGAGAGTTGTGGAAAAGTCTGAAGTTTCAATTTGAATATTTCTTCTGTCTTTCGCCATTATATTTCTTATTAGCAAGGAGTAGATGCTTAACTCCTGATATTATTGATAAAAATGAGAAAAATTTAGGGTTAATAAACATGTGATTCATGAATCTTGAGTCAATAGTTTATGATGAATCTTGTGTTGATTGCTCCCTATAGTAACTGAGGCAACTCAGCTTGATAATGCTTTTTTGACCTATATAAATTGTTTATATTTTTTTTTTCTCAACTTTAACTTTACTATCTATAAAGTGGGCATTGATTTAATATTAGTTGAGATCTCATAATACTCTTGAGGTAGTCTTGCAATTTGTATAATATATGTTGTTGTTGGTCTGCCTTGAAGAACCCAATATCTGTCTATTATATGATTGGTTCTCCCACTGTGAGTGCACTAAAGGTTTGGTTTACCTCTTCCTCTTTTTAGGTATCCTCCTTACGTGTTTGGTTTACTTCTTCTAAACTTTGAGTTTTTATTAGTAGCTATTGCTGCTACTTCTATATTGAAGTTGTGGCTTACAGGTTGTATGTTGTTGATTGATTCTAATGTTTTCTCTAACAAAGACTGATCTTTTATTTGTTCAATCTCAGTCCAATGTTGACAGAAAGAATGCTATTTTGAATTCTTCTTTGCACTGGTTTTATTTTTCAATGCTAGATGTGAATAATTGAGACACATACAATTCACTTCATATGGTTTTTATCTTGGTAAAGTATTTCTTTAGAACTTTGTTAGTTTGTTTGGTTTTCACCATCCCTTCTGTTATTTCGAAAATCCTGGACGCTATTCTATTATAAGATCATAATTTGACTATTTTTCTTGAATCAATTTTCTGTTGGCTTATCTCAAGTGGATCATTTATAATATACGACCTTTTTTCTTTGCTGCAAGAAAAACTTGGACAACTTTGATTTATTGGAAATAATTCTTGGATTCTGCTAGTTTTATTAATGTCATCTGAAACCTAAGGTTGTCTTCTAGGGTTACAAATGCTTTGTTGTCTTCTCTAGGCTTTGTCATGGTGTCTAGGGTTCAGCTGTATTATTTTGTGTCTGACTTATTTCTCTAAAAACTCTAATACCATGTAAAAATTTTAGGATTTTTAGGCAAGAATTAGGATTTCTTGATGATGATGAAAAGGAGAAAGATAAAACTTTTTATTCGGAAAGAGAAGTCCATTAATACAAAACCCTAATATTACTTTTTTAAATAGAAGAGACTCATATCCTAGTTTAACTTATCCTAGTTTAACTTGAAACTAGGCTTTACTAATGATCCGTTTTATACTTAGACAGTTTCCTTTTTGAGTTGGATTTGGGTTCTTAATTGGGTTGTGATGAATCCGAAGATTAATTATTTGGGTTCTTAATTGGGTTGTGATGAATCCGAAACTTCAAGTAATCTGAAGGTACATTAGTGCGACCATATTTTGAGTCTTGAGCTAGTGAGAAGTTCTGAGCCCTATTTTTCTAGTTCTTTTGACAGTATGTTGGGTTCCTATGAATGCAATTAGGCATTTGAATTTAGTGCAAAAAAACACACCATAATATGAAAATAAAGGCATTAGTATTGTTTGAATTAGGGATTAAAAAAATCCCATGAGAAATGAGGAAACAAAATCATAGTAAAGCAAGACACAATTTGTTTTCTTAGAAGATTTTTCAAAAAAGAAAACCTAATCTCTATTCTTGACAAATTTACAATGATTGGTTTGATTTCTTCATAATTGATTCAAATATTTTCTTTTATCTTTAAGCTGAGTTGCCTGAGGTATATGCGGCCTATAGTTAGCACTATTCCAACAAAATTGATTTCTGCATCGTTAGAAATATTACTGTGCAATTCTCTCAAGTCACTACACTGAAGAGTGAAGAATGAAATAAATTTGGATTCCTACTGATATTTGCTGTTTGTGATTGTTGTGGATCAGATATCTTGCAATGGTTCTCTATCATGCAGGAGACCTGGCAGGAGCCATCTTACAGCAGCACAAAGAACTAATCATAAATGAGCGTTGTCTAGGGCTCGATCACCCTGACACTGCTCACAGGTGTTGATTCGAGTACTTCTTTCTTTAGCTTATCTTTTAAAACACTCTTCATTAAGATGCAGTTTTTCCATGCGTCAGCTATGGAAATATGGCACTGTTCTACCAAGGGTTGAATCAAACAGAACTTGCTCTGCGGCATATGTCTCGAACACTACTTCTACTGAGTCTGTCATCTGGGCCTGATCATCCTGATGTTGCTGCTAGTTTCATAAATGTTGCAATGATGTATCAGGACATGGGGAAAATGGATACTGCTCTTCGTTATTTGCAGGAGGCACTGAAAAAGAATGAGCGACTTCTTGGTCCTGAGCATATTCAAACTGCAGTATGCTATCATGCTCTTGCTATTGCCTTCAACTGTATGGGTGCCTACAAACTTTCTCTTCAGGCATGTTCTAGATCCTGAATGGCTCCATCATGTATAATCCACATATTATAGTTATAAGCTACTGATTGGATTTTTCCCTATGACAGCATGAAAAGAAAACTTATGATATACTTGTTAAGCGGCTTGGTGAGGACGATGCAAGAACACGTGATTCAGAAAACTGGATAAAGACATTTAAGACGCGAGAGCAGCAGGTGAATTTTCCTTGCAAAATACAAGCATATTCATGTTAATGATGTTAGCCATCAACTGATTCAACTAGGAAGAGGGAGATCTTTCCTGTAATACTGGTCTGGACTGCAATAATTGGATAATTTGTGTGCAATTCAGGATACTTAGGGTATGCAAAGGAGGACTGTGAGTAATAACTGTATGAGAGAAGAGCTTAAAAAGTGAGCAAAAGCATGAAAATTCATAGAATATCAGGCTATGATTGGTTCTGGAGTGGCAAATGCAATGATGACAAAACGTACAATTGGCAGAGTGTTAATTGTACTTTTTGCAATGTTCACGTTTTCCCGTTCTGATGAACATCTTTCTTCATCAACTGGATCTAACAATCTGGAAACTCATGAAGGAAGAGCTTGCGCTATGTTCGGTATGCTGATGATGACATGCTGTTTCTATCAGAAGTGGAGTCGAGTCTGAAATCGTATACCAGAAATGAGTGAGGTCCTTTCAAAAAGCACTGAATGACCTCCAGCTTAAAGCCAAAGCAACTTCCTGCCCTTTTGACTGTTACCATATCCGAAAGGGCCAAAAAAAGCCTCTACTCATTTTAGGCTTCCCGTTACCAAGGAGGCCCTTATAAGTGTTTAATAGTGGTTAATGGATTGGTTGCATTTTGTGCTAGAAATGTTTTTAGCTGTGATCAAATCCTGGTGTACAATGCTAGGTGAAACTTGGGCCCATTTTGACGAAGTTTCGACATACGCTAGTATTTTTTACGTATAGCTTCAGGTTTTTTCTAGAGTTACAGCAGTTTTGACCCTGATAATTAATTCAGAGTGACTGGATGGACTAGAGCATCAATGATATATTTCTAACACTTTGCATCTTATAACGTTACTGTTTGACATGAAGAGTTGAACATATGACTCTGCTCACAGCATTTGCCAATCATAATATCCAAATCCTTTTCTTTTCTCTATTGAATTTCAGTTTTCAACTTCAATATATGGTAATGATAAGGATATTTCTAGGAGGATGTCCATAGAAACACTGCATTTAGATTGTATCTGAATAAAATTCTGTTGGGTTCCTTTGAATGGATAGATTATAAGGTGTATTTCTTGTGGCAGGCAAAAAGTCAGAAACAAAAAGGACATGCAGTCAATGCAGCTTCTACTCAAGAAGCTGTAGATTTTCTTAAGGTATGTTTATATTTGTGCTCATTCCAGGCACTTTTTCTGGAAAATTTGAGCTTCAAGGTTTTTTCAATTATGTAAATTGTTTTGACGCTTCAACTGTGAGTTTGCTTCATGGTGGGTGTTAGGTCATGGATCCTTGAGGCTTTTTAGATGTTGATGGATTGTTATTTTATGGATTGTTAGTAGTTTGTGCATTTCAGTTCTATATTACAGGAAACACAAATTAACGGTAAAAATTTATCTAGAATATTTGTTAGATTCATCAAATAATTTGATATTCTGTAAGCTTCTGAAGTACAGAGATTATTACACCTGTATCAACTGACATCATGAAAATACTAATGAAATCATGTTTAAATCTTGTGGTAGTGACACTACAAAATGAAGGTTTAGATTTCATAAATTTAGTTCAACCTCGCCAGTCCTCCATGACATTATCATTTAGAGTTCATAAATTTAATCTTGTGGTTATCAATTACTTTTGCTTATTCACTCCTTATACCTCTTATCTGCAGGTTGACTGATGTGATTGCTTTTTTCTACAGGCTCACCCTGAGCTGGTACAGGCATTCCATGCTGCTTCCATTGGATCCAGAAATGCTAGCAGAACATCTACCAACAGATCTATAAGTTCTGGGATGGTTGGTGAGGCTATTCCCAGAGGAAGGGGAGTTGATGAGCGAGCTGCCAAAGCTGCTGCACAAGTCCGGAGGAAAGCTGCAGCGAGAGGCCACCTTGTGCGCCCAAATGCAGTTCCTGTCCAAACTTTACCCCAACTTGCCCAGCTCCTCAACATAATGAATTCAGGAGCTAACAACACTCAAGTCCCGGCAAATGCCCAAGCAAATGAACATAAGAATGAAGCTAGCACTGAAATTTCATATGGTGCTGCAGTGAGTGCCGCAGCAGAGAATGGATCTGCTGATGGCCATGGAGACCATGCTCCTGTTGGTTTAGGGACTGGTTTAGCATCATTGAGCTCAAGGAAGCAGAAATCAAAGACTAAATGCTAATGTCTTGCAGCTTGGAGATTGAAGACAACATAACATCTAAAGGCGCATGCAGCAGCTGATGTGAACTTGATTGTGCTGCCACTACCTTGTTTAGTCAATTGAAGTTCAGGAAGATGACACTGACAGGAGTTTCTTTGGTTCTGAAGCTTTATTCTGCCAATTAATTTTGAAGTGCAGGATGGTTCATGAGTAGGATTTAACTCAAAACTATATGATATAAACTCTGTTATTTAGGAATAAGCAAGTCCGGCCATTTAAAGTGTTTTTGACAGCTCTCATTTTCGAGATCTACAGTTCTCTTCCATGTATTGCATTGTATACATGTTCAGGAGGCTGGAATTGCCTTTATATTGTGGTAAATGAATATGAATGAATGTCTCAGTAGTTGAAATACATTGAAAAGAGTTATAGCAACTAAATAATAGCTCCAGCCAATGTTTGGTTGTGTTTCAAAGTTCACCATTTTTTGATTCATTCTTTTTTAGGCAAGTTGCTACTTGTTTTAACTGAGAGATCTGATTTAAAGGTTATAAGGCCAAAAAAGATGATTTCATGTTTTGTAAGCAGCTACCCATGATTAGGTAACAGAATTCCTTACAAAAAAATTCACATTTCAAGGGCTCCTGTTGTTAAGAACAATTCAGTTATATTCCCAAACAATATCAATGACAAAAGATTTGTAGGGGTATACCATCTTAGCACAGTTTTTCTCCTTGTTTGCTTTGAAAAATAGGTTCTGAATGCCCCATCTACAATCATCTATTCACCATCAAATGCATACCAAACTCTAACAAAGCAAGAATTTTGAACTGCATTACGAAATTTTTTTAAAAATTGATCCATCCACAGATAAACCATATCAACTACTCAAGGAAATAAATAATATAACAAGGACTAACATCTTTTAGTATAGACAAGCTGGCTCAATTAAAACATAAGATAGACCATATAATCAACATTAAGATCATCTACAAACCATACAAATAGATAGAATTCCCTCTAGAGTAGCAACAAAATGCAAAACTAAAATGATGTTTTATTATAATATCAGGTATGATGAATTAGTTCCACATTGGATATTGAATAGATAGAGTCAAATAGATATAGTGAAAAAAACCCATATCCTATGAGCTTGAGCTTTTGGGATTGTTTGGTGTATGGCTCGCTATATGGATTTGGTTTGACATTCTTGTGACTCTCCAACAAGTGGTATCAGAGCTTCAGATTTGAAGTCGTGTAAACTCTTAAAACCAAAATTATCGTGATGATGCGACTGAATTGAGTCGCATGTTAGTCTCATGGCAAAGACTGGTGAGAGGATGTGGGCGCGAGACCGGTAAGGACGTGAGTGTAGACCCAAGGGCTCGGGTGCTCGCGCAAGGCCGACTTGAGACCAGAGAAAGGGCGCATACGCTGGCACCAGAATAGCGAGCCCACAAGTGTGGACACCAGAAGCCAACGCAAGGACGCAGACACTAGAGACTAGTGCGAGGACATGAGTCACACGGTGGAAGTGGTCGAATAAAAGAGTTCTTGATTAAGAATGTTAAATTGATGTGGTCAAATCACACCTGAAGGGGGAGATTATTATAATGTCAGGTGTGATGAATTAGTTCCACATCAGATATTAGATAGATAAAGTCCAATAGATATAGTGAAAAAGATTTATATCCCATGAGCTTAAGCTTTTGGGATGGTTTGGTATCTGATTCACTATATGAATCTGGTTTGACACTCTTATGGCTCCCCAATAATGTTTGACGAGTTAAATGTTCAAAACTGACTGCGGAAAATCTAAGAGTAAAGTTGACTTGGTTGACAAGAGAGCAAGAAAAATATCTCCAACATTTAAAAGACAAGTTCATGGGGCCTCATGCCAGATCTAAGTGAAAACCTAGCACCCAGATAGGCCTTCAAGTCGAAGACAGCTTCAATGGCCTTGATCAGTTGGGCATCCACAGCTTTCTGGTCTTCTTTTTTCTCCCGAAGGTTCTTCGTTTCCTACATTAAAAATATAACATTAGTAGTTGATAAACATCTCCAACACGTTTGTTGGTCAACAAGCAAAAGCACCTCTTTTTCTGTCTCGAAGAATTCGCCTTCGGTCTTCTTCTTCTTCCTCTTTGCTTCCTTTGTAAACTACTTGTCACCATATTTCTCAACATTCACACCAGAAATATCAACCTCGGTGGATGTACCAATCACATAAGCTTGGTTGACCCGACGCAATGGCACCCCATTGACCTTGAAGGGTCCTGCAGAAATCAATAATAATACTTCATTTTAAAAACAACCCTAGGAATACAACAAGTTCAAATGTTTCAATCATCATATCAGATGTACACTCTACTACAATGCAACGTAAAGATAAACACAACAATCAAATGAAAATCAAAACTAAGTCATAAGTAAATCAAAAGAGATAGTATTGTATCTTCCAAGATTTTCTGAATATGCTCATTATCTGAACCCAAGTAACAGAGCATGCAAGAATGACAGCCAATCAAATCAGTAAACACAGGTGGGAGTCTTATTCTAAAGAGATCCACTAACAAGTTGCAATTTAATCCCTTCTCTTCCATCAGAAAGCCATTACACTTTCAACACCTAAGAAGTAATAATTGAGATAACAAAAACGAAATGCAACAGTACATCCTATCACCGCAACAATTATAGTTTGGAATCATTAAACAGAGAAACCATTTCAGTAGATGGAATGAAAACTAAATAGTGCACCACGGAAATGTAATTCGACTATATTACTGGAATTGCAATAGCAACATTCATTTGATTAGCAAAAAGAAATTCTTGAAATAACTTGCTTGCTCCATGCGCAAAAGATAGGATCCGGTAAACTCCGCCAAATTTTATCGTAATGAAAGCACCACTCAATAAACAGTTCTCCAAATGAAAAAGTTCAACAGCAAAAAACTAAACTATTATCCAATGATGCAAGCTCCAAATTACGAAATTTTAGCAACACATCTCACAGAAACATTACATATATCCACCTCGACGAGCGAATAAAAAGCTCACCAGTAACGAGAAGCAATCCCGACGGTAGTTGCTTCAGAAAAACGACGCGCCTTCCCATGAATCTCCCCGCGAGAAGAATCAGAACTGTTCCCGGAGTGATGCTCGCCCTAAAAAGATCAAATTTTCCACCAAAACAAGCAATCAAAACCACACAAAAACCAAAAAAAGACCATAAAATTTAATCAAGATCGAGATGGACGCAATGGATTTTTAACAGCAAGACCTGAGCTTGGTAGGCTTGGGCTTGCGTCGATTGGCGATAGGATTCTTGACATCGTCGACGGGGTAGAACTTGGGGGACTTCTCGGCGGGCTTCTCCGGCTGCGGGGCCGGAGCGTGCTTGGGAAAGGTGCCGCCGTTCTTGGCCTTGATGGCCCAGATCCCGCGCTTGTGGTACATTTTCGACTTGGAGAACTTGCCGATCCCCCGGATGAGGTCCGGGTTCCGACTCGTCGTCCTCGGCTTCCGCTGCTTCGGCGCCATTCCGCCTCGGACCAACACCCTAGCAACCAAACAAAACGAAGCTGCCGCCGGGACGAAGGAGAAGCGAAAAGGCGACGAAGTTTTATAGACGGCTGGAGATTATTTGGGCTGTGCCCAATTCTAATATGGGCTTGGGCTATTGTATCTGGGCCTATTGTCCAAACCATGAATTCCAACGCTTAGCAAACCTAATTTTTAAATAGGTTGCATTGTTTTTTTAACGATTGAGATTTAGCATTAAAATTTTAATTTAAATAAAATTCGAACCGATATTAATACAACCACCAAATCAATATTTGACTTATAAATAGATTGCATTTTTGTTTGTACGGAATTAGAAGAACTCGTAAAACTCAAGCCAGAGTTTTTTTTTTTTTTTGAGTTTTTTACATATATTTTCTGACAAATAGCTAAATTGTGTATAAGTTTTTGATTTTTTTTCATACTTCGTATAATCTATTCTTTTTGTTTTCAATAAAATTTCAGGTCATTTGGATCTAATTGATTTAGAAAAATGTCATCTGTGATTGAGTTAAGAGATAAAGTATTTATTTTACCCATTAACATAACATATATCTTTTTTACATCGGAAGTGATATTTTATGCGTGGCAAAAAAAAGAAGAATTTCTTGTTTGAAGCTTCTGTTTTAATGGTAGTTGTTGTCGAGAATTTTTTTTCCAAATTTTATCTTATCATTCCCTAATTTTACTATATTTATAGATAATTCAACAACTTGTGTAATAGAAATATTTTGGTCTTTTAATTATAATTGTTAGAAAATATGCTGAGCATATTTATGTAAAAAATAGTTTTTAATTTAGGAATTTAAAACTTCTTTAAATTTTTTTTAAAAATATACATAATAATGAAAAAGGTCTGGAAGTTATACATAATTTAATTATTTTTTAAGGATTGTATTTAAATTTTTTTTTAAAAAAAAATAAGCAAGAGCTAAAAATGCATTGACTAAATGAAGGATTACATTCCACTGCTACTTAGCGCTCAAGAGAAAATTGAGACTTCCAAAAATTGTGAATCCCAATACAAGAAGCTTGCTTGGCAAAAGAAATCAGGCTGAGTTGCTCTCTTCATACGAAACCGAGATTCAAACAGGATTCTACTTAAAATTAGTAAAGATTATCTTAATTTTATCAAAATATAACTATTAGTGTGCAATAGTTGTAGTCAATGAAGGACAAACAAACTAAACATCGTTTGATTCGGAATCATGATTAAAACTAGTGAACTATTTTTGTAAACTAATATTTTTTAATCAAAATTAATGCTTCAATAATTTAAAATTAGAAAATTTTTTAAATTTTTTATAATAATTTAATTTAATAATAATGTAAAATAAGTAATATTAATTTTATATGAAAATTTTTTTTTAAAATGTACTGATTCTGATTTTGATCCTAAACTAACCAGACCCTATGATCAAAGCAATAATATATAATTGCCCCCCCTCGTATTTTCCCTACAAATTCAATTTAAATCAAGAAAAGATGAGAATCATCAGAGCCATTTTCTTATCGGACCAGCGGCAACATATCACCTCATCTTTGGGTCAAATTTTGCGTACGACTGAGAGGTGCACATACCAGCCAAACCTTATCACATCACATTACACGTTTACACGTTGCCATTTCCCATGCATGCATGCATGCACTGTATCCCACTATCGTATACTGCTCTTACTCGCTACGCAACAAAACCCTAAAAGCAAGAAGACAAACCAAAGTTCTAACTCTTTTTGTAGCCAAGTCCAATGCAAACACCTTCCTCACCAAACAGACCAAAGCCGTTTAGGGTTTCATTGGCCACATGGAATCTCTCTCTAGAGAGAGAAAATACAAAACAAGAACGAGCAAACAGAAGGAGGAGGAGGAGGGGAAGAGCACCATCTCCATCTTCTTCCTCCTGACCTTCTCCTTGTTTGTCCTGAACCCTAATCAACCACAAGCTCATCCATGTAATCTCTCTACCTCATCATCTATCTCTGCATTTTAACTACTTGTGTACATCTAAGGGAATTCCTTTTTGAAGAAAAGAAACAGTACTACAAATCATTGAACTAATTTTTTCATATGTTTCTCTCCTGCAAGTGAGTCTAGGGTAAATTGGGGGTTTCACTCCTGCCGGGGTCGGGCGAGCCAGAGGCTGCTGAGGGCGCGGAGGCGGTGGAAGTACTCGGCGATGGCAAGGAAGCACCGGGCGGCTTGCCGGGTCGTCAACAGCTGGTGTAGTCTGTGTAGGGTTTGCTGCCTCAGGTTATCTGCCTGTAAGCATATACATTAATGTTTCTGTTAGTAATAATTCATCACAAATGTAGTCTGACTTGCACTTGAATTATTGAGGAATTAGTTAAAGATGGATTGACTTTGTGAGGAGATAGTTGAATTGGAGGAAGAAAATGAAGAAAAGTGGGGGAGGAAGTTGAAAAAGAGCCAGTTTTCACAGGATTCCTTCGTTTATATATGTAGAATGATGATAATGTATTGTTTCTCTGTACATCAACTAGAACAAGATTTGGTAAATACTCGTCGGTAGAGAATCAACTAGATCAGCCCTAACAAGCTGCAATTAAGATTTGACAAATCCAATTCGCACTTAATTGTTTGATTAAATTAGGTAACCAAAACACATCAGGAATAAGTAGTTACTTATTAAAAGGCTGTAGCTATATTCTAAAGTGGTCAATACTGCTAATATTCCTCTTAATACAAGATAAAATGGAGGTTACCTGTTTAACAAAGCTCTCAAGGGTGGAGAGCTTGTTCATGGCAATGGCCATTTGGCCCATGTAGTTGGCCATGTTGGAAGGACAGCTCAAAGCATCAGAGGCAATTGTGTCAGAAAGAGACTGGTTTAGGGCTTCAAGCCCTTGGTTAAGGGCTTCCTCAGTCTCCTGTGTTGATTGCTGAAGCCCACATATCCCCAGTATCTGCTGCTCTGTCAATGGCTCCACATGGCTCAAAACAATCTACAAAATGGAGACAATACAAAAAATAACTGAATGTCAAAAAAGATGATGGAATATATGCTGGAAATGCATCCCAAGTAAGTCGCATACAAAATATAACAACACGCCAACACCAACCTTGTGCTATGAATGGAAACATGGAAAGGACTCGTGTATGTGTGGCTCAATTACTATGTCTAAGGGATTTGGAGAATATAGGAGCATGCTTGCACGGCTCAAGGAGTAGTTGCTTTCTTTATGGCATGATTCTGTTCTATTCCATGTAGAAACCAACACCACTTTTTAGAATATGTGAGGCAATGTTAGCATCCAAACCATTACAAGAAAACCTTCTCCATCATCACCCTCTACTCCTTGCCCATACCATCAAGTCCATCAATACTTTTAATCAATATGGAGGAGGATCATGTCAAGGTACCCATGGTTAGTTTTGATAGTCTTCGATGAGTTAGAATAGATTTAACCCGACTTACCGATTAAATCCGAGACTTAGTTCCATCATTAACAAAAGTCCTAAGGGGCAGGCACAACCTTCCCATCAATGGGCACTTCCCACCAAATTGGTTCTCTCCTTCCTAATTTGCACACCTAAAAGTTGGTGTTGATTGAATGTGTTTTTGTAGATAGAGAAGAGGAGGAGAGAGTGCTATGGTTAGGGTTAGTTTGGAGAACCTTGATGAGCTCCGAGGGACGGAACCCGCCCATCCACATGAAGCAACGCTCGGCGGGGGTCTTCCACATGCCAGAGACAAGGTGGAAGACGTCGGACTTGATCACAATGTTCTTGAGGTTCATAATCTCGTCGTAATGAGATAAGCAGTTGTCGACGAACATTCGCAGCTCGTTCTCTGGCAGGTGCTCCTGCACTGCCGCCCGCAGCTCGCACATCAGCCGGTGGTGCTCCTCCAGCCACCGCGCATACTCCATGTCGAACATCGCAGCATCTGCAAGTGAATCAAAACCAAAATTTGTCATGAAACAATGGCATGAGACTTGTTGCTATAGCTATTGAGATTAGCATTTGAAGCTCTTGCCGGAGCTAAGACCGCCGATGCCAGGAGGAATTCCTTGGTCTCCGAGAAGAGCCCCGCCGCCGAAGAACACGCCCTAAAAGAGAAAAATGTAGATCATTAGGGAAGATTGACAAAGATTTAGAAGATGGATGCATGATAAGATGGAGGAAAGACTAGGTGTGCACCTGAGTTCTTGCTCTTTGGAGCTCTTGCTCTAGTTGGGTTAGCTTGATTCTACTGGACTCCAGTTGTTGGACATAGGCCTGTTGGAAACAAGAAAATGAGAATCAAATTGAGATTTTTTTTCTTCTTATCATTACTGGATAATTACGACAAGGAGCGCCAAAGAAGAGAATTCCTTTTGCTGACCTTCTTTCTGAGCCTGCTCTTCCTAGCTGCCTCTCTATTCTGAGCAAGCCTTCTCAGTGTCTAGCCACAGAAAAATCAAGCAAGCCCAATCAAAAGGAGATGAAGCTTCTTCTTGCAGGAGAAGAGAAAGACTTGTGCAAATCTAGTGTATGACACCTTTATTTTCAATATGTTGACATGTAACTCACCTTAGGATCTGGTGTCTTTGGTCCTTCTTGCTCTGAGCTTGATGTGGTGCCTTTCTTGGTTGTGTTCCCTTCTCTCTATCAACAATAATACAAGTTTGTGTCCTTTTAAACATCTGAAAACATAAGAAAAATAGTACTTTTTCTCTCAAGCTACTGCTTCACCTTCACTGCTGTTTTGACATCTTTTGATGGCTCAGCTAGAGCTGTGGGATCGCTGCTTCTTGGATTCCCCAACTCCATTGTTGGCTCTGATGATCTCTTATTAGCGGCACTTCCTGGCGGGGACATCAAACTCACTCCACCCTATTGACAAGATCAACTATTAGTGACAATTAGTGCTCAACCACATCACAAAACCCCGAAGAGAAGCAGTCAAATGAGTTCAGAAAGAAGCACCCTACCTTTGCTGATGGCTCTACATGCATGGGCTGAGAAGGGAAAATGTTGAGCGTCTCTGCATGAATAAAGTTTCTCCAAACATCAGTAACTCTCCTAATGGTGCAATTCAAGGGAATTGTATGGCACAAGGCAGGAGAAACATGAGAGCTTTCTTTTCTTCCTTTTTTTTTCTGGAGTTCTTCATGCATTCCTGCCTCTCTGCCAGGCAAAACAGAAAGAGAGGCAAAACATAGAGGAAAAGGAGAAACGGGATGGAAAGAATATGGAGAAAAGAAGCCCTTTTGTACTCTCTTAGTACATGAATTTTGCAAAGGTTTGGATGAGTTGGTTACATGTCACAAGCACTTCAGACAAACTAATTCAAACGAAAAAATTGCATGAAATTTCCCCCTTTTGATTGATTAAAACCTGCGCTTATATGCCAAAACATGGTCAAACTGGAACTCTGAAATCTGTTTGCCACGATCTCTTCATGACCAAAAAAGCAAGCTTTATTGCAAGGAATCTCTTCAGCTTTATGTATGTCTTGGTTACCGAAATAATTTCTAATGAACAAGCTCAACAAAGAAGGAATCAATTTGAAGGAACTCACGTCTTTGTTCTTGCACCGACGATTGATCCTGGCCATCCAAATACATGAACAGAGCTTGATCCAGCTCACCCAACTCATATGAGCTCGCGCTCTCCTTGTTCCTGCGACCGCATCAAACCGCACACAAAAATTTCAAATCAAATGACAACACACATGAAATGATGCTCCTTATGGATCAAGGAAGAAACTTTCGATGAGAAGAAATCAATGACTTATGGAGCAAGGAAGAAACTTTTGATGAGAAGAAATCAATGGTTAGTTTTCTCTCTCAAATCATATCAACTCAACTGAAATGACCTCAGACCTCTCTCTAACTCCACTTTCCCTTCTGTAACAATCAAAACTCAAAAGACAACAGCAACAAGAATCAAGGATTACATGAAGTTGGCATGCAAGGAGGAAGAAGAAGGATGGATCATGCCGAAGGAGATTTGGTGCTCCTGATGCTGCCCTGCCATCTTCTTCTTCAGCAAAGAGATGTCTACTTGTCAGTCTGTCTTTGTAGGGGTTGAAAGGTGGAAACTGCATCAAAGGAGGGCATTAATGCCGAAACGGACCGCGGTTTGTTGCCATTGGAGGTCTGCAACAGAAGAGATTCAAAAAAGTAGCTCACTTTTTTTTGTCTGTGGGGGAAATATCTTTATATATATGGTCTCTCTCTCTCTCTCTCTCCTTCTTCTCCTTCTTGAGCTTTCTCTTCGAATCTTTGATAATATGGTGGGGTTTGGCTTCTTGGATGGGAGATAAGGGAAAGAGAGAGAGCGAGAGAACAGGGCGGTGAAGTCACCACCCCGAACCGAAACACTTGTACGACGACAAAAACCGCCGTAGACCAATTGAAAGGTGCCGCTGGACAAGGTGGAATACCGCCATCTATGGTAACCGGAACCCGGGCGGCGGTTTTCCGACTACGGCCAAGCGGTTTTTAATTTGAAATGACAAAAATGCCCTTAGATGCGAATTGCATGACTGACTTTGGTTAGAAGTGCTTATGGGATCTCGGCTTACTTTTCTTGGATAAAGGCTTCGATTCCAAAATCAAGATCATAACTTTAAACTCAATCAAATCTTCCAAATAAATAATGAAGATTTACAAACTTTTTGCATCAACTTTTTTTCCTAACCTTTTGTATTAATAATAAGTATAATATTATATCGAAACATCCTTTGCAATGCTTACTTCGTTATTACCATGTTAGTTAGAAAATGGACCGAGACAAGAACATAATGCACAAAATGGATCAAAATGGTCCCATCTCGTCCACCGGTTCCCGCCAATTTGGTCCTAACAAGTAAATTAGATCAAATCGAAAGTGGTTTAAGTGAGACAACACGTTTATGTCCTTCATTAACACTAATTGAAAAAAGTTAATTTCTCAGCCCAAGGGTAGTTCGGTCAATTCACTATTCTGCCCGTGGACGCGACAGAGCGTGCCGCGAGCCACCGGGGCTGACACTCACGTGACGTCAGGATGGACGAATGACGGACCGCCACGTGTCGGTGTCTGCCGGTCCACCTTCGCCCTGAGAAGGTCCGAGGGCGTTAGGATGTGGGCCCCCACCACACGGCCCATGAGCTTCCATGGACGGCTGAGATCTCCCGATCGTTCTGGTACGGGCCCCACCGGACCGGCTTCCCCTACCCTGTTCTCCAACCACTCCTCACCCTAAAATTTCCACACAGAATTTTTTGCCCTTTTGCTTTTGGATTTTCCTCGCATTCTTTTTGAATTTTCACCATTATTTTTCATTATAATTATTCTTTTTTCACCAAATTGTAAAAATGTTAAACTAAAAAAGTTATTTTGATGCGTAAAATTCGCTTCAGCATAAGTGTTAAATCGATTTAAATTTTGAGTTATAAATATTTGATTTCTATAAAATATATTTTGATGTAAAATATTAGATAAACATAAAACTATATCTTATGTCGGCTGAATATTGGGCAATTGCGTGTGGCTTGTCAATTTAGATTAGAATTCTATCTTTACAATCAATATGCCAATATTTTTATAATTAGTTACGAAGAATTTTGTATTCTGTAATATTGTTTATGACAATAAGTAAAAACTCTATATATTCGATTTTGCTAGTGTATTTACTTGACCATAAACAACTAAGAGCTTGAAGTCTAGTTTTATTCTTCGACAAAAAAATTAACTAGTCTTAATCATCATCGCTATCATGACGACTCGAACAAAAGGTTCAAATATGTTTTAGGTAAACCTATTTCCTACTTTAGTGATAGCTTCCACATAATTACTCAGAAACGAGTTTGAGAAGTGTAGAAACAAGCTTTAAATCGTGCATCTATAAAATCTCAAAATAGTTAAAAGAGTTTGATGTTTACATACAAATTTGAAGAAATTGAATCCGTAAAACTTGAAAAATTAAAACAATATTATCACAATAATTACAAGAAAAATAAATGAAGAATGTTTCAAGAGGAAGGCTTTTTGACATTGACTCTATATGTAATCAAATTGGGGAAGAAATATGAAAACAACATCACAATTTCAACCCCCCTTTAACAAATTCAAGTGTCATGATCAAAGAAGTTGGACTATTGGCTTTGTTTAATTCTTCAATCCTTGTTGCTTGGCCTACAAACAATTCTTTAATCCAAGTCCAAAGAAGATTATTGGATTAGGTAAATCAAAACACATCCATAAAACACACTAATCAATTAGGGTTTCTATCCATCTCTCTCACCCACTCCTTTCTTGGAACCCTAGAGCACATTATAAAAGAGACACAAAAATTTTGGTGACATGTCTTACGGAACTACTCTTTCTAGCATGCATGGTTATGCATAAATTCAATAAAATACCCACATTATAAAATAATATTTCTTATTTTATGAGAATAATAATGTCTATTAAAGTTCGAACTCGATGTACGAAAAATAGGCATAACTACAAAGACAATAATTTTAAGCCTCATCCCACTGACAAGGATAAATAGGTATCAATCTTTTACTCTCTTTGAGACCCTTTTTTCAAACTTTTAGAGTAAAATTTTCTATATTTGTGGCTCCTATCCTAGGGTTAGTAATGTAGACAAATATGTGTTATTCAATGAGATAAAGTTTGATTTTTATCATTGTACAAATTAGCGACAAATTAAGCATCTTGATATTGTTATCAATTAGTATAATTTTTTTAAAGATAATGATTAATGTAGTTCATATTTATGTGTAGTCACTAGTTTGTACTAGATAGATAGCATAAAAATAATTTCATTTCAATGATACAAAAAAGCTATAAAATGGTCGACACATTGATATAAAAAGTTGTTTAATTGATTCCTTGGATTAATGAAATTTTTTTAATAATTCTGTCCTATCAAATTAATTAGTAGTTTCTAATACAACATTAAGTTTCTAGTTTGGATTTTATCTAATTCTGTCTAAACTCAAGTTTCTCAATCATATTAATCTTTCTTGTGGACTTATTTGAACTAGTAGCAAAAAATGCATTGACACCTCAACAAAAAAAAAAAAAAAAAAAAAAATTGAATTTGAAAATAATTATTAAACTGATTATTTCATAAGAGAACTTGAAACAAGATCCAATCTCTTTTATGGATAAATGTTGAGATGGGGAATTTTATAAAATTATCATTAGCAAGCTAGCACAAATTGGAACATGATCATATTAAAATTGGATATTAAAGCTCAAATTGGATGACTACACACTCAATTGACTGGTAATCTCTCTACATACTATTTTTTATTCGATTAGTAAAAAGAATGAGTTTATCACTATACTTTGATCTCGTGCAAATTCTACGGTCAAAAATTTTTAAAAATTGTTACCAAAACGATTCTAATATTATTAATGCTTTTGACATTTTGAGTTCTGAGATGATTAAGAGTAACATGTAATAAGAATCATTCTAATACTGATTCTCATCTAACTCTCATTAGATCACCGATTACTTAATCGGAGCATTCATATTAAATAATCAAACTAAAGTTAAGTCAGCTCTGCATTAGTTAATAGATAACTTATTTGCTCCTCTCTCGACGGATTTACCAAGTAAAACACTCTATATCATTATAAACAATTAGATTACGTGACTTAGTAATCTGGCTAAGTAGATTTTACTGAGGCATGTAGCGATTAAATCCAAAGCTCTGGTTGAAACCGGACCTGAGCTTGGTAAAAAATTGATAGAGGTTGACTTAGGTTGGCGATATGAAAATGGGCATGGCCCAGGAAATCCTCCGAGTTCTTTGTCACGGAGTAATTGAAGGAGGAAGTTAGAAGGAATGGGGGGTTTCCAGAAACAGAAACCCTAACTTCCTCTTAGGGTTTCATGGGACGGTGGAGCTGCAACATGGGCTTCCATGATTTCTGTCCCAAAATCATGGGTGGGCCCGTTGGCCCGGACTTTCTAGCAGTACACTTTTTTCTAAGTTAGGATAACACAAACTTTTTTTTGGGAGGTTTTTTTTTTTTCCACGAAAACCACGTCTAATTATATTTTAGAATTTTTTAAAATAAATCACCTATTTTATCATTATTAGTAAAAAAATTACTCATCTTATATTATAAATTTACAAAAAAAAAAACTACCTTTTATTAAAATATTTTAACTTAATTTAATTTTATCAATTAAATTAATATAAAGACTAAATATTCTCATTTGATTTTATTTTAGACTTGCTCATAATTATTAGATAATTGGTTTAACAAAACTGGATGTTAAATTTCAAGTTTCAGAAAATTAGATAACCGATTTTTCATAAAAATAAAAATAAAATATTTTTTAAATATTTTAATAGAGATAGTTGTTTGGAAATTTATAATATAAGACAAATGATTTTTTTTACTAATAGTGATAACATAAGCGATTTTTCGTAAATTTAGAATAAGTCGAGTAATTTTTTACTAAAAACTCTCTATTTTATATATAAAATCATAGAAAAAATCACATAAATCCAATTTAGCATTCCCGGGAAACTTCTATTTTTCTTGGTTTTCGTGGAAAATAAAATTATCCAATATTTTGTGAAAATATGATGTTTGGTTTTTCCATGCCAGAGATTGAATATAAAGCATAAAATGATCAAAATTTGACATACGCAAACAAGATGCAGGTGTTTTTGACAAATGAAACAACAATGCTTCGTGAATTTTTTTTTTTTCTCTGTTGCAAATGTTGACGAGAGATTGCATGCAAAGGAGAAGTTGACTGAGGAAAGCTTCCAAGTTGGCTAATTGCTAACGAAGATGAACATCACAACTTGAGATCGAGATGATGGCGATGATATGTGATGAAGAGAAGCTCCAAACATTTTCCCAAACTGGTTAAAAGGAAATATTCCTCGAATATACCTTTTTGGTTGACCCGCGCGATTTGACAAGAATTTTTTCCACAAATTTAAACCATAATTCTGAATGGCATTTAACTTAATAATAACCAAAGAGGGCATAACCCAAGTGGTTTTTTTGCTTAAGAACTCTTTTCTTAATTTAGTTTTGGGAAAATTACCAAGAACGCCCTGCCAATTTTTAAATTTACTAAAAAATCTTTCTAATTTCGAAATTACCATCAATCCCTTTTTACATATAAACGAAAAAGTAATAATATAAATAATCAGAATATAAAATGAACATAAAAAAGACAATATAACAAAACTAAAATAATATGGCCTAATATTGCTTATACTGAACACTAACTCCAAAAATGATCAATTTTATTCACATGTAAACAGATATTTTGTGCAAAAATATAAAAGAAAATACTTGGTAATTTTGAAAGTTAGAGGGAGTTATTGGCAAACTTGATATTTTCCACGGGGTTAATGGTAATTTTCCCTTTTGTTTTTTTTTTTTTTATCATCTTTCTAGTCCAAAGAATGACATTTTCTTGCTAGAAAAATCTTGATGAAAATAAAATGTACTACACAGAAATTTTGGGATGAGAAAAATAAAGGGTGAAGGTGTCAATTTCAACGGTCTAATAGGATTTTTCACATATCAATTCATCAACTCCCACCTTTCCCAACAGTCAAGCACAAGCTTTCATATCAAATAAGAAATGGGATCCAATAGAACCCTTATTGAAATACATGAGTGGACATAGCAAATAATCTGAAACCAAGAGTCCAGATAACAACAAAGCAGCCAAGAAAATCTTCTCAAATCAGAATCCTCAGAATTTTCCAAATTGGTAAGATTGAAAATGAAAAAATTATTTGCTTTTTCCATACCTTCATGTCTTTTTTTTTCCTTCCTACCTGTTTCAGTTTAGCGATGAATGGAAGATCAACACCACAAGAAATTAATGGAGAACAAAAGGAATGATAGGCTATTAAACCTGGCTGTTCCTCACAAGCAGCAATCTTCTTACTCACATAGCCGGATAAGAATTGATTTCTCGACCATGAGAGAACTTCAATCCATTAGTTTTCAGTTCCAGATATCAAATCTTGAATTGAAACCGAGCTTTCTTATTAAGAGTATGCAAGCTTGAATCCAATTCTTTTCTCCTAACTAATATTCAGACCTTAATGTTTCCCCATAACCTTCCAATTGCTTTTTTTTCTTTAACAATCAGGAGTTTCTTTTGGGTTGTTCTTATTCTTAATCCACTGTCACAAACAGAACCCAGATTCCTGACCACCAAGTAGAGAACGAGTCCAAAACTATGAACTATGATCACTATCAGAAAATCATCTAAGAAAAAACCAATCAAAGGTTTAAGATTTGATCAAATTCTTGCTCTTGCAAAATTAACACATGGTACAGCAAATTTGAGGAAAAGAAAGTAGCACACACACTTGTCAACTGTAACAGATGGCTTTGCCAAATGGCATGTAAGAAATTTAAGCCAGAGATAGTTTCACTGACAAACAGTAACTTATTGGCTGTAGAAGTTTCCTTCTATCAATTATGTTTCTTGGAAAAGAATGATAACTCATTGACTAAAGATTTAAGAAACAAAGAGCCTTATCCAGTTGGCAACTAGCTTTATCAATAAAGAATGAATCTATAGTGTAAACTAAATCCTGTAGGCATCTTTTTTGTTTCTTCTCATGTATATGCAACTCAATTAGCTAGGTCACATTAGCATTACAAGAACCAAATTCAAGTTATAGAGGAAACTGAAAAAAAAAAATATGCCCTTGGGTGAAACTTCAAGTACTCGATTTGAAATGTTTTCAAGTCCAACAAAAAAGGAACCAACAAATGTAGCATAAGCTTTACAAGGTCAAACTCCATCACAGAGCATGGGTCTAATGAAAATCCATTATATGGCTTTCCAGTTTGAGTTACTGACAAAGAACTTAAGAACTTAGCACCTGAAGAGATGAGCTAAGGAATTTATTACAACCTAAAGGGGTAGCATTACATTTGCAAAGAATGATAACAAGGATCAACACAATTACCAGTAGTTAATCCAACTGAAACCTGCACCAGCATATGATGAATAAGAAGCTGGACACAGCAGTCTATCTGATCATGTAATGACTTTATCCTGTTAAACAGAAGAAAAGCCATGAGGGAATCTAATGAAGGTAAGAAAGAAGAGACAAAATGATAGTGTCATGTAAAATGTTTTATTTATGTCAGGCAAAATGTTGGAGACTTACTTATGCTCCCAAGTATTCCAACATATCATCTTGCATCCAAGCATTCACATCAAATGAAGGACTGGGAATTTCCAAGGAGATTTCATCAATATTCTGATCAAAATGAGTTACAGGCTCAATATTTGGATTTGCATTTAGAGATAAGTCATGCTCAAAGATATCATCACCCACACCAGGGAACCCAGAAACCTCAGAATGCACCTGATTTACAGGCAGGGGTATGGGCAGCTGCCCTCTGTTATGAGAGAGATCATATCCCACAGATGACGAGAAAAATCCAAAACTTGCACCAGGGCGCAACCCATTATTCTCAATGTCAGTATACAATAGTGGCTGGGCATCAATTTGGAAGTGCTGCCCTGAAGGAGTAGATGAAGAAAAGGCAAATCCATTGTTAAATGAAGGTTGAGGCACAAGGGATTGGTTCCAACAACCTTCTTCTGTAGGTTCTGAAGGTAAAATACTGCTTTCCTGGGTGGCATTATCCATATGATAACCAGAAAATGACAAGTCAATTTGGTTCATGTCAAGAACCACATGCCTACATTCCTCTGGTTGACTGTCAGATGCTACTTTTGGCTCATCAGCAAGTTTTGAACTTCCATGTGGTTTTTTCCTCTTCCTTTGCTCGCCTACTTGATCTCCACCCTGATCTTCATCCTTCTCATGCAAGGAATGTTCTGTCACTGTTGAAATGCCATTTTCTCCGTGGGGTTGCTGACCTTCCTTTCTTTTTCTTCCATCATCCTTGGGTGTAGGGCCATGAAAATCTTCAATACCATCAACATCATATTCGCTACTACTGCTATTAGTGTCATCTTGTCGCTCGCCATTCCCACCATACTGAGTATCTGTTACATCAGACATCCCATTGTCACTGGTGACCTGCTGAGCAATCATTTCCTCTTTGTTTAACACTCCCAACCAGATGTTGCTCTCTTTGGCACTCATCTTATCCTGCAAGCACTTTGATTTCTGGATATGATATTTGATTTTCTCAATATTGGGAGACATATGTTTAATCACAGCAGTAAGAACTCCAACCTTCCATACTTTTTTCAAATCGTGTGGTTTTTTATAAGGAGGAACTTGACCTTTTGGTAGTCCCAAATCTATCCACCAATCTTCATTACCTGAAGGCCACCAAGGGGGCGGGAGACCCTTTTCTAAAGGATACTTTCGTTGGGGTGGGTCACAATGTTGCATCAATGAAGATAAAAGAGATCCCAAAGTCGCATCCTGGAGATCCATCAGGCTGTGATTGTTTCCTTTAGCAGTATTCAATCCATTCTCAGATGCAAAATTCTCTGCCTCATACTTCGCTACAGCAGCTGGTCCATTCTTGTCAAACTTCACCTTCTCTTTCCACCAAGCTCTTAGGTTATCTGAAGCACCACTTACAGGCTTCCCCTTTTCGGGTATGATTCCATACACAAACCCACGTGCATTACACACTTGCATTAGCTTCAACATATACTTTAAGATACCATCTTGGGCTCTGGCCATTTTTTTCCGACGGGCCTGGTCTGAGGTCTGCTTAGGCTTAGGCTTCTCAGCAGCCTGCTGTGCAGCAAGCTTTTTCCGCTTCTTGATTCTCTGAAGCTTAACTCTATCCTTCCACATTCGCGTAGCTAAGTCCTCCTCCTCTATTTCCTCTTCACTAACATCCTTTTCTGTGAGATTTTCACACCTAATATCATCAACCTCAAAATCAAAACCATCGCCAAGCTCATTTGCAATCATCGTTAGTTGATCCATCATCAAAAATTCAAAATTTGATTAGAGTGTTATTCCGCAGATTATATGTTTACACGTAAAAGCATGTTGAACTGATCAACCATTTTTTACTTCTCTGCCAAAAGAACAAACAGTCGAGAATGCGAAAGGCTTTTCCTACAAGTAATAAGAGCAATTTTCTCACCACTGCAATATAACAAAATCATCAAAGGCAATTAGTACCAACTTGTATCCATAAAATGTAAACTATTGCAAGAAAAGTATCAGTAGCTCCTAAACATAACGTCCTACTAAAGTTGTCTTATACATAATAAAAAATAATGAAAGTTACATGACCTACATCTGAGTCAGTAAAATTGTCAGCGTAATTTATTAAAAATAGAAAATTCCATGACAAACGACATTCTCAAGATCCATCTTTTGAATTCCACCAATTTAAAACCTCGAACCCATTTCCATGCCACTGAAAATTAAATTCAAGAGCTCCAGTTCTCCAAACCAACAAAGAAATCTCATAAATGAAATCTAACAAAAACATAACAGAATATACCAAAAGACCAAAATCACATAGATTAGGTTATTCATTATATACAACCTTATGCACCTCTACCATAATCAAAACCAAAAAAGGAGAAAAAAAATCCAAACAAGCATTACGAGAACGTGAATAGGATCCAACTGCAAACACAAACAATTTCGTCAATAGAAAAAAAAACCCTCCTTTGCACAAAATAACAACTACAAAACCCATTTCCAGGCCCTCCAAAATTGAATTCCACTGATTTCCACAAAAAGGGATAAAAAACCCTTCAAAAACTCATTTTGGGAGCACAAAATCGGTGTTCAAAAAGCACAAAAATTGCAATTTTGGCCACGGAAAAGGAGGAAGACAGTTGATTATCAATTCAAGGAGATGAAAAGATCGAAAATTTACCGAATAAAAGCTCGAATCTTTCTCAATCTCCCTCTTCCGGAATAACAAACCAATTTGTTTCTGCTTTCTGGAAGTTGGAAAGATCGAAGAAGGAGACGAGAGAAGTCGAAAAAATATGAACCAGGGCAAAAGTTAAGGAAAGGACAACATCACCAAAATACTAAAATACCCCGATGTTTTTCAAGATATTACGGTCTTCTCCTTGGCCAGGTTCAATGGCGGCATTGTGTTCATTGAACCCAAAGCACAAATTCTGTTTTAAAATACAGTGCAAAAATTACTTGGAAATTTTTAACTATATGCTCTTCAAAATCATAAAAGTTGTTTATATATTACCATAAATATAAATAAATACCCCATAAAATTGATGATGCATATCTGCTTCTGCAAATATAATCCTACAAAAATAAATGATTGATTTTGGGTGTCTATACACATTTTTATGAATTTAGAGGTAAATAAGAAATGCAAATGAATGATGAAATTGCTGCATATATGATTCATCCGACAATGTCATTTATACAAAATAAATTGGCAAGCCACAACTTGGTCTTATTCGTTTTTAATATTTTTTTTTGATCCACGTTTGGCCTGAAAACCCAAAAAAAGTATAAACAAAAAACAGACAAAACAATTTTTTGATGAAAGCATTCTGCATAAATGTATATAGATTAGGCTTAATTATGTTTTTTATGTCTTGCAATCAGTATTTCTATAATCTGTAACTTGTAAGCAAGTTCCAGAGAAAATAAACCAGATGTAACCACTTAAAAAGGACATTTTATTTCTGAGCAAAGTGAAGAGCGTACAGAGGAAGAACATCAACTATGTGGCACACAAAAAAAGAAGATGATCCAACATGTGTTCAAAACCCTGTAGAGGTCACCTAGACCTCACTATCTCTTCCTTCATTGCGAGGGAGAGAGAACTCAGAGTTCCTCCACTCTCCACCACCACACCAGGCATGGCCACTGCCCTACTTCCCACAAAGCCACCCTCCTCTATCCTAATCTTCCCAAACTTGACCTTACCACCTTCACCTTCATATATATGCCCGAAAAGCACGGCATCTCGGCCCACAACCCCGCCACGCTCTATCTTCACCATCTCTGGGTTCAGGAGAGCTCCCATGCTGTCCACATACACTCGATCCACCTCCACATCTGCGCCCATGAGCCTCATCCATGCATTGAAGAAGAGGGATCCACATGTAAACTCCATGAAGTAGTCCCCGACTACGGTCCTGATAGCCTGCCATGCTGTGTCCGTGAATGCAGCCAGGCTCCATATCAGCATTGTGTCACCTGTTTTCCTCCTGCCAACCAAGAGCCACTTGGCCAGCATGCAGAATAGCGCTGCCATGACCCCGGAAGCAACCCAAAATGGCGGCAGCAGCCAATACAATGGAAGGTTATTTTCCTTTTTGATGAACAACATCAAGCGTAGAGGCTCAAAAATTGCCATTCCAAGGATATAGTAAGGCAAGAAGGCCTGCACCAATGGTTGAAACACTGCGGCCCATAGAGTTTGATACCAAGTTCTGCATAGGGTCACCTTATGGCTGTTTTCGCCGTTTGCTGTTGCAACCAGTGCTGCCATTGGGCAGCCAGAGAGATCTACTTTAGCATCAGATTGCTCTAAGAAACTTCGCCATGCTGCAGGTAGAGGCTGAGCATTTCGCAAGTACTGGCATATTTCATAAACCAATGAGCGGCCATGATCAATGGACGCACTTTGTGAGCAAGAAGATGCCCGGATGACATCAAACTCGTGACACCGGAGGAAGGGGTTGAACTCCAGACGCTCTGATTCTTGGTCAGTAAGGTTCTGATCGATGGTGATCTCTCCGACATCAATATAAGGAAATTCAGTTTCATCCCAAGGTTTGGTACAGTCGAGAGCCACTTCACGCTCAGCTTCATCTGATGGAACTTGCCTTAGTTGCAGTTGAAAGACATAACGGACGCCACCGTGAGAATCTACCCTTCTGCGGAAATCATTAGCAAGGAAGAGGAGAGGACGGGTATCATACTCTTCCCTGGGGATTGCACCGGTTTCTGGAGGAAGTATGCCTCTTGGTTGAACCTGACCAGAATCCTCACCAATCTGAGAATCATGCGGGCGAAGCTTGCATTTTGCATACATCTCCTGGTCATCATTGAAGCGGAGAAGTCGGCAGATGTTTGAGTAGTAATGCAGCTCAGTATATGAGTTTGTATTTCTCAAAGAACCCCATACAGCGTCACGGATGTGTGGAGCTCGCTTCACCTGCTCCTCCCTTGCTGGAAGGCCACAGACCAGCCATGTTGCGAAGTCTGAAATAGTGCGCGCATAGAATGCTTTGCCTGTCTTCAATGTCAGATCAAGAAGAGGTACCTCATCATCTCCATCTGACAGAATTCGAATTGCAGCACCACGTGCATCGATCCTTGCATCATCATCAGCACTGAGGCTGTTGCTGTGCCGAACTATGACAGGAAAACACCTACCAGCATGAAAGATCTTATGGTTTTGCATTTCTGGCAAATCCTTGTATATCTTCAGGACACCCCTCCCACTAACACCAATCCTGTGAAAGTATCTGGAGTGAACCTTCATGGTGGTAATGGCCAAGTTACCAGCAAGATTTGCAACAATTTTCTTGTACTTTGGGTCCATCTCTTCTATCCTCTCATCTAGAGGTTGTAGGGTGTTTTTCACCATAGTTAGTGTTCGAGAACCAACATATACACCACCCCTTTGAAGAACTGAGTTCATTGGTGCAATAGAAAGAGCTCCAAGGATAACATCTTCCTGGATGACAGAACCAGAGAGAACAAGACCTTGGCTTCCCACCACCGAGTTTCTGTGAACTTCAATATTTCCAGTATTAAAACCCGAAGAAGAATAAAAACTGGGGACAATCTTGCTAAAATCACCCAGATGTACACCATCTCCCAAGGAAATCAATTCAGGATTTGTCATGGGATTAATGTCTCTGATGGAACAGTGATGGCCAATTTTGGCACCCATGAGCCTCAGATACATGCAGAAGGCTTCTGTCCCAGAGAGTAGTTTGGCAAATTTCAGGTGGCATGAGACAGTTATTCGGTGACAAAGCCATTCTGTAACATTGGTGTGCATGTTTTGGTGAATGCCACCAAGCAGAAGTCTTGTAATACTGGTAAGGAGACACAAGATGAGGCCATGCCCAAGGTAAGCAATGGAGATTAAGAATGCAAAAGCTGCAGGACTACATGGGACCTCTCCAGCAATGGTCACATAGGCAATAATAGTGGCTGGTAACCAATGGAAGGCACCCCCAACACATACAAACATGAAGTGTTCAAGTGTGGGAGAGCTCTCAGACAAGTATATATATAGAAAATAAAAGATAGCACCAGAAAAGGAGCTCAGAAAACCAACAGCATAGATACCCATGAAATGGTAAAATGGTAATGTCTCTTGTTGCAGCTTTGCATTGAATTTACCCTGAAATGAAGTAGATGAAGAGAAGATCAACCTTATATTTCACAGAGATGACTATTAAATTTAAAAGTTGCATTTACTCTCTGGACAAACCAAATTATTAAAAGAAATTCCAAAGCCAAATTGTAAGCATAACATTGCTAAAGAAAAATAAAAAACAAAAGCTTTACAGGTGGAGAATATTTGGACGTACCTTAGGAACATTGTAGGATTTTTCAGACCTTAATACGGAGTTTCCTCCTTCAGTCCTTTGCAAAGGAAGAACAGTTGCACCATCGCCAATCATGCTACCTTTCTGAATCACTGCATAGGGGCCAACTGAAGAATTCCGACCAATCTTAATGGGAAGGAAACTGATGACTCCGTTCTTCACCTCATGGCTTTGCATCAACACACCTTCAGCAACAACTGCACCTTCTCCAATTGATACAAGAGAAGGGTCAGTGATATCAACAGTATCTAATAGCACAGAATGTCCAATTCTAGCACCTAGCATTTCAAACCAATATTTCAAAAAAACTGTGCCCCTTAAATGGACGGCTAGGACCTTTCCAGCAAGTTCTTGAACCTTGTTAAGTGCTCTCCACTTTGCAAAGTCAAATGACCAGATAGACAGTTCTGGGGTCAGAACATAATTTGGTTGAAGGAAAGAATTCCCAAAAATAGAAATACAAATGCAGCAAAGTATGATGTAGAAAATCCAAGCAAGGGGGGCCAACATCAAAGTAACAAGGTAGTCAGAGGGAATGGATTTCCTCAAGAAAGCACTGGAGAGCAATTTTTGGGATGCTAAGCTTGCAAGAAACGCAGGAAGAATCAACAATGAAGATGCGTAGGTAAGTACTAGAAGTTGGAAAAGTCCAATACTCATCTGCCAGAATTTTGAGATTCCCATATCCAAGTGGAGAAGATTGGACTCAGCTTCTGGAGCATAGGATAGCAATGAAGTGTTTTCGTGTTCAAATTTCTTCAGCAAATTCTCTGAGAAGCTTGCCAAATCAGAAATGCAAGTTGCTGTGAAGATATCCACTGCTCCAACAGGAACTCTAAGATATTCTGAGAGCTTTTGAGCGGCTCTAACAACTCCAATCGAATCAATACCATATGATATGAGGCTTTCCGTAGCAGATATCCTGTCCATTGAAATCCCTGTTTGCTCTGATACTAGTCCTTTAAGAAACTCAACAATTTCAACCATGCCTTTTCCGGTAATAGGAGACTCTGTAGGGGTAGATGTCTTAGTTAATAATGATTTTTTTCTTCCCTCCACAGTGCCTGTCGTGAAAGATCGCAATAGAGACCTTCTAGCAGGATGGGCTTCTGTTGCTAAACTAAGTGTCTCCTCTGTAAATTGTTTGAGACACTCAAACCTCTTAATCTTCCCGGATGTTGTCTTAGAGATGGTTCTGGGCTTAATGAGTTTGACAGAGGCTACAGAAACACCATGCTCTTCTGCCACGCATGTTTTTATTTGATTTACGACCTCCTCATCAATGGATTTTCCCTCCCTAACCTCAGCAATTACCACCACACCCAACTGGTCTGAAGCTTCTGGAACAGAAATCCCCTTGGCAGACAAAATTTCCTCTGGAACACCAATGACAGCACAGCAACCAGGTCGCAATAACTCAGAAGAACTCTCTACAGTCTTCTCCACATCAGCAGAATATATGTTTCGACCGGCAACAATTATCAGATCCTTTATTCTTCCAGTAATAAACAGCTTCCCATCAATAATTCTACCCAGGTCTCCAGTTCTTGTGAATTTCTTACCAGGACAATTCTCAAGCTCATTGCAGAATGTCTTCTGGCTCAGTTCTTGATTACCCCAGTACCCAATACCAGCACTGTGACTGCTGATCCATATTTCACCCTCTTTTCCACACTCTTCATGCTCTTTCTCAGTATCAGGATCCACAATCTTAATTTTAACATCTGAATCATTTAAATCCACATAGCCACAGCAGACTCGACCTTGCCAATCTATGAATACTGGTTTGCATTCACCAAATGCACAGCTTACAAACACACAGTTCTCAGCTAGACCATAACCAGGAGCCATTACCTCTTCTGAAAGACCAAAAGGATGACAGAGTTCAATGAACCGCTTCACAGTTTTCTGTCTTACTGGTTCAGCGGCAATCATGAGAAAAATCATCGAAGAGAGGTTATAAGCTTGCATTCTTTCCTTGTCTGACTCCAGTCTTCGAATTACAAGCTCAAATGCAAAGTTGGGACCAGCACTATGAGTAGCCCTGTATTTGCTCATGGTATGAAGCCACAGGAGAGGGTTCCTAATAAATGTCATTGGGGAGAAGAGAATAGCAGTCCCGCCACTGACCAAAGTAGTGAAAAGACCACCGATGAGTCCCATATCATGATACTGAGGAAGCCAACTAACTAATATTGTACTTGATGTGCTCCTGTATCTCTTCCGCATTGTTTTGATGTTGTAGATTAGCCCACCATGGGTGATCATTACTCCCCTTGCATCACCAGTTGAACCTGAAGTGAATTGCAGAAAACATAAATCATTCAGCTGGGACTCAGTGTTAAGTGCAACATTTCCCAAGAAGTTATTCAATTTGGCGACACTTGTACTTCTTCCAGACTTCTTGAGCCATGAATCTGTGTGAACCCATGGAAGATCAGGCCAACAATCTGAGGACTTTGAGGTACCCCGGTTCCACGTTACCAAACTTTTCACAAAACTTGCTCGAACAGCTGCATGGTAAAAGGAAGTGGATAATATTGCCACAGCATTGCATGCCTTGGAAATGTTTTTTATCTTTAGAAGAGCTTGGCCACCTCTCTGCATTGGATCAGGAGGCAAAACTGGAACAGGTACAAGTTTAGCTCTTAAACAGCCAAAGAAAGAATCAACAAACTCCAAACCAGGGAGATAAACAAAAAGCACTCGATCACCCGGTTTAAAAGCAGGCTTAACACTTGTTTTGAGCTTATCTGCAATAAGAGATGCATTAGCAAGGAGTTCACCATAGGTTCTTTGATTCACCACCTGGCCTTCCTCATTGATCCAGGAGTACAAAATTTTATCCTGAGAAATCCTATGTGTTCCCCAGAAATTTAAATAGCTATCAAGGGAGGGAAGATCCGGGAACTCTATCCCTGGAAGTTCACTTAGTTCTCTCAAACATTGAGGTTTGTTATTGCTGAATGCAAGTGGAAACAATCTCTGCAAAGGCATGTGTCAATGTAAGTTGACATGAGGGGAACTTAATCATTATATGATTTCTTACTCATATGATCATAATTTACGACACATTGTTTCCTTCTCAACAACTTATAATTAACCTACCAGAGAGGTTTACCTTTACATATGGAAAGACTGGCATTGCATTATTAGTTGCAAAGTGTTTGCACACCATTGAAATTGCATAAGATGAACTTCTCTCAGTTAACTCAAAAGCCATGAGCCCTCCAACATAGTAGGTATTCTGAAAGCCTTGAAGTTTGCATTCCAATCTATTGTAGAATCCACTCTTCATTTCTGCAAGAAATTGTGCAAAATTGGGTAAGAAAATAGGATAAATAGCAAAACAAAGAATAACAAGCTGTAGATAAAGAACAAGCCTTCGCTATTAACATGAGGGAAGTATTTAAATCTTCTCTGCAGAACTACTTTCTCAATTGTTCCTCCCATAGCCTTTACAACATCAATTGCAAGCTTGGTCACAGTTGGACCAGTAATGTCCCCAGAGTTTCCATAAGACCAGAAAAGAAAAATATCTGTATCAGCAAAGAATCTCTGCATTGCCACTGGATGCCCAATTGAGGCAGGATTCTCTATGAACTCTGCAAAGTAGTAAAAGCCCATAGGCAGATGCTCTAATCCTTTGATCTTCAGAACAGTGGTGTAATAATCTATCATCTGCACCCTAACAAATAATTCTTTTTCAAGATCATTGAGAGCTAGTACCTCACTTTCCAAACCTGAAGAAAAGATGATTCAAAATTAATATAAAAAGTAAAAGCATGAGTCAATAACTTAAGAAACAACCAAATGGAAATACAACAGCCCTCACCTTCTACGGTTTCTGATCCCCTGTATGTTCTTCCATTTTTGAAAGGAAGAGCACCTGAAATAATAATTTTGTCAAATTCCATTACTTTTTGTTCACCAACAGCATTCTTTATTGTTACAGTGATCCTGGTATTGTTGCGGTCAATTTTTAAAACATCCGTGTTGCAGAGGACGTCATACGGTAGTGATTCACCGAGCTTCTGCCACATGCTTGTGTATCCCCCTTTGAAACGCCGAATTTTTCCAGCCATTGAAGTCCTAGTGAATTCATGGATATAAGCATAGGGCATGTCTTCAACAAACCCATAACCTGATGCTGTGTATCCATATGACACTGACTTTGGCACGCACTGGAAGCCATTTAGCTCAAGGAAGGAAAGAGTTGGATCTGACACAATTTCACTCACTGCGTGAACTCCAATATGGTTGGACTTATTTGTGTCATCCTATAAAGGATGGAAAGTTTAAATCCAAAAAAAGAAAGTTGAAACAAAGGACAAACAAACAAACGATAGTTGCATATCAAAATGCCAAAGTATAACCCACCTGAAGCTTTAGAGTGAGTGACATCATGGACACATAATCATCTGCAACTTTCATGTCTTGAAAATTTCCAGTATGGCTGTCTATAAGTGCTAGCTTATGTGAATCCATCTCTTCAAATTCAGCTCCTGTTTCTTTTGCCAAGCAAGATATTACAGGAGCACTGTTTGCAGCAATAACTTGGCCTCCCAGGTCATATATCCTTCCTGTAGATGAGATATCAACAGCCAAATAATCAAAATTTAGGAGGAAAAAAAAGCTAAGTTGGAGATATATCCTGACTCCATGAGCCCTCACCTTCAATATCAACTGACTCACACATTCCAGCCATTGCTCGATATTTTTCAAACACAATAACGTTTAGATAACCAAGCTTAGCCAGTGCATAGGCAACAGACAAACCACTCGGGCCAGCTCCAACAATCGCAATTCTTGTTTCCACAGGCAAGCAAGGGTGCAACTTGGAGAACTGATCTTCTACTGGTTTTCTTGGATCCATTTATCCAATGCTGAGGCCTTAACAGACAGAACCTGCTGAAATTTTTAAAAAGAATAAGTGCTTATGATTTTTTGTTTTCTTGAATATTTCACCAGTTTGAAAAATATCTTATTCTAAGGTCCTACATAAAATTAAAATCTAATAAACTGGAAATGTCGCAAAATTTCACCATAAAAAATTTGGTGACAAAAGCAAGCTTTGTGGGTACCGATATTGCAGATGGGAGGTTCAGTACCAAATTGCAAGGGACTAATGAAAGATTAATCTAAACCAATCCTATCTCTGCTAGAAATCCAAAAATCATTGCTAGGAAGCATCATAAATTGATCCACTGGTCTACTTGGAATACAAAATTTCCAGCCTTCCTTTCGAATGTCCATTCTATTGTCCAGGAATCACAGAACTTCGCCTCTGGTAACACATCAATAATTCACAAAAGCCTATGAAGCCATGACCTCCTAAGACTAAGAAATCACCACCACATTACAGTAAGCAGACTCAAGCATTCACATACCGTTGCTGCCGGATTGAACTAAACATCACATTGCATGGAACAAATAGAAATCTCCCACCACAAACCAAACGGAAAGCCATTCCTGTCAATCCTAACAATGCAACCCATATCACAGGGAATCACAAAACAGAAGCCCAATGTCCTCTACCGCCAAAACTCTCAACTTTTCCCCGGAATAACAGAACCAAATGCATTAACAAAAACAACAAGAACACAAAAGAAAAATTAGGTAAGCGTTTGGATACCGATGACTTTGAGCACAGTTTGGCGCCAAATGGCTGTGCAATGATGTCCCACTGCCAATGACCGGTTCTCCACAGCTTTCACTGCTGATCTTAGCCCAAAATATAGGGGTCTGGGATGCCATCCTGGTCCAACTGGACGCGACAAAAAGGCAGCTGCGGACGTAGAGCTCCCAAAGCTGGAGATTCCTAGATTCCTTGATCCCGTCCAAAGCCCTGGTTTCGAAATCATCGACAGCAATTGAAAACCATTAGGCATAAACAACTGGAATAACAGAAGACGGCTTCGAATCGATTAAAATATTGGCAGAAAAAATAATCTTTATGGAGTATTATTGATTGGGATTGGAATCGAATCAATACAAAGAGTGAGATATGCCTCGAATGAAGGATTTTTTGATGCCGAGGAAACGGAAAACCGGCGGAAATTGCAGAGAAAAGGTGTAATTTCTTGCGGAGCATCGAAGAACAAGGGCTTGGCGCCGCTTCCAGCGGAGAAAATGGGGAGAACAAGCGAAAGGAGGGATTTTTATGAGGAAAATGAAGGCAAACGGAGAAAATGAGGTGCATTTGCTTGATCTTTCGCAAAAAAATTGGAGAAATTGAGGAAATTTTGAAATTTGGTGACGAATCGGAGAAAAAGTAGGGTTTTGAACGGTTCCGTGGGAGTTGGATTTCTTCCCGCCGAAACCTGATCCCGAGGTACTGTTGATGGTCGAGTCAGATATTGCTATATACACCTTATGAGTTGGATAATTTGTATAACATGTAAGATTTAATTTGCATTTACCCCCTAAAAATATTAAAATTTGATTCGGGCTCTCCATGACGGATAACACAATATTTTGCATTTCATAACTTAAAAAATCGCATAAATTCAAATTTTGTAAATGCAAACAAATAGTTTCAACTTTTGAGTTTTGCATGTAGACCCCTATGAAATGAAAAGAATTACATATAATCTCAAAACTTGATACATATCTATAAAATTGCATATATATTACAAAACTATAATATTAATATATATGTATCCTATTTATTTACAAACTAATCATGTCATTACTCTATTTATTTCTTGTCTTTTCAATGCTCATTTCAGATTGACAAATATGCATATATGCCCACACTGTTGCCATTTTAAAATAAGAGTTAGTTTTTAAAATATTCTTTCTTATTCTAAGATAGCAATGGAGGTGGTTTTGTGTAAAGTTTTTAGCAAAATAGGTGGTTTTGTGCAAATACGAAAATAACAAGGTAGTATCCAACAATAAATGTAACATGCAAGTGGTTTATTACAAAAATCATTGTTTATAAAATTGGGATCTTGGCTTTGCCGCAAGAGCGTATGTCATGACACTGGCAGAAGGATGGGCAGTTTTACAAATAAGTCCTAAATCATATTAATTGTGTCATAAATTTCAAAAAAATCCAAATAAAATAAAATAAAATATTGGTCAACATTAGAAGGGCCAGAACATGTGTTTGTGATAAACTAAAATAGTTGAAACTAAGGATAGAACGTATTGCTTAATGAGCCATGCATATGAATGTATTAGGTGACAATTAATTGGAGTTTTTAATAGCTTTTGACCTTAATTTTCTACATCTTCAATCAATTTAAGTTTGGAATATGCTGTCACCATATGTCACTATGAGTTTGATATGCTTAGTACTTTGATTGCATTCTGTTGGATGTTGTGCTCTTTCATGTATATATATTTTAATTGGTAATTTGAGAATAAAAGAATCTTTTCCTTCTTAGTGAGAATATCTTATTGTAAGTACTATTTGTTTATTATGTATTTTTATAATTGATCTTGATTTTAATATGTATTTTCTTGTATTTTTTTTATACATTTGTATTTTCAATAGGACATCAGTCTTGTTACATGATCTCATCAAGTTCAAATTTGCAAAATTTCTGGGTATATAATAATTGCCAGGCAGTTTTTCAGGGGTTTAGAGATGCAGATATTGATTTTGTAGGGGTATATGTGCAAATTTGTTACTAAACAACTTTTAAAAAAATAGAAGAATATGCTAGGAGTAATGACAAGTGGAAAAGCCCTGTGTCATAGCAATTTTTTTATTATTATTATTATTTGAGAAAAAAAAGTTCTTGTGATAAATAATGATAATAAGGAATATTCTCTCTATTGGTAGAATATACTTTGGGATAAGATGGTCTATATCATCATTATAAATTGTGGGAAAGCATTTATTTATTTATTTATTTTTGCTAGTATGCCAACGGAAGCATGCTATCTACATTTAGTGTGGAGTTCAAATTCCATGTGTGCAATTGTAAAAAAAAAATAAATAAATAGAACTTTATCGATTGTTTGTCATTTTATATGATTTAAGTGATAATTTATTCTGTGCGATAACAAATCTGCTTATTTATTGAATATAAAGTCTATTTTTTCCCACAATAAAAAAATTATTCACTAGAAAATAATGTAATTTTAAGCTAAGCTCTCCAACACAAGTACGATATTACTAGTAATAATAATTAAAATGTATATCGTTTTTTGGTTAAGATTTAAGCCCAAACAAGTAAATGGGCCATTTATTGTGTGGGCTTTCCGAGACCACGGAAGCCCATGATCTTCGACGGGCCATTTGACCTGCATAGTACTGTGCCATTTTCCTTTGCATAACTTCCATTCTAACTTAACTTAAAAAGCAATTCGATTTTTAAAAAAAAATTTGTGCAATTTTGTTCGAAATGCAACATTTGAGATCATTATTTTTTCCGATTCTGAAAATTTTCTTTTGTCACTTTGTTATGATTTTTTGGCAATATTTTTTTGAAAATATTATAGCAAAAAAAAATATTCTTTTTTCTAAAATATTTTTGGATATATTTAAAAGTATTTTGAGCTTCCTCGTGAGATGTTCGGATTTTTTGGGAGTTTTAGTTTGGTAAAGAAATTTAAATTTAGGGTTTTATTTGGTATTTTTTTTTTTTTTTGTTTGCTTGTGAAGATTTTTTGTTTTTGTAAAAATTAATTTTGAATTTTGTAAAATTTATTTATTTATTTTATTTTGGTGCTATTGCTCTGGCCCAATCGTGTTCTAAGCCAGGTCGACCTGCTCGCTCGTGTTCGCCTTAGGCCTGCACAGCATTTGTTCTAGCAATTGGTTTCGAGGTACCATTTGATTTGATATCAAAATCAGAATTAACTTGTTTTAATTTTTTTTTATAAAATTAATATTACTTATTTTACACCACTATTAATTTAATTTATTATAAAAAATAAATAATTTTTCGAATTTTAAATTATTATAAAATTAATTTTAATAAAAAAAATATTAATTTATAAAAATAATTTACTAGTATTAATATTAATTTTGATCCTAATTTTAAATCAAATCTTCTCCAAAATCTTAAGCCTAATGCAGTCCTAATTGTCAGGACGTGCTAAACACAGGCCGATCTAATAGAATACGGGCGTATCGTACCTGACCGGCATAACTTAATGCCCATCTCTACAACTGTTCCGCTCATTTTTCAAAAAACCTCTGTATCATTATATATTTTTTAAATATTTGTCTTGTAAAACGTTTTGCTCTCACACAAAAATTTTAGAAAAATTACTTAAAATTTCCTAAAAATTTTCAAAATTTAAAATTAATTCCTCTTGTTTTGAAAATTGAGGATCAACTTCTGAAATTTTCTGAAATTAAAAATCAGCTTCTGAAATTTTTTAAAATAAAAATATAACTTATAATTTATAATTTATATAAAGTGTTTATATATAAATTAAAATATTTATATATAATCACAGAATCACACTTTTATTGCAGAACATCACATCTTCGATAACTAATTCTGACTTTAAGAAGTTTTTAGGGATTGGTTTTCAATTTTTTAAAATATAAAATGCTAATAATGAATTTTAAAATTTTTTTTTACGAATTTTTAGGTATCGATCGATCAAAATTTTAATTATTTAAGTGTATAATCTCGATGACTATAATCAAAGGATGAATTTAAATATTTAAAATAAATATAATTTTTTTTTAAAAAGTATAAATAATTTATAAATATCACTTATCTTTTATGAATAAAATTTTGTCATTTTATGTATTTTCACTTGCATTTGATGAATAGTCCCACTATTTAAAATATACAGTTTGAAAATTAAATTTTTATCTTTATCTCATTTTTCTCTTATTATATATCTTCCATGTTTGTTACACTGATAAATTTATAACATAATATTAGTTGTTTTTTCTTCCAAATAATTATCTTAAGTCTTTTTTTTTTGGATAAAGAGATGAATTGTAATTAAATTTTTTGCATTTGTTGACATCAAATATTGTCATTCAATCAATTTATGCACGATAAGAAATATGGAGAATTAATATATAATAAATAATACTAAACAAAATTAGTAAATTTAATTTAATTTTCCATGTGCTAAATTTTTTAATAAATATTACTATCTCAAAATTATTCTAAATAAAATTTTTAGAATATGACGAAGTAATATAAAATAAATTATTTATAAAAAATATGATTAATTTGACAAATACCCTTTTTTTTCTTCTTTTTTTTTCTCTCTCGTAGTCCCTTCTTCTCTGAGATCCACTCCGATTTCCTCGTCAGCTCCGCCGCGATGCTCGAAGAGAAGCCGCCGGAACCAACGCCACCGCCGCCGGAGCTGCTCCTCCGGCCGCGGCGGGAGCCCTTCGAGCACGGGCTCCTCCCCATCTCCAAGCTCATCTTCTCCGACGGCACCCTCACCCTTCTCCCTCTCAAGCACAAGCTCCTCCTGGCCTCCCCCTCCGCCCGCATCGCTGCACCGGAGCTCGCCGATGCACTCCAGATCCCTCTCTACTACGCCCGCCTTGTCCTCGACACCCTCGCCTCCGTCCTCCCCGGCGATCCCGCCCCCGATGGCGCGGCCGACGTGCACGATCTGATCTTGTTCTTGTACATCCAGACGTATAAGAGGCTTTTGCCGAGGTCGCATAAGGATTCCGCGTCGGTCGCCGATGTCTGGCCCTCGACCTCGGCTTTTGATGGCTATTTGTCTGCCTTGTCGCCCCTGCAGGTCGGGATTTTTCTTATTCGATTCATTTTTACTGTTTGATCCCTATAGTCGCAATCAAATTGTGTTGAAAGTTGGAATTTGTGGAAAAAGTTTAGAACTTTCGATGTTGGTGATTACCGGATAGTGGGTTTTGGCTCGAAGTTTCGGCATTTTGCGTTTTTGACTGGCGTAATGTTTCCGTTGCAGCTTGTACGGAGTAACAGTCGCCGCTTTATGCCGTCACAAGGTGATGAAGAGGCTCATCAGTTGTCGTACTTGCAGAAGCACATGGGCAACATACTTGCTCTTCTGGCGGAATCTGTAGAAGGCGAGGGTGATGAATCTCTGGTTGGTTTGGAAATTATTCTACCCCTATTTCTTTTGTTGCGAATTTTTTATTTGTTGTATTTTACTTCAACTTGCTTTATTATCTGAATCACAATTTAGGTCTATTTAACATATCAATGCTATTTAATTCTAGTATCTTCTTGTTTTTCACAAAGTATATAAAAAGAAATCAACATTTTGTTGGATATGTGTATCAAAGGTTTTCAGTATTAGATATGGTTATCAAACCTGTGACAGTGCACTATGAACATTGCTAAGATCTTTATCAAGTACTTATTAATTCAAATTTACCATTTAGACTGGTATGCAAAGATGGGATCAGTACCTTTGGAGCTCCTTTCATTAGTATTCTAAGTAAAAATTTAGACTAAAAGGCTCAAAAGTTTAGTTTTATTGAATTCTATCTTTTTGGTGGCTACATTATGCTGATTCACTAAGATTTGATATGGCAGATTTTGATAGGCCACCAAAAGCAGGTCTAAATCTTATGTTAAATTAGGTCTATTGATGCTCTTCTGGAATCATTGGACTTGTCAATCACTGGTCGTAATTCTTTATATGATTTGCTATAATAAGCTCTGGACATATCATATGTTTCTTTAGTAGCGAAACCATGTCTATATTAGTAACAGAATCCAATGGCTAGGTATCCTTCAAGTGAGTCTTGTCCCATTTTGATGTCGATGGTTTAGCTCTGGACAGCAATTAATCCAGTTACAAATAATTGGTCAATGTCTGTCACTTGTGTCTATTCATTTCCTATTGTAATTGGTGCTTTCAAGCAGCCAAAATATCATATTAGATGTTTTACATGCATTTCACACATAAAAGACACCAGGCATGAAAGAAACTGGTTTGAGGGTTTTCCTCTCTTTGTGTCAGGCACAGCAATTAATGTACCTAGCCTCCTACAACATATATGTTTATGTGCTTTCTTTGCTAAGTCTTTTGGTTGCTACGTCAGGTTTCACTTTGCTATCCATCAGATTCTGTAGCATTTTTTAACCTTTTTTATTGTGTCGCACTTTGTTTCCTTCAGGGAATATATACCAGTAAAATCTACTGTGATTTTCAATTAATTTCTGTACTTCTGATTTTGTAGGTTTTAACATCAGAAAGATTTGAGCACCTTGGATTTCTCATTCAGTTTCTTGGAAAAGAGTGTGAAGGAATTGCCCTGAGCCAGGCAGCCCCTTTCTTTGCAAATTCGGATCCAGACATGCCTGCTGTTCCTGTTCCTGCCGCTGTAGTCCATGAATGGGTTTCACAGCACATAGCTGCAGCATTGGAGGTCAATGCAGAGAAGGTATTGGCAAAGGAAAATGGCCCCACTTCAGATGTTGATGTAACTATGACTGATGCATTCATCAACCAGATGAGGCCTCCAAGTAGTACTTCACCAAGTGGGACCTCCACACAGAGCAGTGCTGTATTGACTAGAAGTCAGAGTTTTGTGGAGGGCTTCTCTAAAGCATCTGTAGTCAAGCAAAGTTGTGATATCAAAGGGCAATCACTAAAGGTAATAGCAAAGTTATCTGCTGGTACAAATAAGCATTTGATGTTGTATAACTTGATAGTATCATGCTTATGCCTTTTGCTTGCACATTCTGTTGGTTGCTTTCTTGATAAAATTTGTCTGCACTGTCAACAATTCTGTGTATTTTCTAGTATTTGCAGAGAACTGCTTTTATACCGAAGTCCATATTGCATTTGCTCATATATGGTCAACTACCTTTCCAGCTCCGAAAAATGTGTAAATTTAACTTCTGTTTCACCATTTTGCTTTCTGGTAACCAACTTTTAGTCTCAGTTATAGCATTGAGTTGATAATTGCATCTATAAGAATATTATTAAATAAAATGGTGCATACTGCTGGGGTTTCATTGGACATTGACCTATACATTCTTTTCAAAGCCTGCCCTGGCTTCTAAATGGTTTTCTTTGTCTTATTTTAATTTTGTGGAAATTACTGTTGTTTTTCTTTTCCATGCTTGGGGGACCTGAATCTTATTTAGCCACAGGTTTTGAATTGTCATGATTCAGTCATATACATACTAGCACCTTTGAGGTATGCTACAGTTTATGGATGCTCTGATGCAACTATTGTTCTGGGTGCCATTGGCAAGGTATGTTCATTATTCATTTTTCATGTTGCTATTTTGCACACAGTATGTATGTTAGAGAGTCTTGTACTGTTTGTGTGCAAAGGCCTAGTCTAAGGCCTCTCAACTGCTCGGTATTCTTTATAGGAGAGGCAACATAAAATTGTTTGATAGGTGTTTCTAGGTAGAGAATTGGGAACAAAGATCAAATTTGCTCCTTGAAACTCAACACCTGACAAGTTCCCAGAAAGAAATTCATTCTACCGGGTTATGAATCAACATTTTACATACTCTTTTGCCCAAAGGTTACAATTCAAGCTTATGGTCCGAGTCTAAGGCGCCTCATCTTCTCTGTGTTCTATATAGGAGAGGCAACATAAATTGTTTGAATAGGTGTTTCTGGGTAGAGATAGGGAACAAAATAAAATTTGCTCCTTGAAACTCAACAGTGTTGTTAATCAACATTTTACCTACTCTCACTTTGTGACTTCTGCCATTATTCTCACAATTTTTTAGGCTGTCCGGGTAGAGCACTGTGAGAGGGTACATGTTATTGCAGCTGCAAAACGCGTATGCATTGCTAATTGTCGTGAGTGTGTATTTTTCTTGGGAGTTAATCAGCAGCCTCTCATTCTTGGAGATAACCATAAATTACAGGTATACAACTATTTCCTGCATGTTTTACTTTTTTCTGTGCTTTATTGAAGGTTTTTCTTCTGCATTCCTCTTAGATGTGGTTAAATAGTGTTAAAACCCAAGCTTTGTCCGTACCTTTAAGGCACTTTTGCTTGATTGCAAATTGCTGTGATTTGCCTATTTAGTCAAATTGAGATTAAATTTCTCTTTTGATTTTAAAATGTACTCTTGGACAATGTAAAGAAATGGTAGAATCCAATTTTCTAGGATATTTGCCCTAAATGTATTAGGTGGTCACACAAAGAGGTTGGTAGAGCTTAATAAGTCTCCTTCTGTCAAGCTTCTCAACTTATGGAGAGGGATGCAGCAGGTTATATGCTAAGCTGGATGCATTATCTGTTAGAGGATCCTGAGCAATTGCCTTTCCTATTAGCTAAAATAAGAGAAAAATGATGCACAAGGTGCCCTATCAGTCTTAAATCTTTGGAAAAAAACAGCTTTTAGTGTCACTGTGATTCAAGGGTGCCTACATTCCTGTTCAGAAACACAAACTTTTGAAAAGGAAATCATGAGCCTATGTTTGAGTTTTGGATTATATTTAATGTATTTTATGTGTAAAACCTGGTGGCATTTCTGATATATAATGCCAGAAGGTGAAATTTGAGGTTGCATTCGAGTCTCGGCATCTCAACCAGCCTGCTTGTGTACCAATGCATAGTTCCATAATTTGTTCAATGTAATTAACCCATTTATCATCAAAAGTAACTTTGGTATTAGCTACTACAGAAAAAATGATAAGAGTCATTCATGCAATTGGATATAGAAATTACCTCTGAATAAACATTGTCACCAAATATACAAGTAAAATTCTTATATTATGCTTCAGTTCTTACATCTGTCTAACACCTGTATGCATCTCTCTGCTGTCCATGGAAAGACTGACATTTAACTTTTTTCCTTCTAAAGGTGGCACCATACAATACATTTTACTCGCAGCTAGAGGAGCATATGTCTCAAGTTGGTATTGATGCAACTGTAAATAGATGGGAAGAACCTCTGGTACTCGGAATGGTTGATCCACATGATTCACTGTCTCATCCCGCGGGAGTCTCTGATGTTCAAGCAGAATCTGCTGCACATCTAGATCCTGATCTATTTACAAATTTTTTGGCAAGTGATAATCTTTTTGCCTCAAATGATGATAAATATTGTATTTTCTGCACAAAATTATATCTTGTTTATTTGGTCTGTAATCCTGCTACTGTTTTTTTGTGTTTGCACTGCTTTTAAGTTGCTTGTGCCGCGAGTGGATGGTATTTATTGTAGAGCAGTAATCCACCTACCCAGTTTGTGTCTATACTTAGGAACCAATTTCATCCTCAAATTTTTTGCTTTTTTTGTTGATATGCAGATCCCAAACTGGTTCATTGGTGAACATCCACAATCTACAAAATACAACCCTTTCCCTTTGCCTGATTTGTACCTGTCTTCCCAGAGGAAAAGGGTATGTAATCTGTCGAGTCTAGACTCCACAAGAATGCTTATGGTTTTGTATGCTTTGTTTCATTTTCTTTTCCAAGATTTGAAAATTTTTGTTCTTTTGTTTCTCTTTTAATTTTTTCCACTGATAACCAGCATTCAATCCTGGGAGAAGCCCAACAAGCTCTAAGAGACCTAGAGCTAGAGGAGAACAAGAAGCGGGAATTGGCATGTGCGCTTCATGTACATTTCAAGGACTGGTTATACGGTAATTCCGAGCTTCTCTTTCTTTGATACAACATATATCATATATGGCTGTTTATGAATCCATTTACCTACAGTTATGAATGGTGCTATTGATTGCGCTTTTGGTTTTTGGAAATGCAAACAATTATAGTTCATAGAAAAGTTTAAAGTCATACCCTTTGTTGCTTCTATAAGAGTTTAGAGGTCCAAGAGTTCACATAAATAACTTGATTATGCTTGTTTTTTACCTCCTTAGATACTTATTGGAATATCCTCTGTCACTTAATGATTCTACAATATAGATTCAACTACTCCCTTTGAGTCCTGCTTCATTTATAACACATTGGGGAAATCTCAGCTTGTGGCACTGAGAAATTGAACATCTTCAGGTTAGTTTGATAAATGAAAATTTGAGTCCTTATTGACTCTTTTGTGAAAAAAATACATCACATGCTTGTGTTGCTTCATGTTGATGTGAATTATAAAATTGTTCATGGATGAAAACAAGCCACCAGAAATCTAACCAAACTCCATGGTACTTGTTTGGCTACAGGTTCTGGGAATATCCGTCAGCTCTACTATCTACAAGGTGATTAGCTCCCCAAAGGCCCAGCATAGGTCTAGTCTTATCTCACTGACGGATTTGTAAAGCATCGAGTCTCCATCTAAAGCCAATATCCTAAAATTGGAATTTTGTTTCGTTGTAGTCTACTCAGAGCTGTCCGTATCTTGAATCTTGATGCAAGTCAATGCACGTTTACTAGTTGGACGTTGTTTGTTGGTTATATTATTGCCATGCTGCTGCTGCTTTGTATGAATGTTTACATAAAGATGCTTATGAAACTTGACTGACATGTAATGGTGGCAGCTCTGTGTATTCTCTTCTTTTTCTTTTTTGGTTTTGCCTTCCCCTTCAAATTTGACTGCAAAAGAAGTCATTCTTAGTTAATTTGTCAGTTTGGTACTAAAAAGCAAGATGATATCATTTTGATGTAGTACTTTTAGTTCAAATGGAAATTAACTCAAACTCTCCCTTAAGGACTTGTTGATTTAAGAAATTTTGTAATTCCATAAATAGCACATACTATAAAATTATTCTATTTTATGTGTTTTAAACAGGTTTTTCCATTCAGCATTGCTCTATTTAAGAGAATTATCTCTTGTGGAAGGTACAGCTTTACACATTGTCTACTCAAAAGAGTTAGTACATATTTACTGATTTGCAAATCTCTCCCTAATTCACATAGTTTCTTTTTATCAAGGCAATGCAAAGAAATTAGAAAAATAATAACTTAATTAATATAAGATGAGCCTAAACCATTTAAAATGAAAGTGACTTTAATTGGTTGACAAACTAATATCTCGCACAACAATGTGCATAAGATGAGCATTAATTGCTGTGCCAATAGAAAAATTAAGGATTTTGCGTATATACCCATATTAAAAAACAAGAATGCACATATACCCCAACTAAAACAATATTTACATGAATGCTTCGACAAAAATCAATAATTGCACACATAAACCTCTGCAAAACCATGTATTTTTCAAATATCTTCTTTTTGTTACAAAAATTGCTAGCAGTACAGACCATCACGAGGGGAACTTTGCAAAATCCTTTTTTTAATCCAGAAGGATATCTGAAAAGAATCTTGAACAACAGAGTAAGCAACATTAGCAGAGATACGATTAAAGCTGCAATGGATAGGCTTCAGAAATAGCAAAAGGGACAGACCAATGGATCAACTTCGACAGCAATGAATAAATGTATTCACAAGTTAGAAATTGTAGTCAGATAAATACACCGCTTGCAAAGAATCAATGAATTTAACCCTATGTTTGAATCATCAAAATCAATAAATACGTATCAAAGAATTTGACTGTGATGGCACATGTACAAGGGAGAGCTCTCTCTTCTGGTTATCAACTCTTAATCCTTCACACTGTTCATCAACGTCAGAGAGCTTTTCTCCGAATGCAGCTTAAGATTCCTGTCCTTCCAACTGATTCAAATCTCTGAATGGCAGTGTGATTTTCGATTGAAGAAGCCATTGCTAAAGGTCATTTTATGAAGTAGATCTTTTTGTTCCATTGCACATGCACTCAGGAATTGGGAAAGCAGTGACATCCTTCCCAATCTTACCAGTTCTGAACTCTGGCTGACCTAGAGATCCCTCGTGCAGCTCCTTGATTACCCTATTGAATTCAGATTCAGGAAGAGAAATGTTCAGGAAGTACCGCAGCATTTGCCGCTTGTTCGGCGTAATGAATTTCTTATGACCTGCGTATGCCCTGTGCCCCTGCATCATCAACAGTAAGTGTCAAATGTCAGAATAAGGAAAGGATGCATTAGAAAGTAAATGAAGAGCTAGGAAGAGTGGAGTACCTGAATCACATGGCCCATATTCCCGCCGTGTGAAGGCATGAAAACATCGCTTTGCGCACAGACGATGTAGTCTATAGCAGCAAGGATAGAGGACTTATTGGTGAACGGTTCCAGTTCGCCAGGCAACGATAGTTTCTCCTTGTTGTATAGATTAGGGAACTCTCTGGTCAACGGAAGCAGGGCTTCAGCACCACCAAGTGGTTCTCCACCTGCCCAGTATATCATTGCATTCTTCGGTGCTTCCAGTGCTTTGAGCAATCTAAGCAATTGCATTATAACAAAAAGAGTCAAAATCAAGAAAAAAGATCACTATTACATAATCTGGACTGCCAGAGTGATTTGAATCAAATGTACCTGGTGACTTCCAAAGCATTTAGCGGGCATAATCCTGCCAGCTTTCGCTCATGGTAGGTCATGTCGGATCTCCCAGTTAGCAGTTCCGGCCTGAACGTTCTCTCTTCATGAATAATGTCATCATACTCAGGGCTAAGCCCAGGAAGGCATCCTGTTCTAACCCAGACATCCTTCTCTAGCCGTAGATGCAGAGCTAGATAAGGCCCTTTGCTCCGGATCCTCGTGGCCAGCTTGTCGCCCACCTCCTGAATTGGAGCAGCGAACTTCAGTGCGTGAAACGCAACCTACAACAATCGAAACGAGCATCAATGACATGTTGCAGAATCGAATACTCAATTAAGAATCCAAAAGTAGAAAACCTTAATTACCTTGCACCGAAGCTTTTGGAGATCGGGCGGAAGGTCCTTGGAGAGCCTGGAGTCCAATCCACGCAATAGCAGAACGCCCTCTTTGTTAAGCTGACAAAAACATAGACAAAACATTAATCGATGAGGAGATAATAAATATTAAATGAATCCATTCTAATACCTATTTGTTTAAATTTGGAGATTGTAGCCAGTATTCATTGTCAAATACCAAACCTCACCATCCACATGGCCCAAAAATCGATACTTTTATCAAGCATCTAATTGAGTGCATCCGTGAAAGATAATTCTACGTAAAATACGGAAAGCAAACCAAATTAAGGAGGAAGACTAGATTGGCAAACATACTTCCATGAAGACATCGACAAAGTCAAACTTCTACAAACAGTTTGGTTAGACGAACATCAAACAAACAGCTTTAGCAAAATTAAGCCACACAACAAAAAGCAGCAGAATTCTCGATTTCTTGCGCAGTTCTAGAAATGATTCAGCAAGACAAATCCAAGTAATGCTTTCATGGATTTCCAGCACGTATTCATGCTAAATTTTCGACAATCGAGATTTAATTTTTATACACCAAAATAGCAAAATTTTGGGTCTGGATTGAAGAAGAAGATGGATCAGAGAAGCTTACTCGCCGGAGGTAGCGGGCGCGAATCCAGCGGGGCGAAACGTGCATCGGTGTGTGCTTCTCCTCCACCGGCCGGGTCATGATGTGCGTCGACGGCAGCGACGACACCACCCTCACGTCGTCCGCCAGCGTCTGCTTGAAATGCTCCAAATCGAAGATATCTGAGAACTCACTGCTCAAAATCCAACCTTCCCATTCAAAATCACCCAAAAATCCAAAAAAAAAAAAATTGAACAAGCAAGCAACCAATCGATCACGCACCTGTCGTCGCCCCAGATGACATTGACCTGGAGAATCGGCACGACGAGGGCGGCGCCGAGGATCCTCGCGATCACGACGGCGTCGACGATCTGATTACGCTGCTGGTTCAGCCCGCCGGAGACGACGACCATCAGGTACTTCTTCCGCTCCACTCTCACCCCCTCGCTCCACCTCCGGTACTCGGAGCTGAACCCTAAACAAGGCCTGTACCCCATCCCGTCCGGTTGCGCCCAGAACCCATCCTCCTTTGCTTCCATCCCCACCGCCACCGTTGCCGCGGCCGCCAAAGGTGAGAGCTTTACGGATGGAAACCGGTCGCCGGAGCAGGGGATGGGGAACAAGGGGAGCTCGAGGCCGATCTTGAAGGTGGCAACGAGGACGAAGAGGAGGACAAGGAGGAGGAGGGACTTGGCCAAGAGGAGGCAGGTGGCGGCGGAGCGGGAGGACTTCTTGGGGGAGAGGAAGAGGGAGTGGAGGGAGGAGGAGGAGAGGGAGTGGATGACCTGGGAGGGGACGGAGATGTAGGACACCTGCTGCTGGTGCTTGGCGGGCTTCGTCCTCGCCGTCGCCATTGGGAAAAGGTGGGAGCTTGAACTTTCTATCTCTAGAATGGGTTGAGAGAGAAACCATGGGCTGCGGGTTTTATCAGGCGGAGGAGGAAGGCGGCGGGAACGCTATTTCGGAGGATTATTTATTATTTTATTTATTTATTACTGCACAGTTATAAGCGGGGAAACGTCCGATGGTGTTCCGTTTTAGAAAACTGGGGAACTTAAATGACGGTTCTACCCTTAGAGACAAGATGGCAGGGAGTTTTTCATTTAAACACCAGAAGATTCTGATATTTTGGATTATGACTCTTTGTTTTTTTTTGCTCTTTGCAGAAAACCGCCGTGAGTTTAAGTATTTCAAAATTTCCTCCGACCTTTTTTATTGTATGGGTGAAAATTCTATTCGTAATTTTGTAAAACCTTCCAGAAAAATTTTCAAACTTCCCATTCAACCCAAAGAATTTCGTGGTTTAATATTTTAAACCTTATAGCTTTTGGAGGGCCACCTTTGTGTCCAACATTTTTTTTTCAAATAAAAAGATGAAATTATTCTTATTCAAGACGAGATTTTTCTCACTCATTCCACAGCTCATATGGCTGCATGATCAAGTCATCAGTAACATTGTGTTATGAACTTTGTGTAATGTTATCTAACCAATGTAATATTCATTAGACATTAATATTATATTATACTATTTATGAACTTTCATTAATTTATATCATTTACTTGTAACCGGAAAGGTTATGTTATCCATTTGTTATTTACAGGATGCAACTTATTCAATATTACGATACGAATTTATAAGGAGTCTTTTGAAAAGGTTATCACTTAAAAAAATACTGAAAATCGTATTGATCTTTTTTATAATTTTGACAAGTTATAGGGAGTTTTTTGAAAAATCCGTTGCTAAGTCGGATGGTAGGAGATCCCTGTCGCTCCGGGTGCAAAAATTCACTAGCGGAACGAACCGGTGGTCCCCGCCGACGACATCGGCTGAAGACGTACCCATCAGACGGTCGACATCGCGGGTAGTAGATTTTGACGTCTGTGATGGAATTCCACGCGCGCAGAGATCAGGACTCCACGATCGCCCCTGGGAAGGTCCCGGCGACCAGGGGCAGTTTGGTCAGAAAAATGTAGTATATCGAGACGTGTCCTCTTCCTCTACTGCCAGCTGGACCGTATTGGACACGTGACCATCAGGTGATTGGGCTTCGAAGAAATCGTACGGACAGGCTGGGTCGGGCCCGGAGCCCAATAATTCGTCAAAACGAGACCTATGAGCTCGTGCCAGCTGGCATGCCGCGAGCTTTTGACAGAGAGGTGTACCGCGTGATGACGTGGAAGACTCTGGCTGGCTGAAAGCGTTGCGTACGTGGTAATTTCTTTCTATATTTAGAAATAATTTGTTTTGATGGGATAATATTATTGGGGTGACGTGTGAAGTAGGACAAGGGTCGCAGTGGGCGATGAGAGCTGGAGGATTTTTGGTTTTTGGTTTTTGGTTTGTCATGATTCTAATAATGCGATTAATATGTTAACCACTAATTATGGAGGATTTTTTCATGAAAAAATTGTAATAATGGTCGTGAATCGTTGTAATGTTTTTTTTCTAAAAAATAGGATTTTTGCAAATACCTATTGGAAGATATCATATTTATATCGATTATCGTATCATAAAAGCGAAAATGTAATTTTTGACATATCAAGGAAGGACATGTAAATATGATATATTTTGGGGGCTTGCATAAAAAACCCTGAAAAACCAGCCGCCCAAAATATTCCTTTTATTGAAATTACCGCACTACGAATTAACAAAGACATGCAAACAAGAGCCATGCATATATGTCTTGACATCCATGCAGATGGCTCGTGAGGTCCTTTCAACTCATCATCTCTTGGAATCAAGACTTGACCAAGTCAGCTCTTCTCTTGGAATAAACATGGAAGAAGGTGGTGCAGCAAAAATGCGACACTTTAAAATTTGATTTACTTTTGGGGACAAACCTGATTCGTGACACTTGGTTGGGTCAAACCAATTTTAATTTTTCAGATCCGGACTTGGCGGACTAGCGCATGTGTCACACGTTCCATTGCTTCAATCAGAACCCTCGCTGTAACGTGACTTGCTCAATTGAAAAGCTCGTTTAGGGTTTAGGGTTTTTGTCCACCAAATATGTTGCGTAATGAATATCAGACAAATATAATTAATTCTGTAACGTGGCAGGGATTGAATCTGAGCTCGTTGACAATCTGAGCTCATCCAAAGTGGTTAGAGGGTTCTTATCATGTTGCCTCAACTAATTCCATTGCCACTCAAAAAAAAAAAAAAAAAAAAAAAAAAAAAAAAAAAAGAGAGAGAAAGAGAGATGAGTGCAAAAGTAGGTCACCTTCTTTTCCTTTTTTTTTTATTTTTTTTTTATTTGTTGAGTTTTTGTTGAAGATTTTGATGAGTGGTGGCTTAGTGGGTAGGTGATAAATCCATAAAAAAGTGATGGTACAGCTCCAATTCAGAGCACAATTAGTTGGTGGATTATCATGGGATTAGTTTTAATTACTTTTTTGTGTGGAAAGGTCGCATATGATTCCATGACACATAATTATGGAAGAATAATACCACATGGCTTGTGTGATTTGGTTCATAATCATTGTGTTAATGTAATTAAAGAAATAATGAAGGTTGACCTCTTTTATCTTTATTTTTTCCTAACTACATCTTATCATGCATGCCCTTTATTTTTCTTTTTTTTTTCTCAAATTCTCTTATTGGACGAGCATTTTAGAAAAAAAAAAATAGAACTTGTCATAAGTGTAAAAAAAAATTTGAAAAGATATTTGAGAAAAAAAAATATTTTTTGAGAAAATATAGAAAATTATTCAAATGAAGCACAATCAAGTGGTGTCAAATGATTCAAATGAAGCTTTCAATTGAATATTAATAATTGAAAAGAGGTGTCTAGAAATAATTTCTTGCTTAAGATGAGGATAACTACCATGAAAAAGACCAATATGGAAGTTGCACCTAACTCAAATTGACCCACTACCCAAGTACCCAGTATGAATTTTCAGACCCGCAAAAGTACAATTTTACATTTAACTCCAAAAGAATTTCAATAATTCCACGTCGCCTCTTAAATTTCAAACCTTTCGTGGTACTGCATCAAAGACTAAGTTGCTTCACGAATGATCAGGAAACTATAAAAACATATTTATTTTGTAAAACTTCAAAATTTTAAGAATTTTAATATTTTAAAATTTTAAAATCCTAAATTTATAAGTTCTGATAGTATGTTTGTTTAATAAAATATGTAAATTTAGAATTTTAAAATTTTATATTTATTTTTTTGAACTTATAAATTTCAAAGTTATAAGTTTTGTGTTTTATTCCACTATAAAATTCAACATGTAATCTCATATACTGAATTCTAAAGTTTAAAATTTTGAGTTTCAACCAATTTTGGAGAACCAATAAATCCTATAGTTATTAAAATTTTTAAATTTTAGAATTTCAAAGTTCTGTATAACAAACACCGAATTTTATAATGTTCGGAATTTAAAAGTTTACAAATTTTGAAATTTCACAAAACAAATAGACCTTAATAAAACCATTATTTGCAATCATTCAAGTATAAGCTTGAAATATGAACACAATTGAAAGCCAAAACGAAACCAAAATCAAAATTTATGTACCTTGTGTATAGGAGTGAGTAAAATTAGTAAATCGTATTGGTTTTACAATTTTTAGAATTGAAATTAAATTTTATTTCTTAAAAATTGTCATGTCCTGAACAAAAAATTTGGAGAATCGACATGTAACAACACCATATACTTATAAGACCGACGCCCCATAAATTCCCATAAGCATATAATGCCACACTTAGACACATCTCATAATTAGAATTAATAATTTCTTAAAGTACATGAGAGTAAATCTTAAATTTTAAAGTTATAAATTTACATAAATATTAATTGAATTAAAATATAACACCTCTAATTAACTAATAAAATTTACTTGGGTAGATCTCTTAATGCTAATTAAACTTTTAATCTGTAGATAAATGAGTCATCCATATTAAAATATGTGTATAATTTAGATTCTAGAACTAAATCTTACACATATTCTAAAATCATATAATTATAAAATATAATATAATCAAAGCATAATATATTAGAACATATAATAAAATTATATTATCAAATTTAGAACTTCAAAACATATTCACTTTTTTTTATTTAAAACACATTTTAATCTTCAGTATCAACTACAATAACATACATAATACTTAAAATCAGGTTATATCATAAGACAACACTTTAACCCTTGTGATTAAATTATATCATAAAATCAAAACCGATCTCTCATGAATACATATAAATGTCGATATAGTCAAGATTCTTCCTCACCAATAGAGTCACATTACATAATCAGATCATAGATGTACTAAAAGATATTTAACAAAATCTTTCTCTGATTCTCATGTAATTTTATAACAAAATAAATAATTATAACTTAATTTCACAAGTTTTCAAAAAAATTTATTTTATTTTTAAAAATATATAATATTAATCTTGTATTTAATAAATTATTTATCACATAATACAATAAAATCAAAAATCATAAACATTCAAAATAATTTATATACAATAACAGAAGATAGAGTGACTTATTTGTTTATCTCAATTATGATAGATATAAATCATAATCTTCATTGATTCTCTTAATAATTTTTTCAAAATTTTCAACTTCATCTTTCTTGAAATATTTTTAGATCTTTTTTTCCATACATAATCATCATTTGTGCAATCCTTCAAATAGAAAAATTCTAATCTTTTAATAATATAGAATACTACTTTTGTATAAAGTTTCCAACAAAATAAATAATCTTAACTAGATAAAGTTTAAATTTAATTGAAACTCTGTTTGGGTTGGATATCACAAAAATATTAGAATCAAAATTGTACCAATTTGAGTTGAGAATCAAATTTTTAGTTCCGACTCTAAACCAATTTTAAAACAGTTCTAAAACTGACGTATTGATTTCTCAAATTATTAATTTTAAAATTTATTTACATTTTACATTCAATATAATATATAAAATAATATTTTTATGATATTTTTAAATATATATATATATATAATTGGTACTATTTTAGTTTATTAATTTTTTGTAAAGTGTAGAATCAAAACTAAAATCGAATTATTTTTTAGAATCAATTTTTTAATATAGCTCTAATCAATATGATACTTTAAGTTAATTCAAGGCACCGTTTTGTTTGAAATCAGGATTAGAAGCATCCTATTTTAATTGACTTAACATTTAAATACTAAAAAAATAGGGAAGACTAACTTTATTTTATTTTAAAAATTTAAATTACTATACTATTTTTACTTTTATTTATTTAAAATTTAATAAATAATATATTTAAGGGTATAATGGTTTAAAAAGTTTATATAATTTATTAGTCAAACTAACATCTAAATATTAAAAATTTAATCAAATTATTTTTTTTATATTTTAATCTTAATTTTAAGTTTAATTTTAATTTTGATTCCAAATCAAACCAAACCGTGACTTGATTTCTTTGTTCACTCTTAACACTGTGCAGGAGCATTTGAAATCCATCCATGTACGAGAGAGAATCTATGTAGGGAGAGGCCGTGCGAAGATGCTTCCCTACGATCCACATAGAAACGAACAGAGGGGGAAGGGTTTGTCGCCAGATGATGACGGATGAGGAGGATAAGGATGGAGGGACAGGCACGACATGCCATGGCTTGAGGGAGCAGGGGATATGAATGCGTGCGTGGACACATTTTAGGGTTCAGAGCCATGAATGGCGTTCCGCCATGGCTTGCATGTGACGGTGCTGCTAACCATAGCCATACTGCCTCGTGTGCCATTTCCTTCTTCATCATCTTGCATATGTTCCACTGAGGATACATCTGATCCGATAGCTCATAATCTCCCAGAATCCATTATACATGTTTTCTGATCGTCATAACATGCAACGTCGCAGAATTTGTTAATGCGGGCCTCGTTGTTGGGCTAGTTGGGCTTGTTCTGCAGTATTCGGCCTTGTGGCCCTGTATTAATGGGCTTCCTCACTTCCAAAACCAGCCGAACTGAGTTGATCTTGACTCGGCTTGTTTTGGGCCCAAGAACAGCCAGCTCGAGCTCGTGAGCTCAAAATTCCTGACCTCGGCTTAAATTTGATTTTCAAAAATTAATTTTTAAATTTTTTAAATTAATTTATATTAAAATAAGTTTAAAAATTTATAAAAAAATTATGAAAAAAATTAATCACAACATCACAAATTATAATTCACAAATTTAAAATAAAAAAATATTAAATCTAAATTTTATAGATAATAATATTAATAATATATATAACCTAAAAAATATGAATATTAAATAAATCATGTTAATGAAATAACATCTAAATATAAAAAAAAAATCAATTATAACATAACAATTAATAATTAAATATATATTATATGCTATATATTATAGAATATATTTTTAAAACTATATTTTTATATATTAGAAAATAAATAAGTTTTCGAGTTGAAATCCAGCGAGTGCTGATTTGATAAATGCATTGAATTTTCAAGATCGAATTGGGTAAATTTTTTAACGAGCCGAAAGCTAAATTAATACTTCTGCTTCCGAGTCAATGAGAAGAAGGGACATTGGTTTCTGGAGCCAATTGCATCCGCTTCCCAGAAGAAGAAGAAGAAGAAGAAGATGACCACGACGACGATGGTATGGACACGTCTTATGATCGTTGTGAAGACAGACGCATGACAACATTCGACCTTTTTATCCGAACGGTGACTCAATGCCTCTCTTTCAGTTGCTCATTTGGATCGAACAAACACTTGCTATTCTGAAAAATTAAAGCTGAAATATATTATTATAGGAATACGAAGAATGTTTATTAGCAAATAAAAAAAATAATACATTCTTTAGATTTTTTGCTCGGAGAAATCCACATAAATTAATGGCTCAAGTTCTTTTTATTTGCGGAGAAATTCCTTGAACCAATGAGCAGATTTCTTGGGATACCTCTTCATCCCGCTCTTGTAGTCAGACATAACAGATTCCAAAACGGATGGTGTAACCAGCGAACCATTCATAATCATCCGACAATGGCCATGCAAAGTATCCTCTCACATCCACGCCTCTCCTGCATAAATCCGAACGAAATTATATTTCTCATAATTAAAAAGAAACTAAGGTTAGACGCACATTACACCTTTTAGCTTTCTGAACATTGAGAAGTTGGTACTTGTAGTAATATATTCCCTGGTCATCCTTGAGGGACTCCTCAAGTGGTAATGATGCGTTGCTAACCTCATCAACTCCTGCAAATTAACATGCTCATTGCTAATTAGAGTAGCACAACAGAGAGGATTAGGGTTCGTAATAGTGTTGTTACCATTCTCAGTGATGTAGATTACTGGATTGTTGTATTTGTTCTTGGTGTATTCCAACAGATCTCTTATTCCTCTTGGGTATATGTACAGCCAGTTTGAACCAGCCTACGAAACAATTTTTTCGTTGAGACAATCATCATGTTAAACATCCTAATAACTAATTATCATTGAACCATTTGGCCAATTGGGACTCCATTTCTGAAGACTGTTTAAGAAAAGACACAATTAGAAAGGACATTAAGAAAATGATAATCTAAGATACAACATTGAAGTTGAATAAACTTTTTTGTTGGTGGCAGAATCAGTATAATAGCTCTTTTGAACGTTGTTTGAAATTGGAATGCTATATATATAGCTTGAAGTATAGTAATTAATCCCGATGAAATCGAACGATCCATTTACTAACTTTTGACTGCTCGACTGTGAATCTCGGTAGTCGATATCTAACGAGCACCCTCATGTTGAAGGGATAGTCCCTGTATGTCAAAGGGTCCATGAACCTTACTGCGTATCCTTTATCAATCTCAACCGGTTTACGACATTTTTGTCTATATAAGTTGTGTTAATAACTTACCATCCAAAAGAGAAATCAAGAGATCGTTGAACAGCATCAAAGTTAACCTTGGAGTTCGAAAGTGGTAAGGTCCATTCTGCAGCTAGGGTTATGCCTATTATTCCCTTCTGAGTAGCCTGCATTCAAAATATTTATACGTATATGGACACATGCATATATCTATCCAGGTTTGTAAGGTTCCCTTCCAATATTTCCTGCTTCACAACAAGGGTCTTTTTTGTTGCATGCTTGCGGCAATTGTGCATCGATTGTGGGCAAGAGCATAGCGGATAAGACTGATGGTTCATTTATTGTTATCCAATGTTTCACGGGATCCCCAAACTCTTTGAAGCAGATATTAGCGTATTCGAGAAAATCTTCTCCGCATTGTATACAAGATAGGTTCGAATATGTTGTCTTGGATTCATGTACTTCGATGAAGATGACTTTAGACCCTACACAATAAGAGGACTTTGGAATCCCCCATATTTCTCTTCAAGGGCCTCAGGAGTGTCAAAATAGAAAATAGTGACAAATGGCTTCAAGCCTGCACATTAATCCAAAATCAACTCAAATTACTCATAATTAAAAGTTAAAATAATGATGAGAGAAGTTTATGATATTTTGAAACGGACCTTTTGATATGAGTTCATCAATCAGATTGTTGTAGAATTTGATCCCTTCTTTGTTTACTCCACCACTTAGACTCCCAGCTGTTATTCAACATTATAAACCACATACTTTTTATGTATTTAATAAGTAATCATATTAAGATAATGAAGGATCAAGTAGAGTCATTACTAGGAAGAATCCGAGACCAAGAGATGGAGAATCTGAAGGCATCAGTGCTCAAATCCTTCATTAAATTCACATCTTCCTGCTTTGTTTCTCGATTTGTTAGCATCCAAATCAGAAGAAGATAAATTAATCTTAATTAAATCGATCAATGCTAGACAAATTAATCTAAAATTGTGACTATAGACTTGGTAAACCGCCGAGAAGATTTTGAAGCGTTGAATTTTAGGTATTTCCAACTCGAATTAAAATTTAAGTTAAAATAAAAATTTAAAGTTAGATTTAGATTTATGATTAATTTTAAATACTTATTATGTGATATTAGGAGTTGTAATTAGAATAAAAATCAGATTTAATAAGAAATTATAAATATTTTAGTAATACATAAAATTTAGGTGTAGTGTAGTATTGAAATTGAATTAGAGAAAAATAGAGAGAGAGAAATAGAGAAAATAAAGGTAAGAAAAGGAGAGAGAATGTCGGCTATCGTGTGTGGATTTTTTAGCGCTTTTTGGTGGTCTCTTATGGTGGTTCTTTGTGGTATTTTCTTGGAGATTCTCTCTGAAAGTAGAGCCGTTATCGATGTTTTGTAAAAGAGTTTAGTTGAGTAAGAAAGAGTACGATTTTTCTTATAAATTCTTATAAAATTTTTTAATAATATATTTCTCATTCTCATCGTAGGCGTAATTCGATTTTGGATGAATCGCATATATCGCTGTATTTTTCCTTGTTATTTTTTTATCTTATATTATTTCTTATTTTTTGTATTATTTGAAAATAAGGTAATTCGTAAATCCTTCGTTGTGAATTCCAATATCAAAGACAAAGCCGACTAAAAACCCGCTCCGGCCAAGTCGAGCTCCCGCGTCACGTGCCGTGGTCTCTGCGGCATTTGCGCGGTCGAAGGCTATCAAAGCAAGAACAAGAAGAGAGATTGGAGTCATTGGTGATGGTGGAGCAGGTATCTATGTCGCCATTATTTAAAGAAAGAGGAGGGTAAAATTCTAGTGAACTCAAAGGTAGTGTGACAGGAAGAAACCGTTTAGGGTATAAATGGCGTGCACGTGACATGTTAGCAAAATTTAAAACAATCCCACCATTTTAAATGGGATAAATTCTTTGTTAATTGTTAATTGCCCAACTATGGAATGTAATACGTTGTTGTCAGTGGAGTTTGCTGAAATATCCATGTGCGGATCAGCTGTGGTTGTTGCTTCCTTGTTTTGGAAATATTGGCAGCAGCACCTGCGAGAATCAGCTGCCATCCAATAGTTGGATGTGGCATATAATTTACGAGAGCCAGCGATCTACCTCCATACGAAAGACATACACGAGATCAGTTCGATGAAGATTAACATCTAACAGTGGAAATCTGAGCTAGCAAATTGGGAAGCTAGGAGTTAGTGTCCAATTTTTTTGATTTTTTCTGTTCTTCATCTTCTTCTAGTACCGAGTTCTAAGGGTTCTGAAAAGTTGTGGGTGCTTAATTTTATGAGACTTTATGAGATTTCTGCGATTGAATGTTACAAGGTTCCCTGAAGCTTAATTTTACATGTATATGGTAGATGATGAGGTGGTGTGCATGTTGAACACTATGATTGTTGCGGCACACGACAACATTAATCCTCTTTATCTGATTAATGACCTCATGTTTCTCTTTCTGTTACCCTTTTAGGTCTAAAGAAACGCAAGTTGAGCTCACATCCACTCTATTCCTGCATGAACTCAAACAAATTTTTATTTCCCATAACCAAAATCAAGAAAAAAAAACTAAGTTTTTACCATTAGAGTTTCGTGCAAAAATGCCTTAAAAATTTATATTAATCTCATGCATATTATATATGTTGACTTAGTCATGTTTCAAATTCAGATTTTCTATAGAGTGCTAAATAAATTAGGATTTATGTGAGGAAGTGGTTTAGTCGTTTTAATTTTTCTCCGAATTTATTTTTTATTAGAAGACTTGGATTCTTTATTTGAGTGAGTCTTCTACTTTAACTTAAATTCAATTAAACCACTTCTATAAATATCCTATTTATTTAAAAATTTCATAATAGTGAGATAGAAAGACATACATTAAAACTATCAAAGTATTTCGCGATGACTAGATTAGTTAATTTCTTGTGAGAGTTGGTGATATTAAATTTTCGCCTCTATCATTGTAATCTCCATTTTTTTTCACCAATACAATATTCTCTATATTGTCTTTTTTCGTGGAGTAGGTTCATACTGAATCACGTAAATTTTTTATGTATTTTTTTTACATCGTAAATTATGGTGGATATTGATATTTTGTGCAACAAATTAGTCAAGTAAAAAAACTCTTAATTAAGAGTGTTAAAATTAATTTAATTATATCACACCTGAGGAGGGAGATTATTATAATATCAAGTGTTATGGATTAATTCTATTGAATATTGGACAGATAAAGTCTAATATATATAATGAAAAAAATTTGTATCCTATGAGATTAGATTTTTGAGATAGCTTAGTGTTCGACTTACCATATTGACCTGATTTGATACTCTTTCGACTTTCTCAATAAATTGGTATCAAATCTTGGTTCAAGATGTCTACTACGAAATTCGATGTAGAGAAATTCAATAGAAAACATAAGTTTGTATATTCTTTATTTAATAAGAGTTGAAAAGCACATTAAAGAATATTAAGCTTAAACATATCACCAAAAGTATCTCATTGATGAGGTACCTTATCCGTTTCTCAATGAAGTATCACATTTAGAGCTATGAAAAAAGTTGAAGAAATAATACATGAGTAAATCTATTTCAAATCGAGTTTACTTAAAGTAAAATTTTTTTTAAATAAAAGAAGATATGAATATAGTTGATCATCTTAATACTTTAAATAAATTAGTCTCCTAATTATTGAGCATTGATGTTAAAATTAAATATAAAAAAAGATAATTATTTTATTATCGTCTCTACCTCCTTCACTTGAGGATCTCAAAAGCGCTCTTATATATAGTAAAAATTTAAAATTTGATAATTTTTTTGCTGTTCTTCTATCTAATGAATATTTAAAAAAATTTAAAAGGATAAGTTACACTTAGAAGCACTGATTATCAGAAGTCGTACTAAAGAAAAATCAAAGCTAGGTCATTCTAGATCCAAAGAAAAGAATTACAGGTATTGTAAGAAGATGAGACATATAATTGAAAAGTGTTGAAAGTTTAAAGTAAAGAAAGAGAACAAATTTCTGTCTAAAGAGCGAGGCAAAGAACAAGTGTCAGTTACGGAAAGGAGTTCTGATGATGATTATAATAATGTTCTCTTTGTTAATTCTAACTTTGATCATTACCATAATACTTAGATTCTTAATTTTGGTTGTTCTTATCACATGTGTCCTAATAAAGATTGGTTTAAAGACTATAAGTCTTATAATTGTGGTTTAGTTTTGATGGACAATAATAATTCATGCAAAATTATTAAAATCGAAATAATCAAAATTAAGATATTTGATAATATTGTTAGAACTCTTACTAGCGTTAGACATGTTTCTGATTTAAAAAAAATTAATTTCTTTGAATGTTTTGTATTCTTCTGGTTGTAAGCATTTTGGTGAAAGTGAAATTTTTAAGGTTGCTAAAGACTCATTGATAGTAATGAAGAGCCTAAAATATAGAATTTGTATAAGTTAGTAGAAAAAATTATTGAAAATAAAATAACAATTTCTCAAATTTCTTCTGATATGACTCACCTAGGCATATATGCGTTTCGATCATATGAGTGAGTAAAGTTTGATAGAGTTCAACAAAAAAAAATTGTTGAAGTCTCAACTCATGCAAATTAGATTTCTGCAAGTATATTTTTATGGCAAAAAAACTCAAGGTAAAGTTTAATACCAATATTTATTATACTAAAGGCTTAATTGATTATATTCATTCTGATGTGTGGTGCTATCATATTTTATCAAAATCTAGTGCTCATTTTTTTTTTAATTTTATCAACATTTTTTTAAAAAAGTGTGAATTTTTTTTAATCAGAAAGTCAAAATGTTTTATATTTTAAACAATAGAAAATTTTAGTTAAAAAAAGGATTGGTAGAAAAATCAGATGTCTCAAAAGTGATAATAACTGAGAGTACAAATCAATAGAATTTCTCAAATTTTATAAAGATAAAGGCATTGAATGCTAGTTTACTGTCTCAGAAAAATCTCAATAGAATGGTGTGGTTGAAAGGATGAACAGAGCTTTATTAGAAAAAACACATAGTATACTTAATACAGCCAATCATGTAAAAATTTTTAGGCAAAAATAGTAAACATAACGTATTTCATTGTAAATTACTCTCCTTAAATAATCATTAGTTATAAAATTTTTAAAGAGATATGGACTGGTGAATCTGTAAGTTATTCTTCTCTAAAGATTTTTAATTGTCTTGCTTATGTGCATATCATGAAAAATAAGTTAGATGCACATTTTAAAAGTTATATTTTTCTTAATTATACTAAAGGTGTTAAGGGCTATCAGTTGTAGGATTTTATTATTTCTAACACAATTATTGAGAGAGGTATAGTATTTGATGAAAGTGATATATTAAAATTTCTCAAAAAAAGTCCCAATGATATAATTTAACTGGAGGTGGAACCTGCAGTTCTTTACAATAAGATATTCAGGGTGTGTCAAACTCTCAAGAGAATTCTAAGAGTCAAGTTAAAATTTCTAGGAAAACTTCACTTCGAAAATCTCAAAGAAACATAAACCTATTCAAAAGATATGGTTTTGAGGATATTATACCCTTTACTTTATTTACTGATAATGACATTCCTTCTTTTTATAAATAAGCAGTGCAACATAAGAATTATTTTCAATGACAAATTGTTATAAATGAAGAAATTGACTCTCTTCAAAAGAACTATAATTGGGATTTGGTGAAATTAGCAGAAGGTAAAGGAGTAATTGGTTGCAAATGGGTATTTCGAAAGAAAGATGATTCTTCTGAGATAGATGGTGTTAAATTCAAGACCTATTTAGTTATAAAATGGTATTTATAAAAGGAGGGTATTGACTTCAATAAAATTTTCTCTCATGTGATTAATTATACATCTATTTATTTTTCTACTTATTTTAGTTAACTTTTATAATCTTGAGTTAGAACAACTTGATGTCAAAATTATTTTTATACATGGAGAATTAAAAGAATAAATTTTTATATAGCAGTTTGAAAGTTTATCCAAGAAAATAAAAAAAATTATGCCTGCAAGTTAAACAAATCACTTTATAATTTGAAACAATTTCTAATGCAATAGTATAACAGGTTTGATAGTTTTATGTTAGAACAAGATTTTATCTATTACAAACATGATTGTTATATTTATTTTAAAAAACATGCCAATAATTTATTTATTATATTATTTTTTATGTTAATGATATGTTTATTGATGTTTAAGACATATCTCTACTTAATGATTTAAACTTAGAATGAAAACGAAATTTAATATGAAAAATTTAGGTACTGCAAGAAAAATTTTTGGCATGGAGATTGATTAGAACTGAAAGTATATCAAGTTATGACTCTGTTAAAATATCTCGAAAGATTATTTCTAGTTTTGGCATACATAATTCAAAATCAATTAGTACTTTTTTAGCAACCTACTTCAAACTTTCAGCTCAACTATATCCTTTTACAAATGAGAAGAATGCATACATGGAGAGCATCTCATTCTCAAGTACTGTTAGAAGTCTAATATATGCTATGATGTGCACAAGATCTAATATTGTACAAGCAGTTAATATTATTAGTCATTCCATGAAAAATGTAGAAAAAAATATTGGCAAACTGCAAAGTGATTATTAAGATATATCAAAGGTACTCTTAATATTAGTTTATATTTCGACAGGAATATAATTCAAAAAGCCAAAATTATTAGCTACGTTGATTCAAACTATATTAAAGAACTTGATCGACGACGATCCTCGCTAGTTATCTTTTTACTTTTTGTGGTAATTTTATTAACTAGAGGTGTACCTTACAGTCAACTGTGATATTATCTATAACAAAGTTTAAGTATATGACAATTACAGAAGCAATCAAAGAAGCTTTATGATTAAAAGATTTGACAAGTGAAGTTAATTTTGCTTAATGTATTTTTCCTATTTTTTGTGACAGTCAGAATGTCATACACCTTACGTAGAATTAAGTGTATCATACCAGATCAAAGTACACAGATGTCTGATTTCAGTTTATTTGGGATATTACTGAAGATAGCGAGACTTTTTTATAAAAAAATTCATACTTCAAGAAATTTTGTAGATATATTAATGACGGTAATTTCGATTAATAAGTTCAAACTCTGATTTGACTTGATCAATATTCAATGTCATTGATCATACCCTACGGGGTAATGGCGAATGCATTTGTTGAAGATTCAAATTGAAAAAAAAAGTGAATTTGAGTTGAGGTGGAGATTGTTAATTTAGTCGTGTTTCAAATATGAAATTTTTTGAGAGTCTTAATTAAATTAGAATTTATATTAGGAAGTGGTTTAGTGACCCTAATATTTCTCCAAATTTATCTCCTATTAGAAGACTTAAAGTCTTTATTTGAGTCAATCTCCTATTTTGATTCAAATTCAGTTAAACCACTTTTATAAATATCATATTCATCTAAGGGTTTTATAATAGTGAGATAAAAAGACATGCATCAAAACTCTGAAAATGTCTTATAATGATTAAATTAGTTAGTCTCTTATGAGAGTTGATAATATTAAACTTTTGCTTCCATTATTGTAATCTTTTTTTCTTTCTCATTAATACAATATCTTTCAAATCACATTCGTTTGTGGTGTATGTTGTCAACCGAACCAAGTAAATTTTTTGTGTTCTATTTTTTTCTTTTTTTCTTTTATATCGTGAATTATGATAGATATCGATATTTCGCACAACAAACTTATTAAGAGAGTCAAAAGAGTGGTAAATCGGATTAATATAGTGGACCAGATACCAAACTATCCAAAAAACCTAAACTTATAGAATATGAGTTGTTTTCATTAGATATATTGAACTCTATCTATCCAATATTCGATGTGGGATTAATATATAATACCTGACAATATAACAATTTCATTTTTATGGTATGATTTGACAACATCAATTTTAACACTTTTACTCAAAATTTCTTTTAATCGATCAGTTTTATTGTGTGACCCATTTTAATCGATTTTATCTTAATTTTTGATTTTTTTTAAAAGGAAACTAACATACGATTTAATTTAGTTGTATTATCACGGTAATTTTAATTTCAATATAATAAATAGGATACCAAGATATCCCAAAAACCTAATTTTATGAAATATGAATTTTTTCACTATATATATTAGACTCTGTTTATATAATATTTGATATGAAATTAATTTATAACACTGACATTATAACATGTACTTTATAGTATTTTGAATATTGAGTATATGGTAATTAACTTGAGTATCCAAAGAGTCATTACTCAAACCGGCCTAACAAATTACTCTTGAATCGAACCGGTGTTGTCTGATAACAATTTCCATTATTCCTATAAAATCTCCCATGCTAATGAATTTGGAAATGTTACTGGAAGAAAAGATGCTGAACTGTTCTGGATCTCACACCAAGTACCAAACAAGGTGCACAACATTTCGGTACATCATATGAAAAAATTAGACGGCTTCCTATCTGCTACTTCTGGAGAAGGTCTTTGAACCAATAAGCAGAGCTTTTTGGATATCTCTTCAATCCATTCTTGTAGTCGACGTAATGGATCCCGAATCGAACTGTGTAGCCGCTTGTCCACTCAAAATTATCCAACAGCGACCATGCAAAGTATCCTCTCACGTTCACTCCTTTCCTGCACAAAATTTGAACTTCATTACCTTTCAAAACAAGAAAAACCCATATATGATCTTTTGGTCGATCTCACTCATATATATTACCTCATTGCATTCTGAACATTAAGAAGATGTTGCTTGTGGTAATATATTCTGGTATCATCCTTGAGAGCCTCCTCAAGTGACAAAGTTGCATTGTTAACCTCAAGAATTCCTGTAAATTTTGCATGAATTTTATTATTATTAGCGTAGCGATTAGCGAACGAGAGCAATTAGGATTCATAATAATTTTATTACCGTTCTCCGTGATGTAGATGACTGGATTGTTATATTTGTTCTTGGTGTATTCCAATATATTTTTTATTCCTCTCGGGTACATATAGACCCACACTGAGCCAGCCTGCATGCCATTTTGAAACAAAGATATATATTTTTCGATGGAAAAGGTCTGAAAAAATTAAGAAAAAAACAGAAGATGTTGATCTCACCAAAGGACCAATAGGGACTCCGTTTCTGACGGCTGTTGCACAGATTCACAACCAGTGAGAAAAATCAGAAGCCATGTAATGAATGACACAAAAGTTTGATCATGCATATGAGAGTTTTACCACTTATGTTGGTGTATGAATCTGAAGAATAGTTTTTCTGAATAATTTCAGAGATTGGAAGGCTATAAACATATCTTGAAGTATAGTAATTGATTCCAATGAAATCATACGATCCCTTGACTAACTCCGACTGCTCCTTGTTGAATCCCGGTAACCGATCTCCGACGAGAATCTTCATGTTGAAGGGGTAGTCCCCATATGTCAAGGGGTCCATAAACCTGACCAAGTCATTGAATCTTTGTGAGCATTATCATAATTTTTGTCTTACTTATGCATAAGTTACCATCCAAAAGAGAAATCGAGATATCGCTCAGCAGCATCGGAGTCTGCCTTGGAATTGGACAGCGGCACGACCCATTTTGTGTCCAGGGTTATGCCTATTATTCCCTTTTGAGTTGCCTACATACCAAATATGTATATGTACATGTAAATGTACTTTTGTTAAGGTTTCTAAGAATCTAAATAGTAGAATGAAGACGATTGTAGGTTCTTACTTGGTATTTCTTTCTGTAGAGATCTACAGCACTTGCATGTGAAAGTAGAAAGTGATGACCCATGAGATAAAGTGTCCTAGGAGGATTTCCGTCCATTCCTCCCAGTGATGTAAACGAAGCGGAGAAGCCTGCAGGCTCGTTCAGTGTTATCCAATGTTTCACGCGATCACCATACTCTTTGAAGCAAATGCTGGCAAACTCACGGAAGTCATCTCTACATGACACCAAGGAAATTAAAGATGAAATTTCCCATTTCAAGTTAAAATTCCCATTGTGCTTGATCTGAGCGAGTGGTGCACTAACACTATACGAGGGCTTGCGAAAGCTCCGTATTGCTCTTGAAGGCTCTCTGGAGTATCGAAATGAAATAGAGTTGCAAATGGCTTCAAGCCTGCACTAGAAGAAGAAGATGGTGATGATCATGATCATGATGATAACGCAACAAAGGAGCGATGCATGACGATGAGAAACGAACCGTTGGATATGAGTTCGTCGATGAGATTGTTGTAGAATTTGATCCCTTCTCTATTTACTCCACCACTTAGACTTCCGTCTGCGATTTGACATGTTAAACTTCTTTAGCTTATTTGTGTATGTACATTTGAATGTAAAATTAAGAATTATTACTTGGCAGAATTCTCGTCCAAGAGATGGAGAACCTAAATGCATCGGTACCCAAATCCTTCATCAATTTCACATCTTCCTGTACATATATATATATATATTACTTAGCGTGAAAAAGAAGTAGATAATCGAAATACGAGCAAAATTTTGACAGGAAGAAAGACCATAAATAACCTTGTAACGATGATAAAAATCCACTGCTACGTCGCCGTTGCTTCTATCTGCTATCAATCCTACCAAAGCAAAGCAAAAGAATTTAATCTGGCATTCATATTAGAGAAAGAAAAATTTAAGCTTTTTTTACCAGAGTAATCATGAGTGATTTTATCCCAGATGCACGGCCCTCTTCCGTCTTCTCGTGCTGCACCTTCATACTACAATGAACAAGAAAAATACATAAAAATGGCTCATAAGCTTCTGCAATTGCAAGTTATAAACCTGGTAAGCCGAGGAGGCTGTCCCGAAGATGAAGCCAGCCGGAAACCCGCTCCGGCTGAGCGGAACTCGGGCTTCGCCTGCCACCGTCCCTCCTGCGGCTGCCTTTGCGCCACATAGGGCTATCGATGCAAGAACAAGAAGAGGGATTGAAGCCATTGGAGGTAGAAGAAGAACCAATAGATATCAACTATATAGAGTGGGAGACAGAGTAGTCGTTATCTTATCCAATTTCACCATTTCTTCAAAAGAGCATTAAATTAAAAAAAAAAAAAGATTGGTGGTGTCAGCTTTTTATTTGGGATGGTCAAGAGTTTGGGTGGGAGACGGACAGATTATAATTAGAGTTTGATGGGAAATTAAGATAGCTAAATCAAAAAGGAGATGATAGTTTAGCACGTCAATCATCTCTATAAATCACTTAGGGGCTGTTTGGTAACATCTGAATTAAGAAAATTGGCTGAATTAGAAGAATTAGAGATTTAATTCCTCCAATTCAGCTGTTTGATAATCACAGAAAAATCCGGAATTTGGTGAATTTCCAATTCTAAATTTGAATTCAGGATTAAAAGAGAGGAATTCACAATTCCGGATTCGAATTTAGTGGGCCCCACCACTATCCGAAACTCCAATTCAATCGTTTATATACCAGCGAATTCGGCGGAATTCCGCCGAATTCTTCTCGTCACTGAGCTCGTCGTCCCCGAGCGCCGTTGTCCCTGAGCCCGTCGTCCTCGAGCCCGTCATCCGTCGTCCCCGAGCCCTGACGCCCGTCGTCCCCGAGCTCGAGTGCAGTCCATCCCCGAGCCCCGACGCCCGTCGTCCCTGACGACAGTTAATTTTGATGATTTTGATAATTTAGTTTATGTTATTACTGCCAGTATCATCTATGATTGCAGCAAGAAAGCATACAACATTTTTTGATCTCACATGTTGGTCGTGTAAATAGCTTCTTACAGAAAGAGAAGGGGAAAGAAGAAAGTCGGCTTCGTCTTCGGTTAGTTAACGATAATTATTTCTTTAATTTTTAATATATAATATCTTATTTTTACTTGATATAAATATGATAATAAGCATGTGTATATTGAAATTAAATTTATTATTGTTCAGTAATTTCGATCGATGGATGCTGACAAGGATTTAGAAATACTAAATATTCAAGCTGGTGGCTTTACTGTTATAATAGTTCTGTATATTATAATTGAAATATTGACGACAAGAAAAAGAACTCGGTTATGTATTAAATCGGTTGTCAATAGAGAGATGCTTAGGAAAAGTATGTTTGAGCATATATTACGTGGCGGGAGGTATAATTGTCGGGAGTACTTAAGAATGGATCTCACGGTATTTTTAAATTTGGCCAACATATTAAGGGACCATAACCTTCTGCGTGACACACGATACGTAACTGTTGAGGAACAACTTGCAATATTTTTGCATTATATTGGTTTTCATTCAAGGAACAGGAGTATGAAGATAGTGTTCGTGCGTTCGGGTGAGACAATTAGTCGATATTTTAACATGTGCTTGCGAGCTATATGTGAAATTCGAGATGAATTTGTCTCAGGCAATCTCCTCGACGAATACAGTAATTCTGAACAATCCTAATTACTATCCGTGGTTCAAGGTATGTTATTCATAATGGTTTATTTTTGTCAAAAATAAAATATATGTTTTATTTCTCACTATTTATATCATGTAGGATTGCATTTGTTTGATTGATGGAACCCATATTCCTGCAAAAGTTTCATCTGACATGGTTGTACGTTTTCGAGGGCGTAAGGGTATCACACAGAATGTACTAGCAACAACTGATACTGAACTTAGATTTCTTTATGTCTTGGCTGGTTGGGAGGGATCGGCGAATGATTTCGCAGTTCTGAAAAATGCTATTACTCGACCTGCACCCAGTGGACTGAGACAAATAGAAGGTAAGATTTGTAAGTTATAAATAGTTTGGTGTTTGACTGGATTTTATTTTGATTTTATTAACTCCTTTTCAGGCAAATACTATCTTGTCGATGCCGGCTATACAACAATGGCTGATTTTATAGCACCATATAGAGGTGTCAGGTATCATATGAAAGAACATGTCGGACGTACACCACAAAATGCAAATGAGTTATTCAATTACCGATATATATCATTAAGGTCCAAAATTGAACGTGCTTTTGGTATATTGAAGAACCGATTCAGGATATTGGCTGAGACTCCATTTTTCCCATTCAGCACTCAGGTTGATTTGGTTTGGCATGTTGTATCTTACACAACTACATCCTTACAATTGATCCTCATAATGAATTGTTGAATAAGGAACCGGTAGAATCGTTGTTAGATGAAGATGAAGATGAAGAAAATTTTGCTGAAGAAGAGGAGCCGTTGTGTACAGGTTCCACTTTCAGGGAGCAACGAGAAAAGAACCAGAAGTGGATTCAGTTGAGGGATCAAATAGCCACTGAGATGTGGGAGGATTACAATAATAACTAGGTTTATTCCTTGTATGAACATGTGTTTCATTATATTATCTGTATTTTAAACTTTATATAATGAGTTATTTAACATTCGATTGTTGACTGTTGTTCGTATAACTGTTTGTTTTAATTATATATTGCAGTTTATGTGAAGTTAAGGTTTGTAACAGGGCATTAAGTTTTATATTGTTTCATTGTGGCAAAATTCCTTTTTCTGTTGCTTGGAGCTGATCTAAAAAAATTTTTATTGATTTAATATCAAAATTAGATATTATCAATATGTAATTCTAATATTATTTATTTTTAAAACCTCAAAAATAGGTCTAATTAATTTATTAATTCAATATATATATTTATTTTAAAATTAAATATAGAAAATATTTAAAAATGGGGGTAATCTCACCCATTAAGAATTGGGTGATCATATCTCCAATTCCAAATCCAACCAAACACCGGAATTGAGGGAATTGACGGAATTTGTTGATTTCAATTTACATTCCAAATAACCGAATTCACGGAATTGACTGAATTGACAATTCCTTTTTTTTACTCAAAAAGTACATCCAAACACCGAAATTATCAAATTCGGCTAATTCCCTCAATTATCCGTAATTGACCGAATTAACAATTCCCTCAATTGCGAAACCCGAAATTATCCAAACGACCTCTTAACTCATTTATTAACATTCCATTGTTTGAAGCACTCATCTTGTATTGGCTTAAGTTATCGGTTCACCTCTTGAATATGGGTTGGAATTTAATAGGATTTGTCCCATGTTATAAACAATGAATTGGATTGAGCCACTTGGATGCACACTAATTTTTGGTGTTTTAAATGTGAAAAATATTAGGTTTATCATTTTATTAAACATAATTTTTAGTAGAATTTTATTTTTCTTATTTTTTTTTAAAAAATATTATTATTAAATCTATGACAATCACTATATTTAATTTAGTATTAACTCTCACATTTTGTGTAAAACTAAAAATTACACTCCAATTACACCAAGTTTCAATCTCACACATCCCACTTGTCTATAACTAAAGTCATAGGCCTCACAAATGAGACATCTTATTTGAAATGTTAAAAAAAGGGATGGGTTTTTCAAAACAACTGTCTCATATTGTGGGCATAGGTGAAAAAACATCGGATAATATCGATGAATGGTTTTTTGCAAAAAAAATTGCCTACAGTATAAATATGGTAGCAAAAATATTAGTCTATTTGATAGTGGACTACAACTAGCACTAGTTTACTAATAATCAAACAAACATTCAAACAGCAAAAAAATAATTATACTAGCATTTTATTTTATTTTTTTATTTAAAATAAAAATACTAAAATGCCCTAACCTTTACACTCGACCCTGGTTTTCCAGATCTCTTCGATATCTACAACACAGATTCAATTCCGCTCCTCCTCCCGATCGTCTACCTTCACCATCACCCGATCTCCTGCGCGACCGAGGCGTTGGCTTTAGATCTGGGTTATTTTACTTCTCCGAAGCTCGCTCCACCCTAGATCAGAGCTATCCGGCGCTTGGACATCGACCTAGGTTTGTTCTCCATCAAAATCTGGTCTGTTCTCAATCGTGGTAGATTCAGATCTTTTCTTGAGCATGGTAGATTCAGATCTGTTCTCGAGCATCGCCTTTCACCACCTCCGACTTTTTTTTTTGAGAGAAGGCTGTTATATTAGATAGATGAAAGGTTCATATTCTACTACGAGTAAAGATCTGTCCGAATTCTATTTGTACATAATATAGGGTAAATAATCTCAGTATCACTTTTATTCTCGCTGCTAAAGGATGCGTTCAAGGGGATCAAGCATATTGGGGTGATTGGATGGGAATCGCAGGTGAAATTGTGCTTCATTGTTGTTTGCACTTTGAATCCAATTTTATTTGTTCTTGAGAGCGTTAAGCTACTTGTTTTTCTCTCAAAGCGGTAGTCTTTCTGTTAGTGATTTATGAGATTGCTTAATGTTGTCAAATGCTGAAGTTTGCTGGTGGAAAAGAGTGACATGAGGTTTTTTGGGTGCGAATTGAGGCCTTGTTAAGTTTAGGTAATAACTATGAATCAAAGATCAAGTTTTTTATTGATAGATAACCCTGACATATCGTCCTAAAAATTTTTGAATTCGTTTATTTCATGCTTTAGCTTTATGTGCCCTTTTTTTTCGAGAGAGAAGGTTGTCATACTAGGTAGATGAGAGGTTCATATTCTACTCCCAATAAAGATCTGTCCGAATTTTATTTGTACATAATATAGGACAAATAATCTCAATGCCACTTTTTTAAAATTTTGTTTGTTTCATGCTTTAGCTTTACTTTTTTCTTGAATTCATTTGTTTCATGTTTTGGCACTTACAGTTGCACAGGCATCGCAAATAACAAATTATTGGCATGTATTCTTCCTTAATAATTTCAAATTTGATGTGACTAAAACATAGTTTGTTTGTTGGCCATGAGGAATTTTTATATTATTGGTCTAGGAACACGAGTTGGATATGTCTATTCTTATAGATTTGCAAATGTTGATATTGGCAGATGCCTTTTGACTCGTGAATATGCATGTCTATTTAATTTCTTATAAAAGCAAAGTTTTATTCTTTACTAATAATATGCTAAACTGATTCATCACAAAAAACCACCTTTCATTGACTTCCACCTTTTTGTTATAGTCGAAACTTGTCGTTGTTGGTGACTAGCACAAAATTAAATGGACTATTAGGTAGATGAGAGCTTCTTTGGGTTACACACACACACTCTTTCTTGCTTGCTTACTTGGACTATTGTATATGTATGTTTTTTTGGGGGTGCTACTTTGCTTCCGCATAGAGATCATATTTCATGGTATTTTCTTTTGCTTAGTCAAAATGAAAGTTTGTAGAAATAAAGCATTATACTAAGGGTAACTTTTTTATATCCCATAAAGCTGATTGGAAACAATAAGTCTCTGTGAGATAATGAGAAGAGTTTGAAGGGAGTACGAAATACTTGTGAACTAATATGTTGTTATGAGTATTGAGCTCCAATTAATATATGCAGGTAAGCAAGACATTTCAATTTTCTTTTCAGTTTTCGATTTGCCATGTATGTCAACTTCACTTTCCATTTGCTTGGCTTGTATTACTTTTCTTGTATGCTGTATATTGTAGGACTTTGTTGTAGTGTTTGCACTCCTTCCATGGTGTATCCGTGCATGCCCATGCATGAACAAGGTGTTGCTTGTACCACATAAGCAATTGATATAAAATATTGATTATATGTGAATGTGGGCAATGAATGCATTGCTTTCTACTAAATTGCATCATCCTTGAATTTAGAGAAAGTACATAGAAAAATATTTACCAAACAAAGAGATGGTAAAGATAAATATAAACAACTTTTGATTGGTTATAAGTATATTTTGAATCCATTTTTTTCATAGTGCATGATTTACCCATAAGGACATGAATTGTGATGCTACTTCTTCTTCTTTTTTATTATGCTATTTGATCAATAGTTTAATACAGGCATGGATGCTTATGATCCACTTATTCGACGAAGTTCAAGAACACAATATAAGGGGAGATCAAGTCTGCAAGCTGATTTGTTTCCCGATGGACGACGATCTCCGAATTAGACTATGAACGATGACACTTTATTTGTTCGATTACTAATGACGGAGCATGTTGATGGTAAGAACAAGGGCGAAAATTTTAGAAAATAATCATGGAATAAAGTTGTCCACAAGTTCAACGAAATATTCACCATGCCACGTGATGTTGAGTAACTGAAGAATAGATGGAAAAATTAAAAGAAAGATATTACAAATTTCAACTTATGAGGAATAAAAGTAGATGAATGTGGGACTATGACAACCACAGGTCAACGGCAGAATATCCTGAAGTAATGAAATGGTTTTTCGTGGTAAACTTGGTTTTACTTTGTAATGCTAGGAAGACTATGCAAAGAGCTATTACTATTTCTTTTTTCTTCTTGTAACATAATTTGCAATACGAAAATATATCTAAAATGGCTTTTCTTAGTTTTTTGACATAGAAATAATGGTGAGGAGCTCAATTGTGTTAGGAAGGTGGATGCAAATATCGAAAATAACATTAACATCACATGAGGGATCAAGTTCGAGTGACTCACCAAATAGACAAAACAATGACCTCAACAACGAAACAACTTTTTTGTCTGGAGGAACTTGTTTTGAGGTGAGGGGCATAATTTCGAGAATCATGAAAAATGCTCTCTTGAAGCATTATATGGTAGCACTGAGAAAAGTAGTAGGAGACGCAATGGAGAGTTCATGAGAAGTACTGCAAGCAAGTCTAGATAATATGTCAATCAGGAGAAGTTGGATAGATTGATGGATATTATGGAGAAAAATATGTGATGTTTTAGATGAATTATTCATGAAAGGTGGTTATAGTGGAGAAGAATGAACCAAAGGTGACTCTAAGAGGAATAAATGTTTGGACAAGTTGTTTCAACTAAGTTTTTTGTTGGTTCAGACCAATTAAAATGCATTGAAAGTCTAGAGGATCCATGACAGCAAGATTGTTTTTTGTGAGAAGAGGATCTGAATAGATTGAAATTATGGGCCCGCATGCGGATAAGTAAAATTTAACGCAAAACATGAAGCAGAGGCCAATGGATCAGGTGGCGCATCCATTGTGTACCAACGATGGGAGAATACATTTATAGCATATCAAACTGACCTACTCAACAATTACACAAATCAAATAAGTCCGAATAGATGGTCAGGTTTTTAGCCATGCCCGAGGATAGTCCCTCTTAACTAAAGCGATTTATTTTTTATTTTTTATTTTTAATCTACTTATTTCTTGTTGTTGTTATTGCATCTAATTTATGAATCATCATCTCAAAATTATTATTTATCTTGTGAAACGCTTCACATGATCCACTATTTATCTTGTGATTTCATGCATAGACATGACATGTCAAGTAGACAAGATCGATCTTTGTGTAACATGTGATTTTTTTGAAATTATTTTATATGTGATTTGTCATGATTTGTCATGTCCATGAGTCTCTCACTAATATGTAACTTTCTGTATTAGTTTTCGAAAGATACTACTATCTATTATGTGATATTAGCCCTCTCTACAAAGAGACACTAAGGTATTGCATTCATTTGCACTAGCAGAAAATTGTAGTTGCATCTAAGTACGTATTAATCACTTTTCTTTTTTCCATTTTGATGTAGAAAAATGAGGGTGTTAGCAGCCATCTTGATTGAGTATTGTTCTTATAGCATTTTTCATTCGAGTCTAGTTAGAGTAGCTACTAGTAGTTAGCGTAATTTTTTAATTATCTTTCCTAGTGTGTGATTCATGTGTGTACTTGGATATGTATTACTATGTATTCGCTTGTCATACCCTACTTTTTTTAGTTATGCATATGGACGTATTTATTTTACTTGAACTCATAATATGGAATCCATGTTTTCATTGTAGTAGCAAAGGTACATGTTTTACTGTTTCACCTACAAGTGTTTTGTTAGTGAAGGTTATGTCGAAATATTCTTATTTTTGTAGTTAAAAAATGCCTAATGTGCAAGACATTATTAACGATGAAGATCTAGAAATGGAGAGTATATTGGAAGATATCGTATTAGATCAATTGCAAGCCCCCCAACGTTGTGTGAGAAGGCCATTCCGTCCATCGAATAATTGATTCTTCATCGAAATGGAAACTATGTATAATTTACTTGGTAACGAGGAGCAATATATCCACTCATTTAGAATTGTGTCATAGGTGATTTTACACCTTACGAGAATGCTACTTGAACGGAAGAGGATTGTGTCTATACGACATATATTAGCTGACGAACAATTTGGGATTTTCGTTTTCTCGATTGCTCATGAGCCATCCAATCGAGACTTGCAACTGATCTTTCAACAATCCGTAAAGACAATTAGTAGGTACTTTAATATTGTGTTGTAAGCCATTATCTCACTTAAAGATGAATATATACAATTGTCCTCTAATAATGCTCCGATCTATCCTGTGGTTCAAAATGGGAGAGAAATGTATTCCTACTTCAAAGTGATAAAATGAGTTATAAATTTATGGTATTAATGATAACTTAAATTCTATCTAATTGAATTGCTTCTTTCTAGAATGCACTCGATGCAATAAATGACACATATACAAATGATTGTGAATAAAAAAATGCAACTCTTTTTTCGAGATAAACATGAGTTGTTTATTCAAAATGTTATGACAATTGGTTCTTTTGAATTAGAATTCTTGTACATTTGTGGTGGTTGAGAGGGATATGTGGGAGATGCGTGAGTCTTACGGGAATGTTTGGCACAAGATGATTTTACAGTATTCAAAGGTTTAACTCATGCTTATCTTTATGTTATCCATGAATTAAAAAATTACACATGCTAATAATAGTCTTCTTTTATATAAATACTAGCTTGTGGATGCTAATTATGCAAATACTAGCTACTTTCTTATGTCCTATCAAAATGAGCAATATTACATCGTACAATTTCATCCTAGTCGTGTGCAATACCAAAATCCAAAAGATAAATTTAACCATGTACACTTTAGTTTGCGCAATTTTGTTGAGAGAACATTTGGTATATTTAAAAATCGATTTCAAATATTATGTAAAATACAATCGTATTCTTTTGAGACATAATATACGTTAATAGTGGCTTGTGTTGTATTGTACAATTTTATACGCAGAAATTATGGGGAGGACCAATTGTTCCAAGAATATCAGGCTAACGGACGGGCTAAGGATGTTAATGAACAAAATACAGAAGTTTACAATGAAATAGTAGAATTTGCTATTCGTATGCTGCAACATGAAATCCAAAGTGGGGATATGTTTTGAAACCAAATTAATACAACTTTATGAAATGTGTGAGTAACTGATTTGTTTTTTGTAAGATAATATCAAAATTACCTATTACGTTATTTCAATTTTACGAAGTTAATAGTTCCTATCTATTTTATTTAGTTATTATTTGTTATTACATACTTATTACAATCTTGTCAATATTACAAAGAATAATGAAGCACATGAAGCTTGTCTATGTTGTGTTCATTAGACGTCGATCGGAATTGTATGAGACATAGAAGAACTGTCATGTACAAGTTATTCGTTACTCGGGAGCCTGTTTCAAAAAATATCATAATTGAAAGAGTAGTGACTTTTAATTCCTATTTCGGTGTACGGTTGTCTGATCGAATAGTGCATCTTCGTTCAATATTTATAATGCATATATAGACAACAATATGCTAGTGGACATAACCCATGTTGTTGCTCCTAATGGTAGTTCATGGTATTTATCATGTATATTTGTATGTGAGGTTTTTTTTTTTTTTACTTATTGTTGTATAGTATTTTTGTTAAATTTCAATTGATTTATGATATTAATGCTACTTAACTTGGGATCTTTTGGATATGTGTTACTTCGGTCATGTTGTATGTTTAACATCATCTGCTTCATTAGAATTTGTTGTAGTTATGCATTAATGAATTCGCTTAATTAAAAATATAATTTGTCTTGTGTACACCTAAGAATGTGTTATTTGTAAGTATTATGGGCTCATAATATATATGTGTAGTACGTGTTTATTCCTCCATTATATGTATTTCATAATTTTTTCTAATTAAACATGAAAATTTTCTAATTATTTTCAATAAATACCATGTTTTATTATCAAATAAAATCAAAATAAATATCTAAGAGTAAAATCTCAGTAATAATATATATTAAGGGTAAAATGGTCCATAAATTTTTTGCATAATTCATTAATCAGACTAGTATTTAAATAAAAAAAATAGTTAGATTATTTTTTTGTATTTTAACCTTAGTCTTATTCTTAGTCTTAGTTTTTGTTTGTTACCAAGTGGACCCTTAGATAACTGTTAGGATTTTTTTTACCAAAATACCCTCAAATTCTTTTGGTAAAATGCCCCCTATTATGTCAATTTTATGATAAATTATTTATATTATAAAAAATTACTCATCTTATATTATAAATTTGTAAAAATTATATCAATTAAAATTTTTTTTAAAAAATGATTTTTATTCTATTTTATCAATTAAATTAATATAAAAAATTAAATTATTTTAGTTTGGATAATTATTAAATTGACATAAGTATTACTTGTTTTATCTATGTTTCGTTAAAGGATCGGCTATGCTTGATATTATGAAACTCAAATTTTAAAAATTAATTTTTATCAAAATAATTGTTTGGTAATTATTAATGATTGTATGAAAAAATAAATAAAGGCAAATTAATCTCATTTATATTAATTAAATTAAATTAAATTAAATTAAAATATTTTTTCAATATTTTAATCCTGTAGTTTTTTGTAAATTTATAATATAAAATAAGTGATTTTTTTAATACAATAAAATAGGTGATTTTTCATAAATTTATCATAAAATAAATAATTATTTGCTAAAAATTTATATTTTTTAATTTTTTTTTTCCATGTTATTATGTTCACATGCTAAGTTGGCACTTCAACTGAAATGGCAAATTTCGATTGGTTTGTTTAGATGTTTTTGTGCTATTAAAAAACAATGATAATTTAGAATAATAAGTCATCGTATATATTTTTAAAAATTCTTGAATTTTTAAATTTTGATTTATGATTTGTTTCAAATCCGGTCAATTTTGATCGAATTTTAAAATCTTGAAAAACAAACTGACATCGATTTTTAATATTTTATTTGTAAAAATGATGTAAATCTAAGCAAATTACACGTTATAATTAATTATTAGCAAAACATGCAATCATATTAAAATTTCATTGCAAAGAATAATTCTTCATTCAGAGTGATATCGCATGCCAAATTTGATACAAATGATCATCCAAATTGTTTCTCTTGTGATTTATTGATTAAAATGCCAGAAAGAGTTCTTTATTTCTTAAGGAAATCTTTGAACCAGAGAGCAGAGCTCTTTGGGTACCTCTTCAAACCATTCTCATAATCCACATAATTCAGACCAAATCGCACCGTGTAGCCACTCGTCCATTCAAAGTTGTCCAACAGAGACCAGGCAAAGTAGCCTCTCACATCAACCCCTTCCCTGTTTATTTTGTCCCAAAAAAAAAAAATTGTCAGATATATATATGTGAAGAAATAATATTTGATCATGGATATTAGGTTTTTTTTTATATAGTTCCCTAAATTTTTTGGTATTTACATATAACTCCCTGAGACTCATGATTTCTTTCAAAAACCTCCCTAATGAGTAATGAGTATATGGAAGAAACTTTGAGAGAAGGTATTTGAAAAGAACTTTCACATTGTGAATGCAATTAAGTCCCTATTTTAGAGAGATGTTATGGTAACTCACCCGATTGCTTTTTGAAGATAGAAAAGATGTTCCTTGTGGAATCTTATTCTCATGTCATCCTTCAATGCTTCTTCAAGTGATAATGTTGCGTTGTTTGCCTCATCAATCCCTACGAAACCAGAAATTTCTTTGTTTTCATTTGAAGGAAACTTATCATTTAACCACAATGTACATAAAATGTATTATGGCATGCATTACCGTTCTCTGTAATATAGATGATAGGGTTCTTATATTTGTGTTTTGTGTAGAGCAAGAGATCTCTCATTCCACGCGGATAAACGTAGATCCAACTTGAAGCAGCCTGCGATACGAAAATCGTAGAAATAAGTTTGTGTATACTGCTTGTAGATCATATGTTGTTCTTCCTTGGTATCAGATTCATACATGAAATGAAGGATTGGAAACTACCTGTGGACCTATAGGGATGCCATTGAGCAATCCTGCGTCAAATATAACATCATCAAACGTGGATAATCACGCCAAGAAAGCAAAGATTGGCACTATATATAGTGGATTATGAAGATATACCTGTCATATTAACTCGAATATCGTAGGTATAGCTTGTGTTTACAGTGTTTGAGAAGGGAATGTTTTTAGCATAGTTACTAGTGTAATAGTTCAATCCAATGAAGTCGAATGACCCTCTGACGATGTCCGATTTCGCCCTATTGAACCTGGGTAGGCGATCCCCGACCAAGGTTTTCATGATATGAGGGTAGTCTCCAAATACTAAGGGATCCATGAACCTGATTAAGCCCTTAATGAGACGATTAAAAGTACAAAATGATCACTTAAGTCCACTAATGACAGCTTCAGATACTTACCATCCATACATGAAATCCAAAGCTCTCTTGAATGCTTCATGGTCAGACTTGGAATTGGAGTAGGGCACAAACCAGTTGGACACTAGGGTTATTCCTATCTTCCCTTCTTGATGTGCCTGTCAACATATTTCATCACATATGGAGTCCTTCATTTTGTCAGAATTTTTTTGTTAAATAGATTGTATAGATGATGATCACCTGGTACTTGTGTTTATACTTGTGGACAGCAGCAGCATGGGCCAACAACATATGATGGGCCACAATGTAAGGCTCGCGGCCCGAATCTCCGGCCCGACATTTCCCAACCTCCAAGACCGAGCACCGGCCCGGTGCAAAGGTTCCGGTGGCATAACCTAGGATGGTGAAGGTCCACGGCTCGTTGAAGGTGATCCAATGCTTCACGCGATCGCCGAACTCCTTGAAGCATAGGTCCGCAAAATCGCCAAAATCATGTCTTCAACAAAGACGGTGAGGGTTAATCTTGTGACCAATTTGGCCAATTTCATGAAATGATAAGGGGCCAATGGGCCCGGGTTGGTGTGCCACTCACATAATGTTGCTGCTGAGGAAGCCTCCATACTGGTCTTCTAGGGTTTGTGGCAAGTCCCAATGGAAGAGCGTCACAAAGGGCTTCAAGCCTTCATGCAATCAGACCACAATGGAACTTTAGCTGGTTAAGGTTTTTAATCTATGTTTACCAAATTGTGATTAACCTTAATTTGATTGTAATAGAGTGTATATATATATAGACAGAGAGAGAGAGAGAGAGATTACCATTGGATATGAGCTCGTTGATGAGGTTGTTATAGTAGCGGATGCCTTCTTTGTTGACTCCTCCGCTTAGGGTTCCATCTTAGAAGACAAAGAAATGAATAATATATAATGATTAGCTGAAAAAAATTATTTATATGATTTTTTTTGGATTTATTTATATTCTGAAAGGATGTGTTTGTCTGTTAGGAATTTGAGCAGAGTCCTCAAACATAAACATAAAGCTCAAAACATATTACTTGGTAGGATCCGAGACCATGAGATGGAGAACCTGAAGGCGTCCAAACCCATTTCCTTCATTATACACGTATCTTCCTACACTTTATACGTTTTCTTTTGATTAGGGAGCAAAATGCAATTAAATTTTGACAAGTAAATGCCATAAATTACCTTGTAAAGATGATAAAAATCCACTGCTACGTCACCGTTGCTTCTGTCCGCTATTTCATCTATCCAAATAAAGCAAAAAAGAAAAACCATTAATATAATGTTCATAGTAGTGAAAAAAAATAAGAAATTCTAGATTTTGTTACTAGAGTGATTATGAGTGAAGGTATCCCATATGCTTGACCCTCTTCCATCTTCTCTTGCCGCACCTTCATACTACAATAAACATGAAAACTATATGTAAAATGTTCCTCATAAGCTTCTACAATTTTGCAGGCTATAAACCTGGTAAGCCGCTGAGGCGGTCCCGAAGACGAAGCCGGCGGGGAACCCGCTCCGGCAGAGCGGAGCTCTGGCGTCGGCTGCCGCCGCGCCTCCTGCATTTGCTCCATGCAAAGCTGTCAGCACAAGAACAAGAAGAGGGATTAGAGCCATTGGAGGTACAAGAAGCAGCACTAACCCTTGGCGCTATATATAGAGAGAAAGAGGGAAGGAGTTGTTGTATATAATCCAAGTGCATTTTGTAGTATATCAGTCTTGGACGGCACTTGGATTGAAGGTGGTAATGCCGTCCTCATTTTAATACGTTTTTTATTAATAGATTGTATAGATGATCACCTGGTACTTTTGTTTATACTAATGGACAACAGCAGCATGAGCCAACAACATATGATGGGCCACAATGTAGGGCTCGCGGCGCGAATCTCCGGCCGGACAGTTACCGAGCTCGTCGGCCGAGCACCGGCCGGGTGCATAGGTTCCGGTGGCATAGCCCAGGACACTGAAGCTCGACGGCTCGTTCAAGGTGATCCAATGCTTCACACGATCCCCGAACTCCTTGAAGCATACCTCCGAATAATTGCGAAAATCATGTATTCAGCAAAGACGGCGGTTTGATTTGAAATCAGGATAGGATGAGCGAATTTCAGAATTATTATCTTTTTAATAAAATTAATGTTTTTATTTTATATTATTATTAAATTAAATTATTATAAAAAATAAATAATTTTTAAAATTTTAAATTATTTAAACGTTAATTTTGATAAAAAAATATTAATTTATAAAAATAATTCACTAGTTTTGATTTTAATTTCGAATCAAAAGAATGAAAATTAGTCTCAGGTCTAACTTGGCACATTTCAGGAAATAATAAGGGCCCAATGGGCCTTGGTTGGTACGATACTCACGCGATGTTTTTTGCTGAGGAAGCCTGGATACTCGTCTTCCAAGCCTTGTGGTGAGTCCCAGTGGAAGAGTGTCACAAAGGGCATTGAAGCCTTTATTTACATCGAATAACAAAGATGGAATTTTAGTTGGTAACGAACTATGATTAACCTTGGTTGATTTTAATATAATGAAGAGAGAGAAATATGATAAAGAGATTACCATTGGATAATAGCTCATTAATGAGGTTGTTATAGTAGCAGATGCCTTCTTTGTTGATGCCCCCTTTCAGGGATCCACCTAGGGGTGTGCATTCGGTTAAAACCGAACCGAACCGAACCGAATCGGTCGAACCGAATTTTTCGAAATTTTTGAAAACCAAAACCGAACCGAACCGAACAGTAATAGAACCGAACCGAACCGAACCGAAATATTTCGGTTCGGTTCGATTATAACCGAATTGCAAAACCGAAATTGACAGGGTTTGAATCTGGTCATTTGCATGAGGGATTAAAGGGGAAAAAAAATTTAGTACAAGATAAACAACAACAACACAGCAGGAGCAACACAGCAGCAGCAGGAGCAACATAGCAGCAGGCTAGGAGCAGCAGCAGCAGCAGCAGCACTTGAAGTATAATGTACATAATTGTCATATTTGCAAGAGCAGGCAGCAACAGGAGCAACAGGAGGCTAGGAGCAACACAGGCACACAGCAGGAGGCTAGGAGCAGCAGCAGGAGGAGCAACACAGCAGGAGCAGGAGCAAGTGAGCAACACAACAGGAGCAGCAACACAGCCCGGGTCTGTGAACTTTGTGTAATGCTCCCATACAGCTGATCGTGCTACCATTCTTTTCCTCGGCATTGAAGGCTTTGTACTGCACGTAGACGTGGATACATTGCCCTCATTTGCAACTTCGATAACCATAGGCGCAGAACTTTCCTGCGAGGGAGAAATTGGCATTAGACTTGGAATAACTGGATTTGTGCTTGAAAGCTGCTGACTGTCATCCTGGTTCAACATCTGTCAATAGAAAAATACAGAATTACATATTAAATTGTATGAAATCAAAAAACCCTAATTTAATTTCACAAAATTCAACCCTAACCTTGCAATTTGATCCCGATGATGCCGTTGTAGAACCCTAATTTCACAAAATCCTAATTTAATTTCACAAAAAATCAACCCTAAATTTCATAATTTCCGAAATACTCTCAACTTGCAGCTTAATCCGTTGTAGAAAAATGAGAGATTGAAGCTCAGAGCGCGACCAGAGAGATATTGAGGGGTTGGGACTGAGAGTCAGAGCCTCGGAGGAGAGGAGGAGGGGGGTGGTCCGGGGGTGGACCGTGGACGAAAGGATTAACAATAAAATCGTATGAAATCAAAAAATCCTAATTTAATTTCACAAAAAATCAACCCTAAATACCCTCACCTTGCAGCTTAATCCGTCGTAGACTCGTAGAAAAATGAGAGATTGAAACTCAGAGCGTCGACCAGAGAGACGCGTCGCCGCGTCGGGACTCAGAGCCTCAGTCCTCAGAGGAGGAGGGCCAGGGGCGTCCGAGGGTGGACGAAAGCTGGAGGGATGAAGGCGCAGCACCGCAGGTCCGCAGCGGCGAGAGAGAGAGAGCGGTGAGAGCCAGAGCGAGAGCGGCGAGAGCGAGAGAGACGAGAGCCAGAGCGGCGAGAGCCAGAGCGAGAGCGGCGAGAGCCAGAGAGCGAGAGCGAGAGCGCCAAGAGGGTTAGGACTAGGGTTAGCAGAACAGCAGGCGTCCGAACCGCTCTGCTGAAAACGGATATTATATAGGCGATCCGGTCTGTTCGAGCCGATTAGACCAAAACCAAAACCAAAACCGCAGTATATAGATATATATATAATTCGGTTCGGTTCGGTTTTTACGGTTTTCGAAAATCAGAAACCGAAACCGAACCGAAATTTTAAATTTTTTTTTTTTCAAAACCGAAACCGAACCGAGAACCGAATAAACCAAACCGAATTGGTTATTCGGTTTCGATCGGTCGGTTCGATTTGGTTAAAACCGAATAGTGCACACCCCTAGATCCACCTGTAAACTTAAAGAAATGTGCACTACGATAATTAGGTCAAAAAAGATTTGACATAATTTTTTATATATTTTTCTCGAAATTCCATAATTCAATTTTAATCGACCTAACTTTATCAGAATAATGAGTTAGATCGATTTTAAAAAAAGTTAGCCACAAATCAAACAGATCTTTGGATGCCATGCATCATAGAATTACTCCTATTCAATTCATGCATGATGGTGCAAAGCTTTGATTCGCATAGGCTGATTTCACTATAAGAATTAGGATTTTAAATTTTTGCTTAAAGCGAAATAAAATAATTAAATTAGTTTCGATTTAAAATTAAAGTTTTGTAGTGGCGGCGAGTGCAGAATGAGCGCGGAGAGCAAGGAGAGCGCGCGGTGAGCTTGCACAGTCATCGCCGGCCTCGTGATCATGTCCGTGCCCTCGCGGGCCTCGCGCCAGAGCTTAAACCCTCGCCGGCATCGAGCCCACACCCTAGCATCGACCTCTACTGCCCGCACCCATATGCACGCACGAGCTTTAGGCAGGCGAGCGTGCTCGTGCGAGCACACAGGTGCGAGTGCCAAATATCAGTGCAAGAATGTAGGTTCGATGTCGGTGAGAGCTCGAACGCTAGTGCGAGGGCAGCAAAAACGTAGGCGCCAGACCGACGAGCGCGAGTGAGCTCACTAGCATGGCGCCCGTGCTGTTGTTGACCTCGCCCTCGCCGGCATAAAATCACCGGCCTCACGCCCTCACGTTGGCCTCTGACTCCGGTGCCCGAGTGCGAGGGCAAGTGAGCTCGCTGGCCTCATGCCAGCACACGAGCCCTCACCAACATCACGGGCTAGGGTTAGGGTTTTCTCACTTGGCAAGATCTCAGTCCAAGAGATGGAGAACCTATCAGCATCCATTCCCATCTCCTTCGTTATCTTCACATCCCATCTTCCTGAAAACTCATTAGATGTTAGTAATAGTATTAGACCACCATTAATGCCTATTATTTCTCATGTAACTGAAACAAGATGCATACCCTGTAACGATGGTACGAATCGATCGCGACGTCGCCATTGCTGCGATCGGATATTTTTTCTTCAAGACACACGACTGACAACGTTATGAATGATTAAACAATGTTCGTTCACCACAATTACTTCTTAAACTTGCTCGATCGAGCAAATTAAGTTTCCTTGGTAGATTCGAACGAGGATAATTCTTTTGAGCACGGCCAACTTGTAGCATCAAATCAAGTTTCTAAGCAATTAGTTTATTGCTCAAATCTTGAAGAGCATCTTCTTGAATATGTGTATTTCATTGTCCAAATGGTGGGTTTTTTTTCTTTCTCAATCTCAATCGAACTCTGTGGATTTTTTATCTTTCATGTAATTTTGCATATATATTAGAGTTTTGTTATTTCTGTTTTGTATACGGTATTACAGAAAATTCCTCAAGTTTTTCTTAATGGGCTTGATATAATCTTTCAAAGTTCAAAGGCTAACTTATTACTAAATTGATCATATTTATTCTAAATCACATAGTCACAGTTGTTGTCTTGCTGATGTTGAGTTATTTGACTTATAAGTTGATTTGAAATATAACGTATTATTAATAGTCACTTTTGCATTTATATTTTCAGTTTTGTTTATAACCTTATTAATTTGATTAATTGTCCTGGAAGACGGGGTTCTTCAAGATTGTCCTCCATGATTTTATTTTTTAAAATATTTTTTTAATATTTTTGTATTTTTTTAAATTTGTTGACAGCACTATAGAAGCTAGCAGGTCTCTTTGGACCTTGCTGAATGGTGAATGGTGTTCTGGTGACTACTTGACTGGTAATTCTGTTATATATCAAATATGAGTGCTATTTTGGCCCTACTTATTGGGATTATTCTCAACCTCATGGATGCAAGTATTCAAATTTCAATTATCAAATGATGATCACTGATCAAATTCATTAGAATGATATTATAGGATTGTCCTGCTACTGTACATTATCCTGTAACTTTGTAAGAATGAAGTTGCCACACCCTTGCCTGACGCATCATGGACCTTGGCTTGAGTTGACTCGATAAGGTACTGCACTGAGTGAGCGATCTTTCGGTTTACGAAAGAAATCCAGATTCAGGGAAAAAAGAGCAACAATGCCCATAAGACTTGCTTTCCTATGTTGCTTTGTTGTTCAAATATGACATTGAACCTTCCGGTTTACTTGACTTTACTATCCTACGTCAGTGGGCGACTAGCCAGTTTACTTTTGTGTGGCTAGCTAGTCTCCATTCTGCTTCTGTTTTCTCATTTCACCCCCCATGAAAAAGAAGCGAATCGAGTTTCTAGTTGAACTGTTGAAGTGTTCTGCAACTTACCGGTTTCTGCTACTATACATTGTCTTACTGCTCTTGCAAGTATGAAGTTGAAATATTAAACTGTTGAAGACTTGAAGTCTTGAAGTATCTTGCTACTATACATTATGTCATTGTGGCATGTGGAATTAACTAATTAAGTATCTATTGGGTTATAATTGGACTGGGTATGTTTCTTATCATTCTTGGTAGATGCTAGACTTGCTAGTTGGATTATTGGGTTTTGATTTTTGAATACCTTGTATATTTTTTTTTTATCTTATGCAAATGACCAGGTCCAAACTAATGTAAAAAATTTGGTTTACAATTCAGTTTAAATCAAACCGAATCGAAATATTTCAATTCATTTCGGATTCGGTTTCTATACTATTCGGTTAAGTTCGGTTTTGAATTTTGAAAATTCGATTCAATTTATTTGATTTAATTTGATTTAGTTTTAACCGAGTGCACAATCCTATTTACAAAAAACACGACGACAACTTATCCTGTTTTCTCAAGGGCCCAATGAATTTGTTTTTCAATGGGCCACATTAGTATCAAAAGGCCTATCGCTTAATTATGAATTACTTCTTTGTAAGGGGGTTATATGTAAAATTATCAATCATTTATTTTCCTTTTGTTTTTGGTAAAAGCAGCCCATCACCCACAGCGCATTAAAATCGTCTCAAATCATACGCTCGCGAAATATCTGACCAGATATTTATGCCGTAAAATGCCAAGCAGAATTCAATGCTTTTGATCAATCGGCCTCGCGATAAGTTTAGATTAAATGGACGATCATTGTCGTCGTGATAATTAAATTGAGTTGCTCGGGGCCAGACTGCTCCCAATCAGTGAACTGTCGGCCAAATTTCGAGAACTGTCTTGCAAATTTAGAGATCTTCCGGGGTGTATATGCAAAGTCTCGATGGCTGATAGCGACGGGGAGCGGTTGCTGTCCCCGTCTGAGATGTCAAGGAATTAATAAATAAATATTTGAATATATTGATCACGTGAATCTAAAGTTCAATTATTGGGCTTCTGCAGCTGCTGCCGCATGCGGAGAAAAACAATTGAATTCGATCGCGACGACAGCAGCAATCGAATCACGTGGATTTAGACGATAGGGTCCGCATGCCATTGACTTCGGGCACGTGGCCAATTATGGGCCTTTGATTTTTTATTTTTTTATTTTTTTTTTAGAACGTATTCTTTTAGAGATTGAAGGGCCTATGCAAGCTCCCGCGTAATCTTGCTCACAGTGACGTAATTAAACAAAAATATCTCCGACAGACTTCACCCACCTTTCACAGGTTAACACCATTTGATTTCGAACTATCATTAAATTTAAATTTGATATTAAGATTAAAATATAAAAAATAATCTGATTAAATTTTTAATTTTTAAAGACTAATTTAAGTAGTGAATTGTTTAAATTTTTTTTTAAATCTTTATATTCTTGAGTATATTATTTATTAAAATTTAAAAGAATAAATATAAGAATAATATGATAATTTATTTTTTAAAGTAACGTAAAAATAATTTAACTATTATTTTGATATTTAGATTGTAGACTGATCAAGACAAAACAATCCTGACTCTGATACTAAACCAAACGCATCTTTAAAATTTGTATCTTTATCTGAGTATGATGTGATTAGAGGGATAGTCGAATTTTAAATTGACCCTAGGCCAATTTTACTTAGAGAGATATTGTGAAATAATACCTTGTCGATATTAGACATTTTTGATTTGGAATTAAAATCAAGTTTAAATTCAAGATTAAAACTAAAATATAAAAAGATAGTATGATCAAATTTCTGGTATTTGAATACTAGTATGATTAGTGAATTGTTTAAATTTTTTTGAAATATTTATACCCTTGAATATATTATTTATTGAGTTCTGAATGAATAAATATAAGAGTAGTATAATAATTTATTTTTAAAATTAACGTAAAGATAGTCGGACTATTTTTTTAGTATTTTAATTATAGGTTAATCAAAATAAAATAATCCTGATCTTGATTCCAAACCAAACACACCTTAAATGTTCAATAATAATGGTTTATTTAAAAAATATGTATTAGGAATTTAAATTAGAACGGTACGAAGAAGATTAACACGTCAGTCCTCGTGAAAATATAATAATTTGCCATTTGGTGCAAATGCTTTCCTCTTTTCCCATCAAGGCAAATGGGGACTTTATTGAATAGTCATTGAGGGGTACAAAGCATAAAAGCAGAAAATCAACTCAAAAACACTTTTATTTGAACAAGGGAGGAAATTTGGGAATAGCTTCTTCACTCATTCATTCATCAATCAGTCTTCTTCTCGAGGAACTCTCTGAACCAGAGAGCCGATTTCTTCGGGTATCTCTTCAAGTTATCACTGCGATCAACGTAGTTGATCCCGTAACCGACCGCGAATCCAGCGTCCCATTCAAAATCATCCAAAAATGACCATGCAAAGTACCCCTTCACGTTCGCTCCTTTCCTGATTCATAACATGCAGACAAACCTCAGCGGATGGATAACAAAGCGTATACAAATGAAACAATTGGCAGACCTGATTGAGCTCAGTAGGTAGCGAAGGTGGTCTTGGTGGAAGCGCACCCGAACCCCGTCGTTCAAGGCCTTCTCTCGTGGCACACTCTTGCTAGTGTCGAGATCAATGCCTATCAAAAAACCAAATTGTTCTCAACGATAGATCAAATTTGACTACGTGCTCCAAAAATTACTGGTCAAGCTAATCTGACCATTTTCTGTGATGTAGATGACGGGGTTGCTGTACTTTGTTTTGACCCACAAAATGAGATCTCTTATCCCTGGTGGATAGATGAAGAGCCAATCTGAAGCAGCCTGTAATGCATTCCCAATCTATTTCAGTACAACTAATCATCATCGTCTTTGAACTTGGATGATCAGAATTCAGAGAAGAAAATGAAAGCTCTTACCCTAGGGCCGATTGCTTTCCCGTTGCGCACGCCGGTCACTATTTTGGAGAAAACACGATAAGAGTAGTCACATAGAGAACACACAACATGAAGAATGAACTGAAAAAGACTTGCAGTTAATTTTTACCTGAGTTATTAGTTTGTGGATCAGTAGTATAGCTCGTGTTAACGAGATTATTAGAAGGAGGAACACTTTGAGAATACCAAGCCGTGTAGTAATTTAGACCGATGAAATCGTATGATCCTTTAACCAATATGGATTGCTCCTTGGTGAATTTCGGTAGACGATTATCGACTATCATCCTCATGGTCGTAGGATAATTTCCATGAATCAAGGGATCCATGAACCTAAACGAATCATATCAAGAGAAAATGGTTACTTTAATGCATGGTTAAATCAAAAACCATGATGCAGGGCTAAGTTGATGGCTCACCATCCAAAGATGAAATCCATAGCTCGTTGTTGTGCAAGCGCGTCGGCTTTCGAAGAACTGTAAGGAATGAACCAATAAGTAACCAGGGTTATACCAATTGAACCCTTCTGCTTTTCCTGCACGGTAAAAACATCATAGTTTACATCAAGCCATGCATGGTAAACCATGGTAACTTTGCTGATGAGCTAATTGAAGCTCAGTTTACCTGATACTTCTCTTTGTATAATTTCACTGCAGCAGCATGAGCAAGTATGATGTGGTGGGTGACAATGTAGGGTTCAGTCCCGGAATTGCCTTGACTGCAGTTTCCAACATGAGGGGAGCACCGGCCGGGGGCGAATGTGCCCATGGCATAACCCCTGGAGCTGTAGGCATATGGCTCATTGAACGTGGTCCAGTACTTCACCCGATCTCCGAAAAGCTTGAAGCAAAGGTCAGCATATTCGACGTAATCTTCTCTGTAATCGTCATCAAATAACGCAAATTTGGTTTTTATGTGCCTCTTGGTTAATGTTTGGATAATAACTACTGTTGCTTACACAATGTTTGGGCTTAAAAAGCCACCATATTTGCTTTCCAATTCTTGAGGAGTGTCCCAATGGAAGAGGACTACAAAGGGCTTGATGCCTGCTCAAATTTAGATGTCAACAAGTGGACAGAAAATTACTATTATACTATGAAAATTTCCCACGATAAAATCTTGAAAATGATGCAACGAATTGACTAAGGATGTCACCATTACCATGGGCTAAGAGCTCATTGATGAGGTTATTATAAAAATCGACGCCTTTTTTATTGATTCCGCCGCTTATTTCTCCAGCTACATCAGAAAACAACATCAGTAATTGAATAATAATACATCATTAGTGAAGTAAAACAAGTCAAATTAAGATAAAACTTGTTGTCCCATACTCGGTAGGATCCTTGACCAAGAGATGGAGAATCTAAAGGCCTCCATGTTCAAACTTTTCAAAAGCTTCACGTCTTCCTGCAATTCAAACCTTCTAGTTAAGAAAGCTAAAGCTTAAAAAAATAATAAGAAGAAGAAAAAGTCCATGGGCATGGATATCATTCAAACACCTTGTATCGATGATAAAGGTCGACGGCTTCGTCGCCATTGCTATGGTCCAATATCTTTTCTGTCCATCAGAAATGTTTCAAACCTTTAAATGATGAATCGGATATTAATAATAACAAAAATTAAGGGTTTGAAGGAGAGGAATATAGAGACCAGGGTGAGCATGAGTGAAAGTATCCCAAATGTTAGGCCCCTTTCCATCCAAATTCCAAGCTCCCTCATACTGCAAAACCAAAAGTCTCGGTATATCATTGTTACAATAATCTCCAAGGCAATGCTTATGGAAGTAAACCTGGTAGGACGCCGAGCCAGTTCCAAAGAGGAAGTCAGACGGAAAGTTGCTTCGGTGGAAGGTGGATTTGTTGGTGGCTACTGCCTCACCAACTAAGAGCAGAAGAAAAATAAGGCCATGGCTAAACATTAGCCCCATTGAGGTGGTGCCTCAAAAGTGTTTGCTTTGGACAGTGCTCTCCTCCTCCATTGGCTTCACTTTATATAGAGCAAGATGCTTGCGTAGATCCATGCCCTATGGTAAACTAAAACTACAAATGCCAAACACACTGCTATCCTTACCGTATAAAGGCATTAGACATTTCGAAGGACAATGATTAAGAAACGAGATCATTGCGATTAACCCGACTAGTATTTTCTGTGCTAATTATGCTAATCGTGATTGAGAAATTAGAAAAGAAGATACTGCGGTACAAGTTTTGAAGTAATGAAGTTCTCCAAATACTGAAGTTAAGCCGTGCTTCAACGTCTAGAGCTATTTGGAGTAGACGTGAATGCCTTTGATCGTTTTGGCAGTGGCCCATCAATGACAGCACTGTACTGTAGGATGGGGTGGTCATTGGGTGGAAAATATGTTACGTGACATTAAACCATGTAAATCCAGTTAATTTGGTGTAATACGTGGGAAAATACTAGCCTCTGATACTGAAATATTCCAGCTGAACCTTATCCATATTGTTCCACTGATGACCAATCAGTAATGTTGGTAAGGTCTTATTTGGATCGGGACTCTGAATGCGATGATCACGAGCTAGTATAAGTCTGTGCTAGTCATACTAACTCATGATCATCATATTCTTAATCCCAATTGAGACATTATTTGAGTTCTACATGTTCCCTTCAATCTCATCAACCCAAATGGGGATTTTTATTGAATGGTCATCAAGGACTACAAAGCATAAAATCAGAAAATCAACTCAAACCACACTTCTTATTTGAATAACAAGAGTGAGTCATCACTCACGGGAGGAAATTAATCTCGGAATAACATCTTCACTCGTTCATCAATGATTCTTCTCGAGGAACTTTTTGTACCAGAGGGCAGATTTCTTCGGGTATCTCTTCAAGTTGTCACTGCGGTCGACGTAGTTGATACCGAACCCGACCGTGAATCCGGCGTCCCATTCGAAATCATCCAAGAATGACCATGCGAAGTACCCCTTCACGTTTGCTCCTTTCCTGTAATCAGAGTTAAGTAGATGGATATTGAAGATGAAATGAGAATTGCTATTTTCAAGAGGAGTAGACAACTGAATAAATTGACAAACCTAATTGAGCTAAGCAGATAGCGAAGGTGGTCTCGGTGGTAGCGCACCCGAACCTCGTCATTCAAGGCCTGCTCAAGAGGCACTTTCTTGCTAGTGTCGTCATCAACTCCTACCAACGACAAAAGTTATGCTCAATAACAGATCAAATTTGACTGCTTACTAGAAAAAATTTACTTTCTAGATAATCTGACCATTTTCTGTGATGTACATGATGGGGTCATTGTATTTGGTTTTGACGTACAGCATGAGATCTCTTATCCCTTGTGGGTAGATGAAGAGCCAATCTGAAGCAGCCTGTAATGCATTTTCAATCCATTTCAGTATAGTTAATCATCATTTTCAAACAGAGACAATCAAAATTCAAAGAAAAAAAATGAAAGATTTTACCACAGGGCCGATCGCTTTACCTAGGCGCACACCAGTCACTATTTTCGAAAAGAAGATGATAGGGGTAGTCACATGAAGAACACATAACACATGAAAACTGAACTGAAAAAGGCTTCTTGTTAATTCATACCTGAGTTATTAGTTTGCGGATCAGTAGTATAGCTCGTGTTAAGGAGACTATTAGAAGCAGGAACGCTTTGAGCATACCAAGTGGTGTAGTAATTTACGCCAATAAAATCGTATGATCCTTTAACCAATGTGGATTGCTCCTTGGTGAATTTCGGTAGACGATTACCGACGATCATCCTCATGGTCGCAGGATAATTTCCATAAGCCAAGGGATCCATGAACCTAAATCAATCATAACAAGAGAAAATGTTAACCTAATGCATGGTTAAATAAAAAACTATAAGGTAAGGCTCACCATCCAAAGATGAAATCCAAAGATCGTTGCTGCGCGAGCGCATCGGCTTTTGAAGAACTGTAAGGCTTGAACCAATTAGTAACTAGGGTTATACCAATTGAACCCTTCTGCTTTGCCTGCATGGTCATGAATTCATCATTGTATGCATCCAGCCATGGATGGTAAACCCTAGTAAATTTGCTTATGAGTTCACTGAAGCTTAGTGTACCTGATACTTTTCTTTGTACAATTTCACTGCAGCAGCATGAGCAAGTATGAGGTTGTGGCAGGCAATGTAGGGTTCGGTCCCGGAGTTGCCTTGGCTGCAGTTTCCGACATATGACGAGCACCTGCCCGGGGCGAATGTGCCCAAGGCATAGCCCCTAGAGCAGTAGGAATACGGCTCATTGAAGGTGGTCCAATACTTCACCCGATCTCCGAACCGCTTGAAGCAGAGGTCGGCGAATCCGAGGTAATCTTCACTGCAGTTGTTATCGAATTTGGATGAAATTTGATTTTGTGCGTGTCTTGGTTAATGTTTGGATAATAGCTCGTGTAGCTTACATGATGTTTGAGCTGAGGAAGCCACCATATTTGCTTTCCAATCCTTGAGGAGTGTCCCAATGGAAAATGGTCACAAAGGGCGTGATGCCTGCTCAAGTATAGAGGTCAACAATTGGATAGAAAATTATTATTTGAGTAGAAAATTTGACACGATTAAGTCTTGATAATGATGCAAGAAATTGACTAAGGATGGCGCCATTACCATGGGCTAAGAGCTCATTGATGAGGTTATTATAAAAATCGACGCCTTTTTCATTGATTCCATCGCTTATTTTTCCAGCTACATCACAATCAACATAAGTAACTGATTTTTAATTCATCATTAGTAAAACAAAACAAGTTAAGGTAAAAGTGGCTGTCCCATACAAGGTAGGATCCTTGCCCAAGAGATGGAGAATCTAAAGGCCTCTATGTTCAAACTTTTCAAAAGTTTGACATCTTCCTGCAATACAAATCTCCTAGTTAAGAAAGTGAAGGCATAGGAAAACCAAAAATTAAAACAGAGTTTATGGGCACTGATATTAATTAGCCGAACACCTTGTATCGATGATAAAAGTCCTCGGCTACATCGCCGTTGCCATGGCCCAATATTTTTTCTGTTCATCAGAAAAAATTCAGAACCTTCAGATGATGTATCATGGATTGATGATAGTGTAAATGAGGGTTTGAAGGAGATGAAGATAGAGACCAGGGTGAGTGTGAGTGAAAGTATCCCAAATGTTAGGCCCCTTTCCATCCAAATTCCAAGCACCTTCATACTGCAAAACGAGAAGTGTCAATATATCATTGTTATGATAATCTAAAAAGTAATGCTTTAGGTTTCTGGATGGAAGCAAACTTGGTAGGACGCCGAGCCCGTTCCAAAGAGGAAGTCAGATGGAAAGTTGCTTCGGTGGAAGGGGGATTTGTCGGCGGCTATTGCCTCACCAACAAGGAGGAGAGGAAGAAGAAGGAGGAGGCCACCACTGATCCTTAGCTCCATTGTGGTGCCTTAAGTGTTTTCTTTGCACACTGCTTTCCTCCTCCAATGGCTTCACTTATATAGAGCAACATGCTTCGGTAGATGCATGCTCTTTGGTAGACTAATAATAAAAATTTGCAAGGTCTACTATAAATTAACAATTCCAAAGGATAATGATTTGAAGGGGAAGAAGTACAAAATTATAAAAAGAAAGTCTTGCATAGACATTGTAGATGTATTTGTTTCCAAATCAGAAATAAGCAGTACTTGTCTTTGCAGGTTTTTCACCATTCCTGCCTTACTGTACGCGAACTGACAAGTAAGAAAGAGTGCAAGAAAGATTTGTTCTTAATATACCATAAAAGTTGTTGGATCTTGCTTTCCGTGTGCCAGCAATTTGTAGCAATAGCATTTTCTTAAAGAAAGCTGACCGTCGCGAGCTCCTTTCCTTCCCGAGCTACCGATCTATTTTCTAAATATTAAAAAAATAAATAAATTATTTTTATTTTATTTTTTTAAAAAAATTATCATACTATTATTATTTTTATTCATTTATATATCAATAAATAATATAACCAAAAATATAAAAGTTTAAAAAAAATTTAAAACATTTACTAACTAAACTAACATCCAAAAACAAAAAATTTTTGTACTTTAGTTTTAATTTTGATCTTGACCTTGACTTTGATCTCGAGTCAAACGGTGCCTAAACGTCTAAAGATGCATTTGGACAGGTATTAATTAACGATATCATCCCAGTTAACCCGATCATCAATAGTGAATAAGAAAATAGAAAAGTAGTTATTGTGGTGCAATTTTTTTTTTTAGTCCTAAATTTATTGGTTGCCAAATGCCAATCATACGTTATTTGAGTTTTATATGGTTCAAAATAGATCCAGCAATATATGATCTCACATGTTAATTTAACTTGAATATGATTCGAAGTAAATGGATTCACATTTATTATAATCGAATTAGGGTTATAATTAGGTTAATTTAATTATAATATAAAAAAATTCAGGTCGTAATTAGATCAACTCATATAATCCTTGTATGATCCAACTATCCCATTTATCTAGTTAGACCATAAATGTGTTTGGTTGAGTCAATCAACTCATTAAAAAATTAATTCAATTGAAGTTATTTAATATTTTTAAGTAAAATTTTCTAATTAAATATTTTGTTATTAAAAATTAGTTTTTTAGGATATTATTGTTTTAATTTTTTAAAATATGTTAAAATTATTAGCGTTAGTTAAACAAGTTAGGTCGATTCGAATTGATTGAGATTAATTTAAGCAGATTTGAGTCAATTACGGTCATTATGATAGCTTTTGAATATGAGTTGCAACTAAGCATAAATGTGTGAAAAGCATTAAGAAAAACTGTTGGACCTATTTATGAAACTTATAAATGAGGTGGGATTTTTCACAAAATTGTCAAATGGAAGAACCCATTTGGCATACGAGTCCCTCTGTCCTGCGAATTCGTTTACAGAAAACGGAGAGGGCGGCCGCGTCTCGCGATTTAAAAAAAATTGAGAAAAGATTTTACGAAGAGGAGTTCAATGGCCACGTTAAGATCTCGCGATGATAAGTTCGGCATCGATGTATAGGTCGAAATTATTATAAAATTGAAATTCTCTGCTCTCTTACTTTCATTTAGTTTAATTTCAGCTCATTAGGTGATGTCCGTAGCCTAGAATTTAATTATCTGTGTTACATCTAATAGACTTGGTGTTAAGATAAAGTAACCATGATGCCGTCCCTTGATCTAATTTTAAGTAATACATCTAGTATTAGATTAAATTCAGAGGAACTAGTTAGCCTACAAATTAATGTATTCTTAAAAAATTGTGGTTAAAAGATTATGGTGTTAGAAGAGTTAATTTTTGTATTTATACTTCAGGTCCCAACAAAAAGTCTTGAGCCATACTCCTCTCCATTTTATGTGATCTTCTCGTCAAGTAAGTGAATACTTAAATTTTGATAATATTAAATTAATGATCTAATTAATAAAATTTTCTTTTAATAAGTATGAAATATAATTATATATTACATATAATTTTAAGTATGTTTTGATAAGTGAGATAATTATATTATATCTTATATTTATGATGTATTTACTTATTTTGAAAATATAAAACTCGCTATGAGAACTAAGAGTTTTGGCTACACTCAAAATTCCAATGTCTTTGAAAATGCCGTCATTAAGATATATTTTGGCATATGAACGTAATAGATAAAAAATGGATTTGATATGAGAAATAGCGTATAAATTTGGAAATGTGGAGGAATGAATCCTTAGCGCATATTTGGATAGTTTATTTTAGATTTAATCTTGATTTTGAAGTTGATAAAAGTCAGAGAATCACAAACTATTATCATCTTCGTGATTAACATTTGCTTCGCTTTTTAATGATTTGAATGTAATTCCTATAAATCAAGATGATTTGGGAGAAAATCACAATTACTTGAGTGTAGTTAAGAGGAAATAAATGATTATTATCAAGCAAATAGTATTAATTACTTTTATATTTTTAATTCATAGTTTTGGTACTTTTAGTATTGTATGATTATATTTTTGACCGTGGATATTTAATATATTTTCTTTCTACGTAAATTTATGGTTTTATTTTTTATTGGGTGTCTTTCTATTATTTGTGTTTCTTCACTTCTTTGTTGCATAATAATATACCAAGTTTAATTTATTTTTTTGATGTAGACATATCTCTAATAATTTTGATGTAGCTATTCTCTCATTTATTTTAATCTTACCTGTCATTTGTTTTTCTATTACAAAGTTTTTTTAACAAAAAAGGGCTATCAAATATATTATAATGCTAATTTTTGTTTAGTATTAGTATTACAGTAATTTTTCAATGGTGTATATTTCTTAAGAAAAATAACACATTATTTGCTCATGTTAGCTGCTTCTATCAATTGAATAATATACACTCCACATATTATTGTAGAAGTTATTCTTGAAAGAAAGAATATTAAAAATAACATGTAAAAATTTTATTGTAATGGATGTAAAAATATTGATAGGGTGAAATATCATTTTATTGAAAAAAATTTTTGTGGCTTCTAAATTTGAAAATAAGAATAAATTATAATTAGTTCTTCAAGTTTCCGAGTTTCTGAGATTTTGAATGAAATTAGATAGAAAAAAAATAAATTCTGAGTTTTTGTTTAATAAGTTTGGTCTACTGAACTATCATATTCAATTGATTGAAGTTACGATTTGAACGATCAAATTATAATTACTAGCAGTGCTTTATGGGTGATGCTTTCTCAGAAATGCCACCAATAGTTTAATAATGCTAATACTTTCCTATGCTACAAGAACCGCCAAGAAAATCCTTTAGTAGAGTAATGCACTATTTAGTTTAAATTGAATAAATTGATCAAATTGAAACTACATAATTGATTTAGTTCGATTTATTCGGTTTTCGATTCGGCATAATTTTTAAAAGTAAAAATTTCAATGTTAGGTTTCGATTTTGGTTTTTTATTTTGAAAAATTATAAAAACTAAACCGAACCGAATTACATATACATACATACATAAATATATATGTGTGTGTGTGTGTGTATGTAATATTAATTTTGGCTTTGGTTTTTATTTCAATTTGAATTTGATTTGAATTCAAACTAAAAAAAATAAAATCAATTTAAAATTTTAGTTTTCAATTTAAAACCGAACCAATCGAAATATTTTGATTTGATTTTAGTTCAATTTTTATAGTATTTTAGTTCAGTTTGGTTTTTGAATTGTTATTTAAAACCAAAATTTTCAGTTCAATTTAATAATTCAATAGACTTAATGCACAATCTTATACCTTAGAAACACTTTACGCTAAAATTTCCGATGTTGATTTCGACAATAATCAGAAACACTGTAAAAAAAAGTACCACCAGTATTCCATTTTTTTTTGCAATGAATCATGCATGTGAATTTGACAAAAAATTATTTACTTTTTGTCATTGATTTGAATTTATATATTTTGAACTTAAAAACCATGTATGTATTTTTAAGTAAAAAATTCTTAATTTGTAAATATTGATTGAATCTTGGTATCATGATTGGTATTTAACTTTATGGTCTTCTATTTTATTCTTATTTTGACCCAATCGTTGGAATTAATAATGATCATGTCAATATGTACGTAAATTCCTATTAAAAACTAATTTCACTATCATCCATAAACATCATAATAGCAACATATCTTTCATAAAATCTTTTTCATAGGATATTCTTGATTTCTATTTCGACTTCTAGCTTCAATTATGTCAACTTGTATATTATTTGAATCATCAATTGCATATGTACCTACTATTTTGTGTAAAAAACACTAGTCCCATTATATTTATCTTGATAAGTAATTATATGGATGACACATTATTTTATGGGTTTAGTTTTTTTGCTCCTATTAAAATTTTCTAAATTCTATTTTGTGTTGCTTGTTTGAAGTTTTGAAAAAATTTGATTATACTTAAAATTGATTTCGAAAAAAATATACTATATCTAAAAAATATTGCCTTAATATAGAATTACTCATTCTCTTACACACCGTTTGGTTTGGGATCAAAAACAAGATCAGTATTTTTCAGAATTTTTTTTTCTTACAAAATTAATATTACTTATTTTACACCGTTATTAAATTAAATTATTATAAAAAAATAAAATAATTTTTCAAACTTTAAATTATTTTAGCGTTAATTTTAATAAAAACATATTAGTTTACAAAAGTGGTTCACTAGTTTTGATCCTAAACCAAACAGTGCCTTATAGATTTTGTCAATTAATTTAAATTTCTAAATATCAATTATGTCAATAAACTAATGTGAAATTTCACTATAAATTTATTTATTTTTGAACTTAGTCGACGTGTAAGTCTAAAGTAAGATAATTTAAATATATTTAATAATTATGTCAATGAAGATTATTCTTTGTGTATAATTTTTTGTATAGATTTAAAATTATGATATTTCATGTTTATAGAATTTCAACCTTATAAATATACAATATTGTCATATATACAATCTTATAAGTTTCAAATTCGAGGTATGATAAAATATGACTTTGTGTTTATCTAGTTTCATTATGATTCCCCTAAGTTGATAAACTCATTGTAGAGAAATAAATATTCTCATGAACCAAACCAACACAAGGAATTTTAAGAGAGATCATTTTAATAAAACAGCAATATCCTTGAGAGCACTAAAGAAGTCAAAATAATCCAAAATGATGTTCTCAAGCTAATCACACTGATACTTTAAGAGGATCAATGGGGATATATACTTTCCATCAACCTTGCTCGAATGAAGTGACGTGTGAACTAGCAAGATCTGGAAATTAAGAACCCAAAATAAATCACAAGCTCATAATTAGCAGTGGTCAACCAGTTTGTTTTGTCTGTCTTGCGTACTTAAAAATACTCTGATGAAGGGGAACATGGAATATTAGCACTAAGAAACATATATCAAATTCCAACATACAGTTGGTAAGGAAAGTATCTGTTTCTTATTGCAACCAGATCTGCATCAATTCCAGCAATAGGTCAATAAAAACTAGTCTAACAGAAGAGAGTGATCCTGTACCATGTTGGTGTTAATAATAGCTTTAATCATGTAATATTGAAGGAACATTAGGCACCATGTAGGGACTTAGCTGGATTTTCCCTACAATAAAGGGGATTACGTTGAAAAGTACATGAGAATGATAAGATATTGGCAGAAGTGGTGCTACTATATTCCTCTCTTTCCAAGATGCTTGATCACAGATGGAATATGCAAGGACAAGAAGTGCATCATATAATTATTTGTTCCTATAAAAATCCCTGTTGCATTAGTTTTCAGCAACTATCAAGGGTGTGCTACCTGTGCGGGTCAATAAAATACTTCAGACAAGAGAGGACTCCATATGCATATTATATATGTGCAACTGTCAAGACACCAAGCATTTGCTCAATGATTATATCAACCTCTACTTCATTAAATGCCATGAGTTCAAGACTTGGAACATGCTTTCCTGTGTTGGCAGTCAGCTCACCCTTCGGTTGTGGGTTAGCTAGGGCATAGTTGTGCCTGCCCACCTACTTAATACTTCCAGCAATTATGCTTCCAAATAAAGCTTAAAAAATGAATAAATGATTTTAGAAAGACTCCTCACCTTCCTTAGCTTCCGGTTGAACTTGACAACCTGTCTTTACCTGTAACCTCCACACTGCCAGTATCTTTCACTTAATAGAACATCAGACTGAAATCTTTTACTTCACTCTATTGGATGATCCTCAATGGCTGCAGCTTAACATTATAGAAAAAAGAAATTAAAATGTCTTATCAGCTGAGCATATCGAGATTTTGTTGAGATTTCTGTGATGTCTCAGTGTCTCTTGCTGGCAGCAGATCACCAGCAGCATGTCAGCATTTGTTTATAGTGATGAGGCATGATGCAGAGCATCAGCACAATTGACTTCTGAAGTAACATTGAGAAAACTGAAGAAAAATCAACATCAATCTTCAGGAACACATTTCTAGTCTAAGCAGATTATAGCTGCATTCATTGATTGAAAAACTCCGAGCTTCAAGCCAACAACCATAATATTGATGCAGAACATGATTAAAGAGTCATATCCATGAGCTCTTTCAACAAAACCACAAACAAGCATAGCTAGTAGGATCTGAAGCTACCAGATCAGTAAGAGCTTCGGAACCTTGGGATCTTAGACAAAAGCACCAAAACGTAGGTTCCAACAGGACAGTATGCCAAGAAGCAAGAGCTTCAGATCCATTGGATCTTAAACAAAACGTTAGGCAGAGAAATTCAGCTTCAGATAATGGCCTCTAGAGAGACCAATGCATACCATGGCCATGAACATGACAATGACAACTACCATAACCAGATTGATCATATTCTCGGTCTGGACCATTGTCAAGGTGCTGCCGGTTCCCTTGAAGAGCAAGGTCAAGCTCACTTGAGAACTGAGCATCACTGGCATGTGGTGCATGCCCCATACACACCTGATGGTGCACTTCATGGGAGCTGCTATTCGCACCATGACCCCGCAAAGTATAAGAATGTGCTGAGTTGTTGTCAGCAATAGTCATTGGAGCCATTGGTGTGGATTCGAGTCTAATGCCAGGTGGCACATTTGGAGCATGACTGCACCATGGCTGGGTTGACAGAAGAGAGAGAGCACAGCTGGAATCAGAGACTGCTACAAAGCACCCGACTGGTGGAACATCCTGGTTAGAGAAGAGTGCCCCGCCCATCGAGCCCTGTATGCAGTGATGGGCCCCATGATCCGGAACTCTGGTCGGAGGGCCAAACCCCGCTTGCCAGTTGCTACCAGCAGTTCGATCACTTGGCCTAAGACCAGGCCACACTTCTCTTCCCAGAGGTCTTGGGTAACTGAAGTCCATAAGAAAGCTTCTGTATCTGCTGCTTTCATCTGTTAATCAACAACAATCAATATGAAAAATTTTAGGAGAAAACTAAGTATAAATTCAAGAGTTCAAGCAACTAATTTGGTGAATTCAACCTTGAAAAGGAGCGAGCCGTCCATAACATGATGATAGAGGAACAGAAGGTGGCTTCCTTCGACGCTCATTATGGCCAGCCAAGCGTCTGCGGCAACTGCGTTTTCCTTGATCAAATTCAGATAGAAGGTGAAACCTGCAGGGACTCAGAAGAACTTATTTGTAAGCTGCACGAGAATGACACATTTCTTAGATTTTACATTTTATGTGGCTGATATGAAAACATGAAAATGCAAGAACCAAGCAACATTGCTACCCACGACAATGAAGAAAGATTTTGCTTTACTGCCAGATTATAGAGATAATCTTTATGTTTATGTTGGTACAGATAACCTTCTTGATATAACTGTTTAATATATGTTAACCCTGCTTTTCTTAAAGCTGCTTCAAAATATACAAGATAAAGCCATGTCCCATGTGAATGATGACCAATAAGAGGTCAGAAAACAGCATTCAAGTTAGTAATACTCATTACATCCGATGTTTCCGAAGATAATAAAATCAGTAATATCCATACTGATTACACTACTATATCCACATTCAGTCCATTTATGATTTCTTTCATTCGTAGTAAGCACACAGGTGAAATCATCAATATTTTGGCCTGAACAAACTTCAGTTGATGCATGAAATTTACATAAGATCTGCAATAGAGTCCAACTATACACTATATATATATATATATATATATATATATATATATATACTTCCAAAAAATCATCAATATGTTAGCCTGAACGCACTTCAATTGATGCATAAAGCTTACATTACATCTTCAACTAGTTGATCATCAATGGTAATTCCTTGCTCTGCAATAAAGTCAAACTCTTCAATATAGTGATATTTTTCTCCATTAACCTAACCATACAACCTTGTAGTTTCTTCCATCACTTAGGAAACTGCCTCCATACCTACCTTGGTGGCTACCGAGTCAGTTTTATCCCCTCTCAAGAAGCATCCAAACCCACACCACGATTGTAAACAACTTGTCTTTTATAAATAAACACAGAAAAAAGAGTTGATCAGCAGCAATATGGCATTATTTGCAAATAGCTAACTCTAGAAAAGTTTATACCGTTGTTCTGTTCCAATGCAGTTTTTTTTTTTTTGGTAAACACAGAAAGTTGACCCTCCTCATTGCCCTACTCTACTTCAAAAAATAGAACCATCTTGGAAGTTTAATCTCAATTTCCTGCCCAAAAGGAGAACTATAGCTCCATTCATTTGAAAATTCATGCAGTTACTTGGTACCATTCTTGTGCTCATTGAGAACAATGCCTGAACAGAGAACCAACAAAACTTGTGTTCCCAAGTCCTTATTTTATCTTATTATGCACACAGACTATCCGTCAAGTGGCTGGATACAATTAAAAGAGTCAGGAAAAAAATGCAACACTGAAGCTTTGAGAGATGGAAATTGTTAGAAGTAAAACAAAATAGACTGCTGTCTATATTTCTCAGAAAATGAATAAAAATAAGTAAATAAACTCTCAACATCAGTCAGAATTTTTTTTTTTTTGTTCTTTCCTGAAAACTGTAGCTTATACTACCACATGCAGGTTTTGAACAAGCAATTTCTGAAAAGGGTTTCTTATGAAAAGGCCTATCAGATTGAAACTACTATTCTACAATTTCGAACATGTATACTCTTGATCTTATTAATCCTAAAAATTCTTCATTCAGAAATATGCCAAGCACACATATTGATTTTGGCTTCATGCATACATATATATTTAGGGTAACCATGACAAGCTCATTATGAAACACAATAAACCTCACTAATCATCCACTAAATAATGGTGAAGGACAAAACAAACCTAACAATACCAATTGAAACACAGCTGCAACATAAAATAGAAATGACTGCTAAATTTCCATACATGAGACCCCTGCTGCATCTTAGCATCATTGACTTATCAATGTATGCTTTTTTTGATACAAAAGTGATGAATATCCTCCTTTATAGGTGGCATCCTTGAATGATCCCTCCACAGAATTTCCTATACACCAATTAAGCATTAAAATGGCTATTAGTAATTACACGGAGCCATTCCCACAAACCCAAATGATCCCTACATTTTTCTAATAATAAAAAAAGCTTTCATAACTCTCTGTACTGACTTCATGAGCTTAGCTCCAATCAACAACAGATATATCACACATGAAAATATTTGTAATTTCTTGATGTCATTGAATACGCCCTTTTTGATTAGTCACAGAAAATCTAACTCAAAAATCTAAGAAACAGAAATATAGCACTTGATAGATTTGATGCAAGCCACTACATAACATCCGTAGTGAAAGCATAATACCATCAGAGCAGTTCCTCAGAGAGCTAGACTGAAAGCTGTCAATAATTCAGAATCACAATCCCTCCATTCCATATCTGAGCACTTGTATCCTTCCTTCAGGCTACTCCAGTCTGTTGGAAATTCCCACATAATTATAAGACCAATTCAATCCATATACCAGTTCATGAGTGTTACATTGGGCATTCCTTTTTTTTTTTTTTTTTGCTAAATCCATAACAAGCATTTGAGTTCATTCTCTGACCTTCTACCAAAATCCATATTCACTCTTTTCACAACTCAGACATGAATCCTTGCTGCTGCTCTCAGAGAATATCCTCATAACCTTGATTGAAATTTCTGTGCCATCATGGCATTTACATAAACTTCACATACCATCTTTCATTCTCTTCTGTTCATTCAAATCCTACTGCCATTTGCAATTCAACTATACAGAATCTATGTGATCCAACTTTATCTACAGACCAACTTACTATGGTTAAGCAGTAGACTCCATTGCATAAACTTCCGTTTCCAACTCTGCAAGGATCTGAAATCCAAAACAAATGAATGAAGAGAAACTTACATGTCCTTCAAAAATTGACCAACAACCACAAAATGGGAAAATTAAGGAAAATCCAAACAAACAAAATTCAATAGACATAGCACACAAATAGCAAGTCAAATTTAGACCACAGTTCAGTATCAACTCTGTAAATCTAAATCCCTGTCCAAATTTAAACAAAAAAAGAAAACTTGTTAGGATCTCCATACTGACCAAAAGGTCGAACCCACCTCTAAGAATTAAAAAGAAATAAGAGCAGAGTGAATGATCAGATAATCATTGAAATATGTTACAAAAAATTCTCCAAATAAAAAGATTAACATAACTGGTTTTTTTGTTGGGTAATGAACATAACTATTTTCATAGTACGAAAAATAAAGAACAACTACAAAAACAATCCATCATCAAAAATAAGGGCAACAGAACGACTAGACCAGAAGATGGATCTATCTTTAAACCCAATACAAGGACAAGACCCAAATAAACCTAACAAACAACAGTGAAGAAACAACGACTCCACATTCCTGAACTGAATCTTGAAAAAAGAAGTTAAATCAGTCAAAACCATAACCCACATTCATGAACTTAACACCTCACAAAACACCTTCAGAACACTAATCAAGTACAAATAATATAGTCCTCCATGACCTACATCCATCCAAAATGCAAATCAAACCCTAATTTTAGATCCAACCATATCATCATCACAAGCGACTAATTATTCAAAAAAAAAAAAATAGAAATAGCAAAAGAAGAGGCTAACCTGCTACATTGCTGACAGAAACGCTGCTCCAGGCCAGCGACCACAACCTTGGGGGACTTGGAGTGCATTCCACAAACCCTATGCCTAGAGTAGTAAGCCTTGGCATCAGTCAAGTCCACCTTGCACCCCTCCACCTGGCACCTGGGAGGCTGCTGCGCCGCCTGCGCCGCCGCCTTCCCCTTCTTCGTCGGTGGCGGCTTCTCCGGCTTCCCGGAGCTGCTCCCTCCTCCTTCTTCATGGTACACCTTCTTCCCACCACTCTCCCCAGAAGAGCCTGAACCCTTCTCCATTCTCCTACTCCTGCTTCCAATCATCCATGGCCATTGAGGAGGCAATGCAGATACAGAGGAGAGAGAGAGAGAGAGGGAGACACGGAACAGATCTCTCTCACTGGGGTAGTGGGGTTGTGCTGTCACTGCTGAAAAAGGCAGACAAAGGCAGCAGCTTTGGTCACTGCACAGTGGAAAAACTAAAAAAAAACCAGATTTTTCCTTTCTGGTGGTTAAACTGATAATAAAAAAAAAGGAGTGATTTTGATGCAAGCACAGTGTTGAGACAGTGACTGAACAGTAAGACAGCGACAATTGCGACTCGAGTTTTCTCTTTCGTTGGCTGGAGAGTGTTTGAAAAGTTGCATGCTATTTTGGGTTTTTTTTTTCTTGATTTGTTTTTCTCCGACAGGATGTGTTGGATTTGTGTTGGCGCGGGAGAATCTTTTGGGCTGAGATGTCGGGGGTGGATTCGGATTGGATTGAGCAGACTTCGTTTGGGATGTTGCGCTTGCTTCCTTGGAAATTGAATTGCAAATCTAGATATCAATAGAATGGGATTTGGTGGTGAGTGAAAGGGCTAATCTACCCTTGACTTTTTTTTTTCTTACTGCTAATAAATATTGCGTAATTTTTTAAAAGTGGATTTGAAAATAATTATTTAGTTTGGTAGAACAAGACATGCAACCCTTAGCACCCGCACTCAAACTTGTTAGCATGAATGTATGATCAAACTTTAATAATGTTATCTAAAAATAGATTATTTTCGATAATTTTAGTAAATTAATGATCAAAATTAAAATATTAAATTGTCATTGTTTGTTTTTGAAAAATTGCTCCCAACTTGATTTTTTTCTAACCGTATTTTCTACTTCAGAGGTAACTAAAAAATATATTTTAAAATATATTTTCGATTTATTTTCTATTTTAAAATTTAGGATTTATTTTTTTGAACAACACAAATTTATCATTAAAGTTTTGTTTTCCGTAAGACTTAAACCAATGATTTTTCATGTAAAAGAGATTAATATAATTACAAAGTCAATGACCTCTCACATAGGATTTATTTATAACATAATAATTGTGTGTGTTTTCTATTTTTGTGATTTAAAATATTGAATTAGTGTGATTTCAGACCGGAGACAACTTTGGTTATAATTTTTTATTGATAATTTTTTTAATTTGTGTTAATTCCATGAGAACTCTAACTAATTGAACCATTATCCTATTTTTTTTGAGTAATTTATTATGTAGTTGATATAATTACTTTATTAAGTACGATAGAGAATGACTTCGGTCCGAAAGATGATGTTATAAATTATTATCCTTTTTATTTGAATATTCATTTTGTAGATCTTATTTGAGTTGATTTTATTGTGTTTCGATTAATGAAGCACGTGATGTGTTATGGTTGCTCCATCCATGTATCCAATCTGTGGTGTGGAGGTATGATAAAATATAATAAAATATAGTGAGAGCACAATGAAATATGGGTGGGATACAATAGAGGTGTAGTGAGATATAACAGGACTTTGTGGAATATGAGTGAGATACAATAAGAGCACAATGGAATGTTAGGAGATGTTGATGGAATACAAGGGATATGGTGGAGGGCACGATGGGATATGAGAGAATATGAAAGGATACAAGGGAATACTAAGGCATATAGTAGTGGTATGGTGATGGTAGAGTGAGATATGGTTGGAATGCAGTACTTGCATGATGGGATTCATAGAGATTCATATGGGATACAATAGGGATATAATGGGATAGGTGAGATACATGTGAGATGCGACAGGGATACAATTATATATAGTAAGGGTATAACATGAGCTAAGTGGGACATAAGGGGATCATTAGGAAGATAGAGAGAATCCTTGTAGGATACCAGGAGCCATAGGACCTTGAAAAAAGAAAAAAATATGATATCGATAGTTATTTTTTGTGTAACAAATCTCTTGACTTATGATAAAATATACTTATAACACATGAAGGGTTTTGAAAACAAAATCTAAAAATAAAAAGAATCAAATATGAATATGACCATGATAAGAAATTTATTATGGAGTATAGCAACACATCTCTAACTAAGTTCATATTACATATAAAGAACCATTGCCGCAATTCCTTTGTGCTAGATTTCATACTGTCCTATATGATTATGAACTTAAAGCCAAAAAAATATGTGCTACTAAGGATTGAGAAGTAATACTTAGCTATGTTTAGTCTCTTAGTTAGTATGATATTGATAGTTCATTTTTTGTATAATAAGTCTCTTGACTTAAAATATAAGATACTTCTAACGTATTGAGGCTTTTGAAAGCAATACCAAAAAAAATGAGTTTTATATAAATGTATCTATAATAATTCTAGAAAAAAAAAACATAAGGGTAAAATTGAAAATGAGGTTGAATTTATATATATTGATAATAAGAAAATGATATGGTTGTCAACAAGAGATGATAAAATTAAGGATGAAAATGTGTTAGAGGAAAAAAATGAAGTTAATGATTGTTACCCACATGATAAGCAATATAATATAGTAATATTACGAGATAGAAAACATTAAAGACTATAGAGGATAATTGAATAGCAACATAACCAATATTGGTTTTAAGCGCGGAAAAATATATGAAGATGTTTATGTATTTGTAATTGTCCAAGGAATCACTCTATTGCTAACAATTTTGAGTTTTATTTCAAAAAGAATGACCCTATTAGAGTAACTACCAAGTGTTGTATTGAGAATTACCCATAGAACATGCATGCTTTTAGATTATTGATAACAAGACATTTGAGAGCAAAAATCTTAAGAATATATATACATGTTCAAATGTGAATAAAACAAAAATTTTAATGGCCTTGTAGTCATAGATCACAAATCATGTCATTGTTGAGGTAAAGACAAATTAGTGTTATCCCCAACTATTGTAAGGAAGAATTTTAAATAAAAACATGGGATTGATGTGACCTACCGTAGATACTACAGGAGATTTGAGGTTGCAGTGAGTTAACTGCATAATAGCGTTGAGGAGTCTTTCAAGTATACACTATTGGCTTTAAAAGTGGAGATAGAAAGAGAGAAGGTTTGAGAGATTTTCCATTTGATTTTGTATGTATTGAGGGTTTTAAGAAAGGATGTAGACCTTTACTAGGTTTTGATGGTTGTCATCTAGAAGGAAAGTTTGTAGGAAAACTTTTATTTGTTGTTGTAGTGGACGGGAATAATGGATTGTTTTCTATTGCTTTTGCTATTGTGGAATTTAAGAGTAAAAATTCATGGTTGTGGTTTGCAAAGAATGCACATAGAGCTTAAAATGTGGACTATGATAGATTAGTTGTTATTAGTGATATTGATAAGAGTTTGGCAGAGACATTTGCTATTCACACGTCATTTGTTGAGCACAAAATATGCATGATGTATTTATATAAAAACTTCAAAAAAAACTATTACGATTAGATCTCAAGAGGATTGTATATAATGCAACATATTTTTATACCAAAGGAGTTTGTCAATTAGTTACGATTGAATTAAGATTTATATTACTAGAAAATCCAAACTACTTGAAAAAGTTGAAGAAAAAAATAAGTTCTTAATTTAAAGAAGTTTGTAGGCAATAATGCATAACAAATAAATTGTCTAAATCCTTCAATGCATGGGTTGTTGAAGAGATTAAATTGCGACTAATCGTGAACTTAGATGATGCAATAAGGAAAAAATGAGGTTGGAAGACAATATAGATAAGAGAATTAGCAACGAGATGGAAGGGTAAACTTGCGTTGATGGCAGAAAAATATATCATTGATATAAATAAAGACATACGTGGATACATGATCTTTAAGTCTTCGCCACCTTTTCAATATTAAAATGAGAGAAGGGCAATAATAATTAGTTATTACCTATTGAAAGAATGACTTAACAACATTTTCGAGTATGAGTTTTGACTACAAACCTAATAGTTTTTTGAAGCTCCAAAAACCATTTGGAGATCAACTAGAGTAGACTCAGTGATAATGACACTAGGAGTTCTTGTAGTCATTTGGAGATTGATTGGAGCCCGAGTAAAGAGAGTAAAGATCAACCAAAGCCAAAGTAGAGATCACAAAGAGAAATCAACTAATGCAAAAAAGATTTTTTCTCTTTCCTTTATTATAAAGACTCTATGGGTATTTTAGATATTTTAAATATTTATAATGTTGTCGAAGAGAATATTCACAAAATATTATCTTTTTAATGAAAAATTCAAACCAAAAAGGGATATACACAATGTAACCAATAATCAAGCGTTATATATAAATTTTATTTTAGACAAATTATATATAATTTCAAAAGTTTACAAGGACATATATGTAAAATACTCTAGTTTTATTAGGATAAATTTGTTCAAAAATAAATAATCTATTTTTGTGAGAGTTTAAAATAAATAATTTAACGGTTTTATTTTCAAAATTAAATTTATAATAAAAACAAATGGGCCCTATTAGCTAAATGGGTTTCTTAATCGGGCCCACCCTGTATCTTTTTTTTGCCAGTCAAAATTAGTGTGCTCCTCCGAAAAAGATCAAAATCAGAAATACAATTATAAATATATGTTTAACATGATGTCAAATTTTTATTTTGATATTATTATTACTGTTTATTATTTTATAATTATTTAGATAATCATTGCCATACTCTAAGCCCCACCAATACATATATGCTACCGAATAGAATACAAAATATTTTTATTTGGACCCTTCAAACTTTAAAATTGATGTGTGCAATTTTAAAATTTATTATTTTGATTCAAAACATAAAAAAATTCTGGCTTGGCATTCAATACAAGAAAAAACTCCAAAAAAAAAAAAACAATACAAGAAAACAATTGTGATCGAACTCTATATTTGTAATAATTTAGAAAATGCGAAGGATTAATACATAATTATTCAAACATCAAGGAGTTTAAAATGAAGTACCATACTTTAACGTTTTACAGGGTTTACATTGTAAAACTCCCACAAAGCAGCTGCACAATTCCGGGCCTGGCCTGGCCTGGACCATATCGATAGGCCCGGTTAAACCCTCGCCGGCTCAGCGGCCCTTCATCAGCAACGCCAAAACCTCTCCGCCGTCGCATCACCAAAAAAGGGAGCGCCTTTTTCTTCTCCGCTGAGAAAAAAAAAACCCAGCTTTTTTCCGAAATCCGGGTCCTGATGCTGTCCCTCGGGCTGGCCGCTCCCTCCGCCTCGCGGGCGGTCATCGCCGGAGCTCCGGCCGACCGGAATCCCGTCGGGTATGTAGATCCGTGTCCATCCCATTTCAACTTGTTCTTTTCTCTGTGATTTTTAGTTTCTCATTTCTATGAATTGGAATTATAAAAAATGATGGGTTTTGTTCAAATTTCAACGAAAGATTTCATTTTGGGTATGTTTTCCTGCGGTAGACGAAGCACGTGTTTGTGATTGATTTCTAAGTCAGATACTTCCTGCTGCTTTATTTAGGTTTTGTAGTTTTATTTGAGTTGAAGATTGGGTAGCATTTTTCACCAAGTGTTAGTGGAGTACCTTTGTTCGTGTATGGAACAGTTTAAATTGTATCTAAATTTTTGGGCAAGTCTTCCTTTTCAAGTCCTTTTTTGGAGTGTATGACAACTTTGTTATGGGGTCGACATTATTGTGTTTGATTAGTTCAAGGCTTCATTTTGGACTGTTAAGCTACTAAATTAGTTACATGATTGTACATATTTTGGTCCAAAACTTCATTTTGACGTGCTTTCTTGAGCTAGATTTTGCTTATATGTGGAATTGGCATGTTTATGTTTAATATAGTCCAAGGCCTCTGCCACGGATTTCCATGAAATAATTTTGAAATTTATACTCGGGAGTACGAGATTGTTTCTAACTACCTAAAAAATGTCTGTGGTTGTATCCGAATCCAGAATAGGACTTCATTTTGGATTGCTTCTCTGTCCTGGATGCTGAATTTATAAAGACAGCCTACATGCTTGTTTATTTTTCTTGGTCCAGAAATTCATTTGATTTGCGTTCTCAAACTAAAGATTTTGGAACTTCATAAAGAGAACCTGCATCTTTATATTTAAACCAAGTCCAAGGGTCCTTTCATTTGCTCTCAGAACCAAATTTGAACTTTTAGTGTGGAATGACATGGTTGTGGTTAACGTCTTCAACTCAGATTGCTTTCTTCATCTACTGCTAATTTTGTTTGATTGCTGAATGGATTTATCTCAGTACAAAATGTATGCTGTGCTGTTTAATCCATGTTATCCTGCGTCTTAGTGTTACAAATGAGATATTTATCTTTTTTAGTCTTCTTTTGTTTGTGCTGTATTTGACAACAGACATTCCGTTTCTTAGATTTGAATTCCATATCATAACTGTCGACTTGTGCTAAATGTAGCTCAAGTATTTCCTCTGATGGAGTTGCAGTAATGATAGCTTAGATTGCCAGTTTTCCTTTACTTCTTAAAGTTTCTTTTTTTGCATTGGACTTTTCTGCAGCACTCCATTTCTGTGCAGTCCCAGTTGCAGCAAAGTTGGAACATGGACATCCGGCTGTGCTCTCAGGTTAGGATTATCCCTGTTGTTGATTTATCGAATATTCTAAAAGCAGCTTTTTTTGCTATAGTATAACTATTTGAAATTAAATCAGGAACACCAAAAGACTTTATCTATGGTAAAGGGTAACATTTTTGATGTTTTATGTGCCTTGCAACAACTGAAATGGTTGGATTTTGAGAATTTATCTTCAGTGAATCCAATGACCTTGATCACAAATGCTTATTTGGTACAAGGTTATTTGGAAAACATCTGTGAAAATTGAAAAAGATTGATTTCATGCTTCTTGTAATTAATGGAGAGAAGAAAAAGATTCAAATGTCCTATTTAACACATCTAGGCATTTAACTTACTATGTGCATTTTTTTGGTCTTTCTATGCTTTAGTATCCTATTTCAGTTCCCCTCTTTTACTTTTCCATTGAGCAGGGGCAATTAAATTTCTCCTTTCAGATGGTACTGTATTTCCATTTACATACAATAGTCTGCAGAGTTGCCTTTCATTTACTTATTATTTAGCTATTTCTGGGATATTTAGTGGCCTCGACAATAAATGGTGGTCAATAATCAATTATTATTCTTTGGTGTATCCCATCCAGTTTTGTTTAATTGATTGCCTTCTATTTTCCTTGTTAATTTTGTTGCTTAGAGTTGGTTGTACTTTGAAGAGTACAAGAAAAGACATGTCCACTGGCCATATCTGTGCTGCTGTTGCAGGTAGTTTTTCCTTCTAGTGATTTATGATGCATGAACCTCTTTAAATGCTCATCGAAATATATACTTCTGTTTCCTATGTTCATTTGTTCTGTTCGTAATGCATCCTTGTCCAGTGATGTGTCAACTTAATTTAGTTAATTTTGTTCTTTTAGGTATTTCGTTTGACCAAACTATTGAAGATGTGCTCCCCAGAGGTGACATGTGGTCTGTCCATAAATTTGGAGGGACATGTATGGGCACTGCCCAGAGGATTCAGAATGTTGCAGAAATATCTATTGGTGATTCTTCAGAAAGGAAGTTGATAATTGTTTCTGCAATGTCAAAAGTGACAGACATGCTTTATGGTCTTGTATTCAAGGCTCAGTCAAGGGATGACTCTTACTTGTCATTACTTGATGAAGTTTTTGAGAAGCATGTGTTGACAGCAAAGGAACTTCTTGTGGGGGATGATCTTGCAAGTTTCTTATCTCACTTGCATAATGACATCAGCAACCTTAAAGCAATGCTCCGTGCTATTTACATAGGTAATTATGAATATCAATCATTTGCTTATAATCCATTACTTTTACTTTCTTAGATGCTAGATAGTGACAATGAACTGTAGCAGCACGCATTTGGCTTAAAGCAGCAGGGCATTCTTTTTCCCTTCACATTGATAATTATTCGAAGCATAGACAGAGAGGATGATATGCTGACATGTTCTTTGATTTCTGCTCCTCTCATCATAATATATTTCTCATTTTACTTGTGAGGGAGTAGTCCCTGGAAAAATGCCTTCATAGATGACTAGTTTTATTCAGTGCAGTTATAATTAAGGTCAAGATCAATTCCATGTTTTTTATGAGATCAATGAGAAAACAAGGTCATGAGGTCCTACAGCAGTGCATTATTTGTTGTTGTCAAATGCATGACTTACAAAACAACTATGTTGCAATAATCTTGTTGGCAAACTACATCAGAAAACATCCTCACCACTGATTGAGGTTTAGATAAAAATTTTCAGCTATGCTTGTCATCAAAACAAAAAAAGCTATATAGAGAACTTTTGTGAGATCCTTCTAGCTAGGGGTTTGCTTTAGTGATACATGAAAGCATGTTCTGTAGGCCAATTTCATGTTGTTATTATATATTCAGCTGGAGTTTCTTGAAGCACTTCCTAAAAGTACGTTTGGATACCCATTTCAAGGAAGAAAGATCAATGAGACCAAGCACTTTCATAGAAACCTATGTTAGTCTTTCTGATGATTCCTGAGAAAGAGTATGTGCACACTGGTGTCTCCTTCACTGACCCAACTAAATTGTACTTCAATTCCTCCCCATACCTGATATCATTTCTACAATGGGACTTCTGTAGAAAGTTTACCTCTTGGAGAGAATAATCAGATGAAGAAGGTGAGATGAACCATTTGCCTAGGGCATGGGATATTGGTCATTAGCCAGGAAAATTGTCTTTCCTTTGGAGTTCATTCTGGTTTCTTCCCAGTTGGCTTGTACATTAGCTTTTCCATGGCAAAGGATGCATGTTGTTGCTTCATAATATACTCAAAAAATGGAATAAAAGAAAGGATTGTGAAAAGGAAAAGTGTGTCCGTCTTCATTCCTGCTTAAACTGTAGTTGTATGCCAGCTTTCCCTCAAAATTGTGTTTGTCTATATACCTACATTCTTCTAGAGTATTGGTTTTTTCCTTGTTTTTAAGAAGCAATTGGAGACTATAGTCAGTGCTTTGTTCAACTTGTTCTGTTTTTGCTTTATTTTCTCAGCACTGATGCTTACCCACCTGCACTGATGTGCTAAGTATGTTCTGCAGCTGGTCATGCTACAGAATCTTTTTCAGACTTTGTTGTGGGCCATGGAGAATTGTGGTCAGCTAACTTGCTGTCATATGTCATAAAGAAGGTTCGGTTCAATTACTCTCATCAGAAATTTGAGAAGTTTGAAACCATAGAATGATCTTTGCCTCTAATCTCTATCATGCAGAGTGGAAGACCTTGCACTTGGATGGATACAAGAGATGTCCTTGTTGTCAATCCTACCACTTCCAATCAAATGGACCCTGAGTATCAAGAATCACTGAAGAGACTCAGGAAGTGGCTTGCTAAGAATGAAGCAGAGACTATAGTTGCCACTGGTTTCATTGCTAGCACACCCCAAAATATTCCTACAACTTTGAAAAGAGATGGAAGTGATTTCTCTGCAGCAATATTGGGTTCCCTTGTTAAGGCTTGTCAGGTGACAATCTGGACTGATGTGGATGGTGTGTACAGTGCCGACCCCAGAAAAGGTTTTGTTCCTTTGGTTCTTTGTTGTTGGTCATAAAATTATTTTATTTTGGTGTGGACAATTCTTCCAGATTAGTTTTATCCTCTTGATTATCAGAAGCATTGTTCCATAATCGTAAAATGCTTTTGTCATGGTGATACATGTGATGTATCCGTTCTTTTGCCAGTTGGTGAGGCTGTGATATTGAGGACATTGTCTTATCAAGAGGCTTGGGAGATGGTGAGTTCCTAGGCTTTTGTCTGTAGAATTGCTTGCAGTTCCTAGTTTAGAGTTGTGTTTTAAAATACCCTTCTTTGCAGTCATATTTTGGGGCAAATGTTCTGCATCCACGCACCATCATTCCAGTAATGAGGTATGGCATTCCTATACTTATTAGGAATGTTTTCAATCTTTCTGCTCCTGGTACAATGATTTGCCGGCAACCTGTCAATGAAAGTCAAGATGGGCAATGTTTGGACGAAGTTGTCAAGGCATTTGCTACCATAGACAATTTGGCTCTTGTAAATGTTGAGGGGTAAGAGGCTCTCTATGTTATTCTTGCAGATTAAGACCTTATGCTTGGTGATTTGTATTGATATGGTGTATTCAAGTGCTCATTCATTTGGCTTATTTCTGAAAGAACTGGAATGGCTGGTGTTCCTGGCACAGCAAGTGATATTTTTGGCACAGTGAAAGAAGTGGGAGCTAATGTTATTATGATATCCCAGGTACTCCTTGACTTCAATCCATCTTTTGTTGCCCATGTTTTATTTTACTATGTTGAACTAACAAGGAAATGTTACACAGGCTAGTAGTGAGCATTCTATATGCTTTGCTGTTCCACAAAAAGAAGTCAAGGCAGTCTCTGAGGTTTTACAGTCTCGATTTCATCAGGCCTTGGATGCGGGAAGGCTTTCTAAGGTGTGGTGTTGTCACTTTTTTTCAATCTGTATATTGCCTTTACCTAACGCTACCTAATACACTGCAGGCTCATTAAACAGCACTTTTTAGCGGTTCAAAAATGATTCTTTTATAAAACACCTAGCAGAAAATCGTTATTATATTATTCTACATTTTGATAATGGAACTTCTGTCAATGTTGCAATTCACATAAGGGGTCCTCTTGATTGGTTGTGGGCCGATGCCAATGATTAAATTAATCAGCCATAGGAAATTGTATAAGAAGATCATGTGATTGCGGAAGCTGCTTCATATTTCTGAGGAATTTATAGGAAAAAGCTTTTGAAGTTCTTTGGTAACAGTGTGATGACTAAATTGGGGAAGTTAGAGGATGTGCTATTGCTTGTCCAAAGTGGACTTTGGCAATCTGATTGGAACTAAATGGAACTTCCAAAAGAATAGTCGGATGGAGTCATGATTAGGATTCTTTTTGTATCCGAAGAGGGATGGCTGTTCAATTTCCTTTCATATATTCCAATAATTTTCTCTTTCCATTTATGGCAGCCTTTGGTTTAAATTTTCATTCTCTTTTGCTCCACCACTCATGCTTTTTCCACTCTTTTCTCCTGTCATTGTTTTCCTCTTGTCAGGTTGAGGTCATTCCGCATTGTAGTATTTTGGCTGCTGTTGGCCAGAAAATGGCTAGCACTCCTGGAGTTAGTGCCACTCTTTTTGATGCACTAGCAAAGGTATTGGCTTTGTTTTATATTATGGTATACAAGAACTACTTACCCGGTAGGCAATTATCTGACATAAAGTTAGGCGTACTAGAAAAGTGAATTAGAACGCAAATTTTTTTTTTTGTGCCTGATGAAATGTCTTTATCTGTTACTACTTTCAGGCTAACATAAATGTACGAGCTATAGCTCAAGGTTGCAGTGAATACAATATTACTGTGGTGTTAAAGCAAGAGGATTGTGTTCGAGGTTTAAGGGCTGTTCACTCAAGATTTTATCTCTCAAAAACAACACTAGCAATGGGCGTAATTGGCCCAGGTTTGATTGGTGGCACTCTGCTTGATCAGCTTAGGGATCAGGTGCATATAATTTTGGTTCTTTATTTTTAATATATACTTTTTTAATATCTTCTATGCTCTTGAGAATTTATTTTTCCAAATTATATTGTTTTATGCAACTCAAAATTAAAATCTGAGGTGGTGAATTCATGTGAAATCTTCAGTTCTATGTAGAATGATTTCTTCAGTGTGATTCTGTGACATTTTATAGCAATGAAACAATTGATTGAGACTTGGAAGAAGTTTGAGCTATTTATAAAGAGATATATCTTGGTACAAATCTAGAAATAGACAATTGGGATAGTATCTTGTGAATACTTATATGAATTGGAAAACAATGGACAAAACTGACAGAAAATAATTTAACCATCACATGTTCAATCTCTCCTCAATACTGATTTTCAATCTGATCAGTCAAAAAAATGAACTACAGTTTTAAGTTTCTGTTGGTTTACTGACAACTCGAGATATGGCGTTCAAGTTGTTGACAGTAGATTTGGAGCACACATTTGTCTAGGGGTGTCAACTTCTTAAGTTCTTTGGATCAGCTCCACCAATATATGCTAGTGCTTTAGCTTAATGAGCCATCCAAAAGAGCTTGAAGCATATGCATTCATTGGCATGTCTTTTCATGGGTTTTTTATATGACCATTAGTGTGTAAAGTTCATGAAGAGAAACTTGTTGAGGCCTCAGTTTCATCTTTATCTTCTTTCTATGTGCTCTTCAACAATGAACTCTTGAGGTTTGTGGAAGTTACTGGTCTTTGCTGAAAAAAAGAAGTTTGAAAGCAGCTTTGTATTGTTTCTGCGTGGATCCTGATCCAGTTAGTTTAGGGCTAACTGAGACATCTTAAAAGCCACTGACACTTGAGTTTCTGCATAACTGAGTAAGCATGTGATGCTGTTTTCCCCCCAACACATGGAATCATACTTTAAGATAATGTATATCTCCATCCAGCAATTCCTTGGAAATATATATTGCATTGGATTTGCCATTCTGTTTGTCGCCAGTTCCAAATGTTCATGAATTCCTTCAGTAATTTCATCAAACTTGATGAACTAACATAGTATATGATTCAGAAGCTGCACTAAATATTGCTTTAGTTTGGTTGGGCTTGTTTCGGTAGATTCATATACACTTCTCTGTTGTTGTTATTGTTGAAGAAATAAGTCGTGTACCACCATAGCCCATTAAGATCACACACAAAATCTTAGAAATCACACATATATGGTTAAATTGTTAAGCCCAATAAGAGTCTGAAAGAACTGAAAAAAAAGCGTGTAGAGCGTCAGTCGTGTGGTAGCTGAAGCTAGGGTTTCTAAAATGATGTATTGAGATGTTTGAGAGAGATGAATGAAAACTCTTATCCTTGATATTTAAAACCTAGTTTTACTCTAAAATTCTACATGGTATCAGAGACTTGAGTCTTGGAAGATCCCAAAGAGTAGGAGTCAACAAAGAAGATGACCTCAGGTGAGGATTGCAAGCCATATAAAGGAGGAAGCTTGTAGATTGCCATCACCAAAATTAAGGGGCTGCAAAACTTTTCAGGCAACAGTGGTCGAAATTTATCACAAGTCGCGCAGGAAGTGCAAGTTTGTCACAGACAAGTCAAACCTTGAAGACCAGAAATTTGAAGATTCAAAAGTTCTCTTTGATGATATCCGATATACAATCGGATATATGTCATGGATTACTTCTTGTAGAACATTAAAGGTTTTTTGTGAAAAGCTGCAAAGGATGTATGAAAACAAACCTAACTTGGGTTTTTAATATCCGCAAGCAAATATTCAATCTGAGAAAAGATAATAAAGATCTCAACTCATACTACAACATCTTAACATGTCTATGAGATGAGCTCGAGTACTTTAAATCAATAACCATAGAAGAGAGCATAAAAAAAATCAAGAACTTAAAGTCATAAAGTTCTTAAATGGATTAGATGCTCAATATCATTCATATAAGGACAAATTCATGGTTGAGAGTGAACTCCCATTCATTGAAAAGATCTTTGAAAGGCTGTAGAGAGTTGACAGATCAGATTTTATTGCTAAGCAGAAAACTCTAGTTGAAAACTCAGCTATGGCTTCACGAATGGTACCTGCATTTGGCAGAAGTGTGATAGCAGCAAGAGGAAAGAGCTGTGGAGGTCGAAAAGGAAGAGTCACTCGGAAATGTATAAAGTGTGGAAAGTTTGGCCACACTATTGATAGGTGCTGGTTTGTCAATGGTAAACCATCATGGACACACAATATGCAAGGCTATGTAGAGTCTGGGAATGGAGGAGTCAAGTACCATCAAGTTGCAATAGAACCAAAAAATGTTATCATATCCTGTGAAGAATACAACTAGTTGATTCAAAATATGCAGGACATTACCTTGATGAGTACAAATCCCAATGCTTCTTCAGCTAGCCAGAGTAGTCAGATGAGTTCATGAATAATAAATTCTGGAGCCTCAGACCATATGCCTAGTGATTCCCTTTACTTTCAAAGTTAGAACAAAATTTTTTCCGCTAGGAATATAGTGTTAGCAGATGGGACCTTCTCACAAGTAGAAGATAAAGGAGACATTTACTTGTCTAACCTTAAATTATCATTTACATTGTATTTTCTAGAATTTCTTGTGAACTTACTATTAGTAAGTCAAATTATGAGATTTCTCAACTGTTTATTGATATTTTTTCCTATTCACCGTGTCTTTTAGAATCTACACATTGGAAAGAAAATTGATGGGGGTATTGAAAACAAGGATCTCTATATCTTAACTTGTGGAACATCATATTAAAAAGCATTGCTATCTTAAGAAGAGAGTATAACCAAATGGCATTGTAGATTGGGTTATCTTTTATTTCATATTTTTGAGTTATTATTTCCTAGTTTTAGGTTATCCTTTAAGAATTTTTGTCAAGCATGTGAGTATGCTAAGTATTATAAAACTATGTACTTATCTAAATTGAATGGAATAAGTGTTTTATCTTTTAATATTGTTCATAATAAGGTTTGAACAACCAAGACATCATCTTTGAGTGACTGTAAATATTTTGTGATGTTTATAAATGATTATTCAATGGTGACTTGGATGTATTTCTTAAAGAAGAAATATGAAGTTTTTGAAATTTCTCAAATGTTCTATCAAGAGATTAAAAATTAATTCAATATCAATATAAAAATCTTGAAAAGTGATAAAGGAGGGGAATGTTTGTCTCTAGGATTTCAGAATTATCTAAAGAAAATGGGATATTTTACAAATCTCATATACCGATACTCAACAAAATATTATTGGGAAGAGAAAAAACAAACATCTCTTTCAGGTAGTTAGGGTCCTATTTTTTGAAGAGAATATTTTAATGTTATACTAGAATAATGTTGTGCTTATTCCATTATATCTTGTAAATGGAATCTCAACACCTAATTTAAACAATTAAAATACTTTTCAAATCTTATATTCTATCGAGAAATTCTCACTTCCACTTAAAATATTTGGGTGTATTTGCTATGTGCACAATAATAATCTCTTTAGAAACAAATGACAATCAAGATTTTTCAAGTGCATTTTTATAGGTTACTCTAGAACACAAAAAAAATGCAAATGTCACGACTTTAAAGCTCATAAAACTTATATATCATTTGATAGAAGTTTCTATGAAGATGTGTCTTACTACACACAAGAAGATACAGATGTTAATCATCAATTTATTTCTCAAGATCTAGAGTATGAGCATGTTTTATCCATTTATACTGAAATTAGGACTGAAGCAATTAATTTAACAACCAATAAAGCAAAAGAAACTTTGGTATACACAAGAAGGAAAAAACAAGAAAATCCAAATCTTTCAATACCTCACCAATATGACTTATTTAGTGAAGTGCCTATGGAACAATTAGAAGCAAATTCTGGTCATAATACAATAGTTGAGTAGCAGTCAGAAAATCAAACAAAGACGAGATGAATCTATCATTGGAACCGTGAAAGATGAGAGATATAGTTGACCAATTGCCTTAAGAAAAGGACAAACAACATGTACACAACATTCAATAGAAAAATACATATTTTATGTTTCACTTACTCTAACTTATAATAAAGCATTTGCTTTGGCATTGATAATTAATAATATACCAAAAACAACAATTGAAGCTCTAAGAGATCCAAGGTGGAGAGAAACTATGAGACTGGAAATGAAAGCATTGGACAAGAATTAGACTTGGCAATTGATGCTAAACTTGAAAGAAAGTTAATTATGGGTTACAAGTAGGTGTTTAAGATAAAATACAAGGCACATGAAAACATTAGAAGGTATAAAGCCAGATTGGTAGTAAAATGATATAGATAGACACAGAGAGTAGACTATTTTGAAATCTTCTCACTTATGGCAAAATTGAATATCATTAGTCATACTATCACTTGCAGTAAATGTTGGATGAGATATGATTAAATTGAATATCAAAAATATTTTCTTGCATAGAGAGCTTAATGAAAAGGCTTACATGGCAGAACCATTAGAGTTCAGTTTAGGAAAAAACCTAGGTTTGTAGATTAAAAAATTCCTTATATGGTTTGAAATAATCACCTAAAACTTAATTTGAAAAGTTTAGCTCAGTACTATAGGAATGAGATTTTAATAGAAGTGAGACAAATTATTTCTTATTTATCAAAAGAAACATATAAGGAGTTATCATTTTAATTACATATTTGAATTATATTGTAATAATAGGAGATAATCATAAAAGAATAAAGAAGGTTTTTTTACAAGCCAAGTTTGAAATTAAAAATCTAGAAAAACTTTAGTATTTCTTATGTATAGAAGTTGTATATTCAAAATTAGGGATGATATTAAATTAAAAAAAAATATATATTGAACTTACTAAATGATACTGGCCTTATAAGAAGTAAGACATCAAAAGTACCAATGGATTCAAATATCAAGTTAATGCTAGGAGAAGATATAAATTTTGAAGATCCTGACATCTACATAACATTGGTTGGAAGATTAATTTATTTCATAATCATAAGGTCAAATGTCAATATATTGTGAGAATTGTGAGCCAATTTATGTAGGAACCCACCAAGACCCATCAAAAAGAAACATATAGAATTTTTAAGGTATTTAAAAGATGATTCAAAACTTGGTTTATTATAGAAGAAGAACAAAAATCTCATTATTAAAGCATATTCAAATATTGATTGGACTAAAAACCCAATTAATAGAAGGGCCAATTTCAAGATTGTGCATAAAGTTAAGAGACTATTTTGTTTTGTGGAAGAATAAGAAACAAATTGTTGTATCTAGATCTAATGTAGAAGCAGAATACAAAACAATAATACTTGCTACATGTGAGGTTTTATTGTTGAGAACACCAATGACAGAGATTGGGTGTGAGATAAAAGAACTCACAATTTTGAAATATGACAATCAAATAATTCTACATATATCAAATAATTTAGTGTTTTATAAAAAAATAAAACACACGAGGTAGACTTGCATTTTGTTAAGAAAAATATATAGAATCAACAGTTGAAACCAAAATATATAAATATTAGAGGATCAACATGTAGACATGTGTTGGGGAGTCGCAAGAGTGTCAAATCAGATTTATAGTGAGTCGGATATCAAACTATCTCAAAAACTTAAACTCATGATATACGAGTCTTTTTCACTATATATATTAGACTTTATATAATATCTGATGTGAGATTAATTCATCATACCTGATATTATAACAATTTTCCTTTTCATTTGTAATTTGATCACATCAATTTTAACACTTTTAATCAAGAATTCTTTTTTACTTGACCACTTCCACCATGTGATCCATACCCTCGCGCTGGCCTCTGGCATCCACACCCACGCTTTCGCTAGCCTGGCGCCCGCGTTCGTGCCCTTCTCTTCGGCTTCACGCCGGTCTCGCGCCAGCGCCTGAGCCTTTGAGCCTGCGCCTACGCCCTCTCGTCGGTCTTTGTTATGAGACTTAATGTGCGACTCAATTTAGTCGCATCATTACAATAATTTTGGTCTTAAGAGGTTGTACAACTTTGAATCTGAAACTCCTAATACCATTTGTTGGGGAACCGCAGGAGTGCCAAACCAAATCCATATAGTGAGTCGGATGCTAAACCATCCCAAAAGGTTAAACTTATGAGATATGAGTCTTTTTCACTATATATATATTGAACTTTATATATCTAATATCCGATGTTGGACTAATTCATCATACTTGATATTATAACAAACATGTTCACAAAATCATTGAATTCAAAAAGTTTGTCAAAGATAAAAAGCAAGCTGGAAATATATAACATATACAATTTAACTTAAGGAGTGCCAAAGAAATAAGTCATATACTATCATAGCCCATTAATATCAGCCCACAAAGTCTTAAAAGTCACTTGTAAATTGGTAATTAGTTAAGTCCAATAAGAGTTCGAAAGGATTGAAAAAAACTGTGTAGAGCTTTAGCCATAAGATAGCTAAAGCTAGGGTTTCTAAAAAGATGTATTTAGATATCTGAGAGAGAGATAAATGAAAACTCTTATCCTTAATATCTAAACCCCAATTTTGCTCCAAAATTCTACAGGTACACTTATCTTTTTCATTAGTCATCATCATCTTATTGTCAAAATTTTTGTAGTTTTTACTTGTGCCATATTTCTATCATTATAGTTTCCTTTGATATGTTTGTCCCACTTCAAATTGATTGTTGTTTCTTTTCAGGCAGCGACACTTAAGGAAAAATTTAACATTGAGTTGCGTGTTATGGGAATTACTGGCTCAAAGAAAATGACCTTGAGCAATACGTAAGCTTCTCTCACAAAATGTTTTTTGTCGGAAGTGAAAGCAACAACAGATCTAGAGTTAGTAGTTACATTGAGAGGGTATCTATTTGTTAAAGGAAAAACAAAATTGCATCATTTTGTTTTTGTTAAACAAAATAGCATAATTTTTATTGCTTAGAAATGGTCTTAGAAACTGCTTTTGTGCTACTTAATTCTTCCAAACAAAATTTATTGCTGGATGTAGTTAATGCTGACATGAATTACCAATCGAACATAGAATTATGGTCTCATTACCTTACCAACTTTGAGAATAAAATATGTTCTGTTGCATTTACAGTCAATACATGCATGTAAAAGCTTGAAACAGTTGAGTGCCATCTTTACTGTAACTATTAAGAGTCGGCCTTACTTTAGTCCTTAAATTCTGAAATACGTTTAATGGTTGAGTTCTCATCTTTACCTTCCTTTTTGATGCTTTTGTTGAGCTAAATGACTTTCCAAATCCAAAGTTTCTGTTGTCTCAAAAGTGTGTACTACATCCATGTGTATGTATCTTGGATCAATTTTTCTCATGTAGTTCTACTTTTGGGCCAGTTACTGAAAACATCACTCAAAACAAGCTATAGTAGTCCGATCCAAGAAATGCTCTGGACTGTGGTTGGTAATTGATTAAGAAACAAAGTTACTGGATTAGCAGAAGTACCCTGGGTTATTTTTCAATAGTTCATCCCAATTCCTATAGCATTGGCCAGCAAATCCTGTTGACCCTGTTTCTAGTCCATTACCAAATGACCACCAAAATGTTGCACTGGTAATTTTTAGTTGGAGATACCTTATCCATGTGCTCTTCATTACTGCGTTTATTGCCATTGCAGGGGAATGGACTTGTCCAAATGGCGAGATCTTCTGAAAGAAGAAACAAAAGAAGCTGACCTGGAAAAATTTGTTAAACATGTGCATGAAAACCATTTTTTCCCAAACACGGTACTGGTAGATTGCACAGCAGATACAAATGTTGCAAACAATTACTACAATTGGTTGTGCAAAGGAATCCATGTTATTACGCCAAACAAGAAAGCAAACTCAGGACCGCTTGATCAGGTGAATATTTGCTTTGGTTTGGTCTTGTCAAAACTGCCTTTCTTGTCAGTTTTTTAAACTGTTTTTCCATAAAACAATTTTTTTTTTTCATATGTGTTCTATCTATGCCTCCTACTAACAAGCAACACATTGTAATTTAGTATTTGAAGTTGAGGATGCTTCAGCGACAATCATACACTCACTACTTCTATGAAGCAACTGTTGGAGCGGGTCTCCCAATCATTAGCACTTTGCATGGACTCCTAGAAACTGGTGACAAGATATTGAAAATCGAGGGCATTTTCAGGTCAGTTAATGCTTGATGTTAGTCTTGTGTTTGAACTTCTACCATATACTCAAGCAACATTTTGGTTGTCGGTATTTCTCATTGCAGTGGCACTCTGAGTTATATTTTCAACAACTTCAAGGGATCTCGGGCCTTCAGTGATGTGGTTGCTGAAGCAAAACAAGCTGGATATACTGAGCCTGATCCGAGAGATGATCTATCAGGAACTGATGTTGCCAGAAAGGTTAGAACTTGTTTCGACTTCTGTGAAATATATTAGATGTGACTTCTGCAAATCATCTTGCTTGGTTTTCTGAGTTCTTAAACTTGGGGAATCATTTCATTATAACTATTTTTTGGTAGTGTAATTCTAGTATATACGTTAAATGTAGTTCTGTGCAGTAAGAGTAAAAGCAATCAAGTACGAAAATCATTGCATTCAATGTCAGTTGCACTTGAAAAAAATGAAATTCATAAAATTAAAATATCATGATTGCAGGTCATAATACTTGCAAGAGAGTCTGGTCTAAAGTTGAAGCTTTCTGATATCCCGGTCCGGAGTCTGGTGCCAGAACCATTGAGAGTAAGAAGCATGCACGTTAAAGCTTGTTTTTGCAATTGCAGCAAATGCAATGCCTCTAACATCATGGTCAATATGTAGGCATGTTCATCTGCTGACGAATTCATGCAGCAACTTCCTAATTTTGATAGCAAATTAGCAAAAGAACGAAATGATGCAGAAGCTGCTGGGGAGGTAAAAGATCATCTTATTTCTGATCAATTACAGTTCCATGAATCTTGAATAGTCCACTTGTAATGAATTTGGTTTCATTTGAAGGTACTGAGATATGTGGGGGTTGTGGATGTGGTTAACCAGAAAGGGGTGGTGGAACTGAGGAGATATAAACAAGACCACCCATTTTCCCAGCTCTCTGGCTCTGATAACATTATAGCCTTCACCACTATGAGGTACAAAGAGCAGCCACTGATAGTTCGTGGCCCTGGGGCAGGTGCAGAAGTCACAGCTGGTGGAGTTTTCAGTGATATATTGCGGCTTGCATCTTATCTCGGTGCTCCATCATAACAGGAGCATGAGCTCGTCTACATTGTTTTTTGTCATTTATGAGGTCTTCAAAGGACTAATGTTTCTATTCTGCTTTGTGACATGGAGATGAACTTTTGAGTTCATGTCGTGTGGTTGAATATGCTGAAACCATTTGAGCTATAACTTAATCACGAGCTTGTTTTGCCTTTGATGATTTAAGAGATTTTTTCTGTCTATTTTGGTTTTGTTGTATCAGTTGATCTATCACTGAAGCATGAGAAAGATATTGTTGATATGCTGATGCTGATATTGAACTGGTGCAGCTTGGTCTAGCCAAACCTTGCTTTCAGTCAAATCTTCATAAATATCATGTGGACCCTCTTCACCACTTTTGAATCCATGCGACATAAAACAAACAAGAAAGAATCTCCTGTATAAGGTAGTATTTATCGTCAAACACAAATTTAATTTAAAAAAATCTTGAGAAAATGGCAAGATCCAAATTTATGTGAATGCATGAACAAGGGCCCCTTGAGTTGCAGGGAAGTGTTAGAGAAACAAAAGAAATATGTGATTTTTCCCCTTCATTGTATTTGGTTTGGTTGCGAAAAACTAAATTAATCTTCATTAATCGTTTTTTTTTTCTATATAAAACACCGGAAGTATGACACGTATAAAGGAAGTAGAGTTTCCATTTTCATACCCATCCTGCCAACCAAATAGACCCTAATATGTATAATGAACGAGCAAATGCATTAAATGTATTTTTTAAAAAAAGTTGTAATAGATTCAAAACCAATATCATGACATAGTCCCAGCATGTCTCAGAAAAATGGCAAGTACCCTGGGCTGGGATATATATGCTACGAAGACCAGTACTTTTTGTTCTTTCAGAATCATTAAAAACATGAAGTAAAAATCAAGCAAGGTCTCTGTGTTCATCATCATGATTCAACAATGCAAAGAACAGATCCTAGAACATTAATTTGGTCAAATTTGGGAAACTTTGAATACTACCTGACGCTGAAATTAATGAACAAAAAGAACTGCCACTAATGCACTTGATCTCAATGGAAAACATAATAATGCAGCAATAGACAACAATTTGAATGGAACATGATATCAACAGTCAGATTCCTTGATGTGATGATTCTCTACCATATTATCTACATTAAGAACAAGCACATTTCACAAATTAGCACTCGAAAATCATCAATGCAGCCTGCGGAAAAATCTAGCAAGAACCCAAACATAGTGATCGTGCTCCAAGTTCTTAAGATCCATATACATGCACTGGTGTACTATTTTTTTCGTGAATTGCCATCAACAAGAAAGGGTTTATCATTCAACATAAACGTACTAACCAAATAGAAAAAAAAATGAACGGCACAAATTACAGGTAATGAAGAGCAAGCTCACATGTATAAATAAATCATTAATAACATCTCCATTTTTGTCGAGGGTATGCACTGATGTTGACAATACAGGGAAGAGAGATACAGAACAAAATTTATGTTGACAATGATCATTCACAGAAGAATAACAAAGCAAGGATAATGAAAGAGATGCCTCCTTCAATCAAACCTTTGTTTCCAAACCAACTATAAAATGATAATAGAATAAGATGCCACTTATTCATTTATATCAGCTTTAGGAACCACATGAACATGATGAAAGTAGATCCTGCAATGAAAATGTGTACAAATATAAAATCATATTTACACCTTATCTAATTACTACACTGTATAACACAAAACCCAATAGAAATTTGCAAGCAATTAACAACGTAAACTGTTCATAATTTGCGAGGAAATAGAAATTATAATTAAGCTAATGCAAATATCAAATACAAGATTTGTTCAGGGAATATAATAAAGCACTATATCCAATCCCTAAATTTGCATTTCAAGTCAACTGCAAATGGGAAAGGAAAGTTAAAGATATGACAAAGCACAAAATTCATATGGCAAAAGGGCAGTAGTATCTGTAATCATGTGCCAAAAATAAGGCACGGGAGGTTTCACTTGCACTCAACTCCTGCTTCAGCAGCACGCCTAGGCTTGCTCTTGCGCCGGTTTCCATTTTGCCGAAAGCCATTAGGTTTGGCAGTATCCTCAATGCTGGATTTGCTTCCTGCTCCATTTTCTTCTAAAGCTGAATCAGAATTTTCTTTCAATTGTTGTTGCTTCCTCTTCCTCCCATTCTCAACCACTGTGCCCTTCATCTCTTTGTTTGAGATGGCTGACTTAATATCATCTCCTTCATCTTCAATCTTTTCATTCTCCTCCTCATCAATGTCATCCTTCATCGGCTTTTGTGGTCGTCCCCTTCTCTTATATGCAGGGAGAGGTTCTTCTGAGCCACTCCCTGGGTCCTCATAACTAGTGACAACAGTCAATTTCTTCCCCTTGCCTCTGCCTCTTCCCATTAGCACAGAACAATCCAATCACAAAAACTCAAGAAAACCACAGAACCTGTGATCCAACAGAACGCTAGAAATAAATCAGAGTTTGACAATCATATTCTTTAGAAGTTAAATGTGTAAGCTTCGACCTGAAGTGTTTAGATGAAATTCATGAAAGTTATGAACACTACAAAATCCAGTCAAAATTGACAAGACAAGGTACTTAACTTCCCAGAAATATGATACACTTGAATGATAAAAAATTGATACATCAAGATCCACAGACAAATCTGCAAATGGTAAAGTTTATGCTACGCATAGAAAACAATGGATTCTTGACCACACACACAAGCATCTATTTATGCTCAAAGTTAAATTAATTACATAAATATTCTAAATGGTGGTGAGAACAGCAAGCTATTGATCGTAGGACAAATCAACCCAAGGATCAAAGAGCAGAAAAAAAAAAACCAGATCCCTTTACCCAACAAAAGGACTCGAAGGCTCTAAACAAGAATGGAAGCTTCAATTTTTATCAGCCTCAAGGATTGAATCTAGAAGAAAAAGCTATCCTCAAGGATTGAATCTACTAGAACTCCACTCACTACCAAACAACAAAGCAAAACTGAAGAAAAATATTAGAAGTTCAAAAAGGAAAAGAAAAGAATCTACGAGACCACCAGAAAAACCGCAAAACCTCATCTTTAAACCACACAACATCCAATCTCCAAACAACCAATAAAAAAGATCATCTTTTTATCAGAAAAAAAACGAATAACACGCTCAAATCTCTCCGGAAAATGGGGTGCATTAGAAACTGACTTCATATAAACGAACTGTCCCTCTTCACAACCGCACCGGGCCGCCCACTTCTCCAAATCTGATGACTTTGCCGCAAAATCATAAAAAAGCTGGGATCTTTCAGGCTTTGGAGCAACAAAGATGGGATTTTAGGTAGCAAAAAGGAAGAAACAGACCGAGATAGAGAGAATAAGGCCCATATTTCACGAAAAAAGAAGAGATTCAGAGATTGAGAGCACTGCCATCAAAGAAGCAAAGAACTGCGAAGCAGGAGGAACACAAGAACAAAGGAGGAAGCAAATGTTCTGTAGAGAACAGATATTTCTATGCTTTGTTTGCCAGAAAAATCATTATTGTTATTATTTATCAACCAAAAAATTAATGTAAAAAAAAAAGAAAAAAATCGAAATTATTTTATTTTTCAAAATTTTTATTGGATTCTATCCCAGATTCATCCAAATGACCAAAATACCCCTACCCTTTGAGAAGCTGCTAACCGCATCGGGTTGGATTTCGTAAAGATCCGAATCCGATAGAAAAGTGGCTCTCACACTTTTGAATTGTAGCCTAATTCATGCTAAACTAAGTTTGGATTAGATCAAACCTATTTGGCTTGAGGTTGGTCAGCTACTATGGAGTTTTTGCCCATACCGCCTTTTTAAATATTATAATTATATATAATCTTTTTTGTTTTTATTTGTTGATAATTTTCTTTATTATTGTGTATCGAACTATTTTAGAAGGCTGTTTTTAGTTGATAAAAGCAAAAAAAAAAAGGGTCATATGTGAATTTTATTTTTTTAATTTTCAGGTTGAATATATAGTAAATTGATTTTTTGTTAGATAAAATGGATTTGTGATTTTGGTTCTTTCAACGTAGACGAACAAGACATAGGGTTAATATAGTTTACTCTGGTTTACCTATAGTTGGGTTAGTTTGGTCAAGTCAGATTTGATATGATAAGTTCAGTTCGCTCACCGTAGTTGAGACTGTAAAAAGTAATTTACACCGTTAGATTTCAATCCAACGGTCTAAATCGGTTTGGTGTTGGACTGATCCGACAGTCTTAAGCCTAAATTGGTCGCTATGGGCGGAGCAACGGAGTCCGACTTTGAAATCCAGTTTCTTAACCCAAATTTATTGATTGTGGTGGGGCCTAAACCCAAACTGGATTGGGTCCCACCGAACCACTTAGGGTTCAAGGGGCTCTTTTTTTGGGTGGCGGTTTTGTGGTCTAATTCTCAGCGTCGCACTCGGTCACATGACTTGTGAGGTGGTGGTTGGTGGGCTTGAACCAGATCCACAGAGAATTGGTCCATGCTAGCAAAAAGGGCAAAGTGGTCATTTTGTGTTATAAATATTGAATTTGTAATTTTATTTTTTCTATTGTATTTGGAGTTTAATTCAAGGGATGCGCTCCCATTGATTGCCGTGGGATTAGATTTGTATCCCAAAACCATGGGAAAATTAGAAAATTAAGGCAGAATGACCAAAATGCCCTTAGCTATTTGACCCTCAAGACTCAGTCTTAGTTATATACATCATTTGATTTTTTTATCATAATTTGTAAACTCGTCAATGTCAAAATAGAGCAAAACAAACACGTGTTTGTGTGCAACAATGTCATTCCACCGCATGAATCGCAACTTGAAATATGGGCTTTGGGCCTCTGGACCATCTGAATGTGGGTGCCATTTGAAATTTGGCCCATGATCTCTTGGATGATAGCCAAGGTCAAACATTTTCTATCCATCTGTTTGGATCCAATCAAATCGTTGAAACTCTAGATAATCTAATTTGACTCCACCACCTTGTCCACCTCCCCTGGTTCCAACCCGACTCCACCTCACCACAAATTCCCAACTTGGTCAAGCCACCCTGAGCGCCCCTCAACCTTGACCATTTCCATTGCAGTCCTTCCCATCCCCAACACCACCCCCCCCAACAAAACTAAATTTTCCTATAAATGTAACACACCTCTTCATGACTTCATCACTTCCGCCTCTTTCGCCACTTCCACCTCTTTCGCCACTTCCACAATGGCCATGCAAACAAATCCCTTCTTCCTCTTCTTCGTTACATTGACAGCAGTGCTATCTTGCTCGCCGTGGCCGGTATCCGCCGCGAAGTGCAACAAGGACGACAAGAAGGCGCTTCTCGCCATCAAGGCCCACTTCAACGACGCCTACCACTTCGCCTCCTGGACCAACACCTCCGGCTGCTGCGATTGGTACGGCGTCGACTGCGACCCTTCCTCCGGCCGCGTCGTCGGCCTTTCCGTCTTCCAGGATAACCTCACCGGCACCCTCCCTGAAGCAGTCGGAGATCTCCCCTATCTAACCAACCTTTTCTTTCACCATCTCCCCAACCTCGTCGGCGGCATCCCGGAGTCCATCACCAAGCTCCACCGACTCAGCCTGCTCGGCTTGAGCTGGAACAGCCTCTCCGGCCCCATCCCCGCCTTCCTCTACCAGCTCACCTCCGTCACCATCCTCGATCTCTCCTTCAACCAGTTCTCCGGAATCATCCCGCCCTCCCTCGCCTTGCTTCCCAACCTCGCTGCCCTCCACCTCGACCGAAACCAGCTCACCGGCGTCATCCCTGACTCCTTCGGCTCTTTCCCGGCATCTTCTCCACCAGACCTCTACCTCTCCCACAACAACCTCTCCGGTCCGATCCCTTCGTCTCTCGGCAAGCCAAAGTGGGGCATCATCGACCTCTCCCGCAACCAGCTCTCCGGCGACGCCTCCTTCCTCTTCGGAGCCTCGAAGCCGACAACGCAGATAGACCTCTCGAGGAACCACCAACTGAGCTTTAATCTCACCGGAGTGAGCTTTCCGGTGAACCTGCAGGTGCTGGACTTGAACCACAACATGATCTACGGGAGCATTCCGCCGCAGATCAATGAACTGACCAACCTAGGGTTGTTCAACGTCAGCTACAACCGGCTCTGCGGCGAGATCCCGCCGGGGACGGTGACGGGGAAGTTTGACGAGTACAGCTACCAGCACAACAAGTGTCTCTGCGGACCTCCGCTCGCCGCATGCAAATAAAACTTTTTTAAATATCTTGTCGTGCCCGCATGAATCAACAGTGGCATGTGTCTTTTATGCGTTCCTTATTTTTGTGTATATTATATTACAAATAAGCGGGATACGAGATTTTCAAAATAGTGTTTACCATTAATAGTTTACTTAGCCAAAAGGCTAAAACCATCTCAGACGACAAGCCTTCAAGATAATTAGACGAAGAGTGAGAATTAAATGGTCAGTTACATGGATAAATAAACACAATTAAGTTTTACTTTATGCATTAATAGATCGATTGACGGATTATTATGACTGAGTTTTACCATGAATATATATATATATATATTCGCTTAGTTTTTTCTAATTTAATAGTAGATTTGGTTCGATTAAAATGTTTTATATTTTTATTTGTATCGTGGATTTTTGGAATGTATTGAATGATAATGAGAATTCATTAAAAAAAAAGGACTTGTGCTTACTATTATATTCTTGCGCAACAGTTCTTTTTGAAGTGGAGTAAAAATCCCTTCTCGTGTCCCTTCACATCCTGCATCATATGCTGTCTGTCGTTGGCTGGTCGACGAGTGAGAATAAAGAAGGATAATCTCCTTTTTAACTCCAAAACTTTTTAAATTCCTAAATTATTAATTTTAAAATTTTTTGTTTAGCTCTTTTAATATGACAAATATTATAAATAAATTTCTATCATTATTCACACAATTTAAAAATATTATAATAATATTATACCAAAATAACAGTATTATTATAATATTATATATTTAATACTAAATATTACGAATGAAATAAATATTAGCGATCAAAACTAAATAAATATAAATATAAATGAGATAAAATGATAAAACATATATATTTATCTTTAAAAATTGAACATTATATTCAAAACTCATGTCATATGATAGAAAAATATTTTTTGATCAAATATTAGATTTTTTTTGACATAAATTACTATTACAGTATAATATTCCATATGAGAAGGAACTTATCACATAAATTTTTAATATTAATTGTGGCAAACAGTACGAGCTGTTAAAAATTTTGAAAATTTTAAAAAATAATTTCTAAAGTAAAATTTTTTTAAAATTATTACTATAATAATTATTATTGGCAGTGGTTGCTAAGTAGCTAGCAGGAAACGAGTCATTGTCATGATCTTCAGTGACAACCCAAAAACAATGTCTCTATCTCATGCAAGCTGGCATGCACATCGACGTGGCGCGGGCCCATCTCGGATGGCACCTTCGCGTCGGTTTCTTTTTTGGCGCTCAATTTTCCTTCATTTCTGGGCAAAAATGTCCGTTGAGAGTCACGTGTTGAACGTACTAATTGACAGCGACAGAGAATCCCGTTCCAATCAAGAGCATAGGCCCTAATCGAACGGCCACATGTCCATTCTCGAGACGTAATTGGATTCGAATAAAATTACTTTTCACTCCAATTTAATAGAGATCGCAGGTATAACGAATATTAATTTAATAATTATATTTATTTGTGTATATCAAATCATAACTTCATAGTTTATCCCAATGTCGATAACTCTATACGTATTTGGACTCGTCCTTTGTTGCATGTATATGAGATCGAACCATCCGATTATCTGACGTACATTCCTTAAACTCGTAGGCGTTTGATTTGGATTAATTTGGATTAATTTGATTAATTTTTAATCCAGTCACGTTTGGAAGAAGGCTGACTGATCTGACCTCAGACTTGGTCCCAAATCAAAAGGGACCATATCTTTCAATTGACCACGCGCACAACCCAATGCGAACCTAACCCAGACATTAAACCGAAGCGCACGTCACAATTGACCTCCAAAATCTATAAATAGCACATCTCCTTCCTCCATTTCCTTCCACCCCCAACACATTTGAGTTGCTCCAGCTACAATGGCTTCCTTTCACTCCTTCTTCCTCATTTTAGCTTCCATTCTTCTCCTCGGCTCCGCCGAAGAACCCTTCACCTCCACTCGCTGCGATAAAGCCGACCGTCGAGCTCTTATACACATCTTCAAGCCCTTCAACGGCCCTAACCCTGCATTTCTCTCTATCCCATGTTGTGAGTGGTACGGCGTCCGCTGTGACCCCTTCTCCGGTCGCGTAGTTGCCATCACCATGCTAGGTGCCTCCGTACCCGCCTCGATCCCTGAAGCCATTGCCGAGCTCCCGCACCTCCGAGAGTTCGCAATACGCAAGAACCCCAACCTCACCGGTTCCATCCCCCAGTCCATCACCAAGCTCAAGAACCTCACCATGCTTGACTTGAGCTGGAACAGCCTCTCCGGTCCCATTCCTGCATTCCTCGGCCAGCTCACCTCACTCACGTTCCTTGATCTCTCCTTCAACAGGTTCTCCGGCTCCATCCCACCGTCCCTCTCCATGATCCATAACCTGGGAGCCCTCCACCTTGACCGCAACCAGCTCACCGGCAGCATCCCGGACTCCTTCGGTTACTTCCGCAAGTCCCCCCCGCCCATGCTCTTCCTCTCTCACAACACTCTCTCCGGGCCGATCCCTGCTACTCTAGGCATTCCGGAGTGGAACACCATTGATCTCTCGCGCAACAATTTAACCGGCGATGCTTCCTTTCTCTTTGGGGCATCCAAGAAAGCCACCCAAATGGTTCTTTCGAGGAATATCCTGAGTTTTGATCTCGGCAAGGTGACCTTCCCCTCCAACCTTGCAGTGCTGGACCTGAGCCACAACATGATCTATGGAAGCATTCCGGCACAGGTCAACCAGTTGGCTGGCTTGCTGGTTTTCAACGTGAGCTTCAACCGGCTCTGCAGCAAGATCCCGTCAGGGAGCGTGACGGAGAAGTTCGATCAGTACAGCTTCTTCCACAACAAGTGTCTCTGCGGAGCTCCTCTCGCTGCATGCAAGTGAGCAGCCGCACAGTAGAGAGTCGAAATAAGGTAAGCCCGGTTAACGTCAACGTTTGAGTCAAGTTTCATTGGATGTGAGCTGTGTTTGTCCAGAGAAAGAAAAGGTAGTGTTTGTTGCTTTGTAATGCGTGTTTGTTGCTTTGTAATGCTTGTTTGTAACTAGTATTTTCCAATGAAATTACAGTTGTTTGTTGTATGCATTAATTATTGTTGATGCCAGAAGCCATGGGACGATAATCAACTCCGGAGTTGATGCAAAGACGATGATTAGGCTCTTATTAAGTTTAAGTTACATGTTGATTATAATTTCTAATATTATATAATAAGTATTTAAAATTTGATATAAATTCAAAGTTAATTTTATATTCTTATTTTAACTCAAATTCTAATTCAAATTTTATATTCTAACCGTATTTGTTGTATTTCTGAATAGTTACGTTACAATTTCTTACAGCTCTACTAGCACGGTAGAATACCTCATGTGCTGTGAAAACATCAAGCTATCTGTTCTGCCATAATAAACTAAGGAATTATATCCCATGAGGCTAAAAAGATAATATTATCGAATATCCCCTACAGTATAGTGTTGATTGAGAGGACTCAAAATGCGATTATTTAAATGAAAGCTTGAAGCAAGAGAATCCAATATTTATCACGAGGAACACACCGACAGCATGATTGTACTGCTTTCCTTTTTAATAATCACGCGTCAATTCGGAGCAAAGAGGGAAATGATAAACCATATTTAATAAAAAGCGAATTTCATCTATGTTACTCCAAATAAAAGCGATAAGATATTATTATTATTATTATTATTTTGTAATACTCTACTTTATCTTTCACCATTTTTGTTTTTATCAGAGCTGTCTCTGACGAGTTTTATCGGGGCTGAATCCACTTTAGACAAAGTCAAGCTAAGTTTCCCCGCATCAATTACTTACTTTTGCTTGTGCATTTGAAGTTGCAGGCATTGGATTGAGTTAAAACTCTCCAATTTTCTGCACGGAATTTTTTGATTTTGAGAGTATTTGACATACTTGCATCCCATATATTACCCGATCACAAGCTTGATGGACAAATCTTAGAGCTCTTAAAACTAATCCGGATGCGATCCTCAGTTCGATCTTAAACTATTCATTTTCTAAATATCCTTTTGCAAGTTGCAATCTCAAACCGATGCTTCCATGTGCTTCCATATCTCCTCCACTGCAACTCTCCTGTAACCAAATCATTTGTTTCTCCATAAATAATACAAAATGGAAATTGGCTGGAAGATGCAAGAGGCGTCAAACCATCCAAAAGTTGCACTGAATTTGGATAACGTTCAAAGCTATTTGCAACTTGCATCACGCGCTTCAATGTGGTCAGAAAAGTTCAATCTCCAAACTCACCAACCAAACAAATCATCACTATACGAACCCCTTTGACCCCTCCTACTCTTTCAAACAATTAACGGTCTTCTTCCTCTTCCTCCTTCATGCTCACCATCGTTCTCTCCTCCCTGCTCCTCTTCTCTCCGCCACCAGCATCATCAGCTCTGCAATGTGACCAGCAGGAGAGAGCCGTCCTCCTCAAGATCAAAAGCTCCTTCGCCAACCCTGGCAGCCTCCGCTCCCTCTGGGATACCTCCACCGACTGCTGCACTTGGTCGGGCATCGAGTGCACCGAGTCCGGCCTGATAAACTCCCTCACCATCTCAAACTCCAACCTTTCTGGAATGATTCCCCACTCCATTGGCGACCTCGCCCAACTTTTCAAGCTCCGCCTCCACAACCTCCCTGGCCTCTCTGGTCCCATTCCCTCCTCCCTCAATAACCTCAGCTTCCTCAGTTTCATCACCATCAGCCGCACCTCCGTCTCCGGCCACATCCCCGCCTTCCTTGGACTGCGCTACTCATACAGCTACATTGATCTCTCACACAACAAGCTCTCCGGCCCCATCCCTGACCCCATCGGGGGCAGTGAGTTTTTCTACCTCGACCTCAGTCATAATCGGCTCACTGGCCGCATTCCTAACAGCTTGTTTAGGGGCTCCATTGCTAATCCAACTCTTGATCTCTCTCACAACATGCTCTCTGGGAAAGTCCCGCAACTCGGCCACCTTGACTTCAGTTCTATTAACCTGTCATCGAACCGGCTCACAGGAGATGCATCATTCTTGTTCGGCGAGTCGAAAGGCACAGAGAAGATTGACTTGTCGTGGAACGAGATCGACACGAATATGACAAATCTGAGCTTGCCAAAGGGTTTGATGGCGCTTGAGCTGAGGCACAACCGGATTCGGGGAATGATACCGGAGGCAATAACGGGGCTGGAGAAGCTGCAGCGGTTCAACGTGAGCTACAACAAGCTGTGTGGGGAGATCCCACGTGGGGGGCCAATGAAGCAGTTTGATGCGTCATGCTATGCCGACAACATGTGCCTCTGCGGTCCTCCATTGCGCTACGATTGCCCACGCTAAAGTGTGACGAGAGCTCACAAGACACTTCCACATTTGTTTTTTCTTAAAGTCGATTTTAATCCAAGTTTGACCATCTCCAATAAAATGCATGGTTTATTGAGAGCCCGAAACCGCAGGTTGGGACCAGCCCAGAAAGCCTTCGTCAAGTCAAATAACAGCTATCGGTGTGCGTGGCTTCGGACCCATTTAACGCATCAAATCAAATAATAATTGAAACTTGAAAACCACCACAGGGTCATTTCCTCTTTCCCTTGCTTCAACGGATAAGCAACAGATTGCATCCATGTCACCAGGATTATGATCAAAGAATGCTAAACCAGAGAAAAAAAAATGAAGTTCACCTCTTCTTCTCATCCGTAAATCAAACCATAATCTCCTTTCTTCCTCCAGACAAATCTAAATTCAAGAATCAGATGGCGAACGTTTTCAATTTCTGCTCTTTGCGAAGCCGACCATAAGAATGCATTGCTGATAATCTGGGAATCCTTCGGGAACTCCAACCCGCCCTAGCCAAGTGATTCCCCTTGCCGCGACATGTATGGAATTGACTTCGATGTTGCCACCGGCTGTGTCACGGGAGTTGCCATTCTTGGCAGCCCCCCTTGTTAGCCCCATACCTTCAGCCATCAGCAACCTGCCCTCGCTTGAATTCCTGCAACTCTACGAGTTTCCTAAGGTCGCATTTGATTTGATTCCGAATTTAGAAATTATGGAATCACGAAAATTGAGTGATTTTATTATTCTAAATTTCGTTATTTGATTGACAAATAAAATTGACCGATTCTAAAATTTAGGATTTAGTTGACAAACAATATAACTGGTTCAGTGCCAAGATCTTTTGGCGCCATTGACTTATTGAGGATCGACCTCTCAAGGAACAAGCTGACCAGGGATGCATAGTTCTTGTTTGGAAGATCAAAATCAACAAAAGACATCATATTGTCAAGGAACAGCTTCAGCTTTGATTTAACCAAGGTGGAGTTCAATAAAATGGACCCGATCACATTAGACTCAAGCCACAATATGATCTATGGCCATCGCAGATTACAAAGGTGGCACAGCTGCAGTCATTCAATGCGAGCTATAACAAGCTGTGTGGCGAGATCCCAAGGAGAGGGCAGATCAGACAGTTTTGACACTCATTCTTCCGCAACAAGTGCCTCTGCAGGGGCCACTTGCACCCTGTACATGAAAATGAAGCAATATGTCTCAGAGGCCAACCTTCCGCTGTTGGAGTGTGTTTGGATCCTTTTTAGACTCTATCGACATAATGCCTATTTACTGCTAGATATATTTATCGAGTCAATATCTAAATAATTCCGACACTTGAAAATAAAGTTTGTTTTATAACGAAGTTTATCCAAAATTTATCTGAAAGATGTACAGAATGAAAAGATAGAAGCCACAAAAATGATCAACTCAAGCAAACCATCATCACCAAACATATAGTGCTGGATCAAATGCTTGTAAAGCTTGTAGCACAAGATCTAGTACTTCAACTTGGTAATCATGATCTACAATTGTTGTTTCAAATATATTTATACTAATAATAAAAGCACGGATTTAGTTTGTCATATTTCATTGGACAAAACTATCTCTAACTAATAATATATACCAATATGCTGACTAAAGATTATTTTGGCATTAGAAAAAAAATTATTTATATCAATAAGCTATTTATCAATTCATACTTACCATAACAAAAACACGAGTTCACGTACAACGCATGTAAAAGTTATCCATAACTATACATAAACTTTCATATTTTAAAATTTTTGAATCACTAACTTTTGGGTGTATAAATTATTCACATTTTATACAAAAGATAGTGATTAAACTCATAATATTTTTTAAAAAATATTATAATTTGCATGCGGCTCTGTTCAAGTGCGTATATATATATATATATGAACTATGGTACAAACAATAGTGAAGAAGGCAAGTTCCACAACAGCTTAAAGCTATTTGAAAATTTTCACTTTCCACATGCACAACACAAAACAGGGAAATAGACCGACAACCTATATTTCAGATTCAAAATTCTGAAAAGGAAATCAATAAATAACTTTTTTGCAATATTGTAAAATGGGATATTACCTTGATACAAGCTATTGTAGAATGCCGACTGTCTTCGCAATCAGCCACCACTTTGCTCGTCCATAGAATTGAAACTACAAATGATGGTGTAGCAGAATTCGGCATAAAAGCCAAAGATCCCAAAAATTTGATCAGGCCTTCAATCTCAACTAAGTGGAGAGTAGCATCCTGGAATGAGGAAGAAACAAATCAGAACTTGCTATTTCTAATTGAAAATCACAACAAAATCAGCTTCTGGTTGATCAACATGCCTAAAACATTTGTAGTAGTCCAAATTACAGACCCTCTTATCATCTATCTCAAGAGGACTCGGAATTACTTCTGACATCACAAAAGTTTTGAATGCCAGTATATGTAGAAACCATTTCTATATTCTCAACTGAAGTTTGGGCCATCAAAGACATCACAAGCCCAACAAACGATAGCTTCAGATCAAAGCTATTAAAGTGGAGCAACTGTAGACATATAAGTCAGGTAGAGAAGGCAAATTAGCTGCTTGACGGTCAAGTTAGTGTCGTCAAATGAAAGGGATGAAAAATTCAATTATTTCAAGGACAAGATTCCATCAAAGTAAGGTAGCCAGTCAAGATGTCAAAAAAGGACAACATGCGAAAAAAAAGTTCATCTAAGAGTAAATGATACCATCAGTGTTGTTTGCTTCATGGTAGGTGCTGAACAGAAAACAGTGAGTAGGATAATTATCACTATGGCTAAATTGTTTCTGATGAGAGACATCTTGTGTGTACCTTATATGTTTAATGCAGATCCACACTGGTTGTTCACCACTTACATAGCCTCATACCTCAAGTTGTATGATTGGTCTCATTATTATACTTATCAGAGAGGACCTCATTGATATCCATATTCCAAAACAACCTAGCATTCTCATCCATATAGGCCTCAGTCCAGTTCTAACTTCTAAAATACAGAATCCACAACTTTTGCTGTTCCTGCCTATAAGTAAGATGACTGAAATTTAAAGGTTAAAAAATAAATTTCAGAACTCACTATAGGAAAACTGAACACTATATGTTTGTGTATGCATTACAGACAGGATATAAGTTTGACTGTTTTCAAGAATGCCCTTGATTGACATACATTGAACATGAAAGTCTACAGAATGATTTCTATAACAGTATGGAGCGATTGTAACATATGAATAATGCATAGATACAGAGATGCACTTAAAATGGTACACATTGGTATGTGAACATACAAAGATACACATTGAGCTAAAACCTTTTCCGTGCCAATAACTAGATTACTATACAAACTGTAAATATAGTCCATAAAAACGGTATGTGAAGTAACAGTCCAAATTCAAAGATCAGTCAAGTGCAGAAATGCTAAGGCCAAGCCAATGAAACAAGGTTTACATAAGGAGCACACAGTTCAACAGATAAAAAGAGAATTTTCTTTCATATGTAAAATGGCAGTTATCTCCTACACAGGAAAAACAAAAAAAAAAAAGTTGTCATTGCTATAATAGAAAGTATGGTGAGATTACTGTACTCAATACTTCAGCTTAATGATAATGCTTTCTTGAAGTGCTCCCAAACTTTTGGACCTTCTGGATGACTATTTATAAACTTCTTAATGAATATCTTATCAGAGCATGCCAAGATACTGCTTAATGCAAATCCAGGCTTAGCTTTTCCTCTTTCTTTAAGCCAATTGTACATCAAAAACCTGAGCTTGATCCGTCCAAGAGCGTATGACATATATGTTGGGAATGTCACTACCGAATTCAACGGATAACCCAAAATATTCAAAAGAAAGTCAATCTTTCTCTGGACGGAATCTGGCTTCTGGTTCAAGATTTGTGGAGCAAATCTGACCATGCTAGAAACGTCATTTGCATCCAGGCCAATTTTAACCAGAAAGTCATATCGGCTTTGAATTTCATCACCTTTGCCACGGAATGCCTTGAGTGCTTTTTGCATCTCATTTGAGTCCTTAACAAATCCTAAACTCAGTAAGAACTTTGTCTTCTCCTTCAGTGGTGTTTCATCAGCAACAACTTTCGGAAGACGATTCACTTTCAAACCCAAAGCATATTTTTTCAAGTTATGGGGATCATCCTTTATAATCCTGGCCAACCGCTTTTTCCCAACATTCAGATTGCTACGGATGCTGCTGGGTTTCTTCAATTTACATGTCCCAAAAATGAGTGTGTGACTACGCATAAGTTTCTGAATACCTTCAGGATCCATCTCAATCCCAACCAGAAACTGCAGACCCTGCTCCACATTCCTCACAAAATCCTCCATTTGGATACAAGGAAAATCTGTAAACAAACTGAGAATTTCATTTTGCCTCCCACCCATTTTCATTAGAAACCCAACCAGCCAGAGCATTGTTTTTCCAGACCCGTCCACAACAATACTGGGATTCTTTCTGATCAAAGCGCCTAGGTCTTGATTATTGAATCCCAAATCAGCTAATAACTGCAAAAGCATGAGCATATTGCCCCAATCATATGTATTTTTCTCGGATAAACTCTCCCATATCCAATCTCGTGGAACTCCTATGCTCTCTAATTTCTCTAAAACCTTAATGAAGTCCCCATCAACTTCCTCAACCAAAAGCTTCGGATTTGAAGCCACAATCTTAATAATACTGCTTTGACTCAGACCCAGCCTCTCAAAAGACCGAAGTTTCAAATACAAGACGTCAAAGTCATGCCTAAAAAACTCAGTAGCTTCCTTATAAATCTTTCCAATATTTCCACGAGCAATGCCGTAATTGCACAGGCCATAATAGTTTTGAAGCAATACCTTGTCATCGGAAAGGAAGATCAGATTCCGTGGGAGGAGCGGACCATAGTCAGAAGGTTCCAAGCCCAGGCTCTCAAAAAATGGCTCAAATTCATTGAAAGGATGGTACCGAAAGTATCGTCTCACTGCCCGTTCAACATCCTCCTCGTTTTGCACCTTTTTCAAAACCATACCAAGAAAAATGGGAGAGTTCCTGCTCATATGCTCGGCATCAGTAAACTGCAAGCCCCTAGTGCCATGAAGATAATCCAATAAAGCAGCTTGAGCCTGCTTCACACCTTTATCATTCATACTCCCAATTTTTGAATCTTTCCCATTTCCATCGTTGCAAAAACCTCTATATCTACTCAAATACGCGACTGTTTCAGCCAAAGTGCTCTTACCAAGAAAGAAGAGATTTTTACCACATCCAACCCTATTTCCATGGAAAGACTGCGTTTTTATGCACCCATAAGCATCAGAGCAGCAAAAAATTAGGGCTTTTGACGATCTGAAGATGTTTTCTGAAACAATGTTAGAAATCCAACTGAGATGTGATGGTTTCCTGAAATTGCCCAACTGAATCATGATTGGCATCAAAAGAGGGAAATCCAAGAGAAGTAAGCTACGGAAATACCTCAAAGCCCGCGCCTTTTTGGTTCTCTATTTCTCCAACAAAATCCAGAAAACAGGAATCTGGGTTCTTAACATATCCGCGACATCTGAACCCTTGGATCGGCAAGATTCAATAGATCAGACGGTCGTGATTGCATCAAGGGACGCAAAAGGCCCTTTTTTTGGCTATAGATCGCGTAAAACCTGGACCTCTCTCTAGGGTTTTTAGTGCCTCTTCCTCCTCTGCAGAACGCTGAAACTGAGAAAAAGCTTGGAACTTCGGCAGAGAAGTTGGCAAAGCTGCGAACTTGGAGGTAAGCATATCCAACTCAGGCTGTGGTTTGATTGTGGAAGTGATGTGTTTGGAGTAAGTTTGAAGTGATGTGATTGTTTCTGATTTGTCTTTGCCTTCTTAGACTAGTCATGTTAAGCCGCAGGCTCCCGTTGAAGCTTTGGTTTCTCCAAAATGGCATCTTTTTGGGTTTGGAAATAGTCAAATTTGCAAAACTTTTCGAGTTGTAGACCATCCAGTTTGCGCAGAAAATTGTTCTTGTTTGGAGAAAGGTCCTTTGATTGCAGTTCTTTAGCTGCCTTAGTTCAAACGTCGTCTTTGATAGAAAACTGTTGAATTGGCAAGGAAAGCGGTTGTTTTCTAGCTTAACTGCTCATATGAGTGATCATGTTGCCTTTCTTGATCCAAAACCACAATCAAATGGCTTTAATGGATTGAGAATGTCTCCAACTGTTCTTGTTGACTCCCAGAACACGCTATTGGAATATCTACATGGCACTAGAGGTTTGAGTTTTCCAGGTGCCGAGCATATAAGCAAGAATTCCCCAATTTTCCTTCAGAAACTCCTTTCTAAGTTTGAGAATGATCAATATGTCAGCCGATCTATTGCTCGCTTCCTTAGCTCTAATCCAATCAATGAGTTTGAACCGTTTTTTGAGAGCTTAGGTTTGAAGCCATCTGAGCTACATCTCCTTCTTCCCCGTAATTTGATATATCTCAGCAGCAATGATGTCTTGCTTGAGAATTACCATGTTCTTTGCAATTATGGAGTTCCCTGAAGCAAGATTGGTAAGATGTACTAGGAAGCAACAGCAATGTTTAGATATGATTATGGTGTTCTGTCTTTGAAGCTTAGGGCTTATGAAGAGCTTGGCTTCAGTAGACCTACTATTATTAACTGATTACATGTTTTCCCATGCTTTTGGTTGGTGGTGTTAATGCTGGGTTTTGTCTGTTTTTGGTAAGCTGAAGAGCTTAGGAATCGAGCTGGACTGGCTGAGAGGATGCTTATCGGATAAGCGTGTGTACAATTGGAATATGATTCTTCAAATGGTTGACTTTGTGGATAGAATGGGCTGCACCAGAGAGGAATTAGCAAGCTTGATGGGTGAGAATCCAAGGTTCATTTTGATGATTCTGGGAAAAAGATTTGTGTTTCAGTTGCTATGTTGCAGAAGTTGGGTCTGAAAATGAACATGAGTTTGAAGTTTTTTGTGCAGCACCATCGCATTCTAGCTGGAAGATTCATGGAGTGTTTGGTCAAGTCTATTGGGTTCCTGTATGAAATTGGGATGGATACTGAGGATATCATGAAAATTGTTTCTAATCACCTTCAAGCTTTTGGCTCTTGCTCTTCTGAGAAGCCTGAGGTTGTCTTGACCAGATTAAATATATCAGCTGAAAGTTTGTGTGAAAGAATAATGGAGGATCCATCTCAGTTTGGTAATCAGATCTGCAGAAAGAAGATCACAGTTGCAAACTTACCCAAAGTAGAAGGAACTTATCTACAAGAGAAGACCAATTTCTTGTTGAAACTAGGGTTTGTTGAGAACTCAGATGAGATGGCAAAAGTACAGGTTCCAAGGTAGGGGAGACCAACTGCAGGAGAGATTCAACTGCCTCGTCGAGATTGGACTAGATTACCATACAGTTACAGAAATGATCAAGCAAGTTCCTCAGGTGCTCAAGCAGTCCACTGATATTATTGAAAGGAAGATCAATTATCTTTTTAATCATTTGGTTATCCTCTGGAGGCTCTTGTGGCCTTCCCGACATTCTTGTGTTACAATATGGAGAAAATAAAACCAGATCTTCTATGTTTGCAAAGTTCGATGAAAGACCGAAAGGTTTCCAACTCTACTGTAGCCTCGAGTACCATTCTTGCAGGTTCAGATGCTTGATTTGTTAAATACTTTGTAAGCCTCCACCTTCAAGGGCCAGAGGAATGGGAAAGGTTGAAGAAGTCATCATCTTCAAGCTAAAAATTACAGTTTCTGAACTGAATCTCTTGTGCCTTTTCTTGAAAGTGTTAACTCCTGCAAAAATCAGAGAAATGTTTCATTTATGTGATTCTATGCAAAGAATGGGTTCTGCCTGGTTGTTGGAATGTTATATTTTGCTGTTGCATATTAGGAGAGGGCTTCTGCAGCTCTTCAATTTTTATTTGTTACAGTTGGAAGACTCATCATGTCACCATTTTTTGTCAGGTTAGTCATTACTTTGTTGCTGAGTTTTGAAAGCTTCTGGTAGTGTAACTTGCATCAAATTATAGGCAGTATGATAGTAACCATTTTGCTATCCCAATTTCTTCATTTGCTGGGCAAATTCTTGGACAATTTCTATTTTCTTTTATTTGGTTCATTTGAATTGATAGACCAACCAGTGGAGATTTTAAACTAAATGTAGGCTTGTTGTTCCATGGAAAGTTGCTATTGGAAGATATGCATGTTTCTGCTTTCTTTCTCTATTTCTCTAGTACTCAACAGCTCTGATACAAGCTTCCAATTGTTATTAGTATATTGGAAGACTTTTTCTGATAAGGAACATATTCTGAGTCGGAAAAGTTGAGGTCTGCGGAACTACCTATTGTATTTAAAACAGAAAAACTATGTTGTATTTTGCCTCTGTTTTATCCAGGTCTTTAATTTTCTAAAATTTTTATGATCCAATATAAGATGTTGGTCGTGTGGTTGTTTGAAATGGCTCACTTGACAGGACAATTTGTTGTTAGTTGTGACTGATGAATATTTCACCAATTTGTCAACACCCTTGTATGGAGGCTGTCGGCCACCTACACATCATCCTAATCTATGAACAATGATGTTTTTCTGCTGAAAGTTTTCTAAGCAGCTTGCTCTTAAATTTATATCTATGAAACTGAAATGTTACATCATCCTAAATGTTTAGGTGATCATCAGTCATTACTTCACTTTGTGAAGAATGTAGAACATAATATCAGGTCTATTGTCATGATCTCAATCATTGTCCCTTCATTACAAGCAATACTACCTTGTTTACACAACGAAGTTAAGAAACAATCCACCTCCTTTATGAATGGAGGAAACTCTTTTATATTCTTTAATCTTTCCAAAATATGCATATTGATTGCTCTGATGTTGCAATGTCAAAAGAAATGGAAACCAGCAACTCATATCAGTTTATATAGAATCACCATATCACATCCCACTAATGAAGGAAAGAAGTAAATGAAGAGTACAATATGTCTCTTGTAGAATTCTCAACACAAAAGAAGTGTATTATTTACCGCTGTAAGTGCCACTTTTGGAGAAGTTCTGTTCAAGTCATTTGAGAACAAGCTTACCACCAAACTCAGTGTATTGGAGAAGTTCTGTTCAATTCAAGTCATTCAAGTATTGTATTTCTGACACTGTCGCCTCTGGGTTGGTTCTAATTGAGTTCTTGGTTGTAAAACTAACTGATTTTGGAAGGAGAGTAGGTATTATTTGTCCCATCCACAGAAGTCAGATTAAAATCTTCTTCAAGAGTCAGTGGTTGATCATCTGGAAACAGAACGTCCAAGCTCTGAGGCTCAATGAGATTCATATTTGACTTCAGCTGCTTCTGAAGCATCTGCTGAAGCTTCTTACCCTCTGCTTCGATTCTCATCTGTAGATTCCTCTGTATCTGATAACAAAACCTCAGCAAACTCAAGATTGCATTTAGACTGTCAGAAAGAAAATTAAAACCGAAGAAAGGTGAACATTTTAACCTCTAACTGTTCATGAAGGCGCCTTTGGATGTCAAGTTGAAGCCGCAACGCCTCCATGATCTGCATCCCACTGCATTTATACATAACTCTGTCAAATGTAAATAGTTTTGCTTAGGGAACTATTTATCAGAAATGAAGTAAAAGAGGTACCTTTTCTGATCAAGTATGTTGTTTGTTGAGGTTCTTCTCCCAGATTTGCCTAGCAGAAAACATTGAATCAAGAACACTGTGAACAATGTATTCCGGAGCAGAATATATTGCAAAACTGCACATCATTCCAACACTAATTGGTTTCTCTCCACAGGGTAAGCATTCTGAAATCTTTAACTACAAAAATGTGTTCTTAATCTCTTCTGCGCAGATTTTCAAACAGGAAATAAGGGAAATAAAAGAAAACTCGAACTTGTTAAATCATTTAACTTTTATGAGAATGCCTCAAAAACTCTCAAGAAAAAGAAAACCAAGAAGAAGAAGCCAATGTGTTTTAGAGCTTCAGCATTAATTCTGCTGTATCAGGTCACATGTAAACTGGATTTTATTAAGAATAACAAATGATAGACATGAGACGACATGGAGCTGTAGAAAGGGTAGAAGATCTCTATCAGGAAATTACAAAAATGTTTACCTCCTGCTGACTCTGGAATGTACTTTGCAATACGATATTTCTGCGAATCAGATAATAACCATGCTTAATGCTCAATCAGTAAGAACTCATGGTAAAGAAATACATGAAACAATGATTCAAATGCAGGTTGGAAGAAAAAATTGCCTGCAAATGGCTTTTAACATGGTAAATAGTTAATCCATTACAATTCATTGACTTCAGTATTCCCTTTGGAGTTGCCTCTGCACACAACTAGGTAATGTTAGAACATGGTTGCTAATTTCAAAACCTTCAAGCTTCAAATCCTACCCTAACTCTTTCATCATGTCAGATTCTCATACGACTTACTTTCTGCACCTCCTAGTCGATCCACTGCTTCGACAAATTGCTCATGAAGATTCTGAGTCCATCTGATCCGCGTTTTGATCGGATTAGGTTTTCCCGACAAAATGCTGGAAGAACTAACAGGAACTATATCCAGACTCTTTGGCAATTGCTTTTCCTGCTGAAGCTAAAAGATCACTCTAACCATTAAAAGTTATACGATTATATTTCTACTATTAACTAAAACTAGTATAATGGTACACGAAAATAAGAGAAAACTTGAGCTTGCATCAAAGAAGATACCTCTGTAATTGAATTTGAATCCCTTGTCTGAAATGGCTCTTGTCCAAATGACTGATACTCATTTTCTGATAGATCTGTAACTTGTGCTCTATCCACATAAGGAAAATCTCTTGAATTATCAGTCTCTTGCAAGGGACACTTCATAACGGATGCTGATGCACTCATTGATTGAGAAACAGTATCGGTTTTCTGCTGCACGATGTTAACAGCACATTTTGATTCAGGAGTTCTGTAAGGAAGTATTCCTGAAGAACATCCCTGTTGAGGCAACTGAGGCTGTGTCCCATGATCGAACTGAGGAAAACCCATGAAGAACTCAGTAGCATAGAAAGAAGCAGGGGTTGATCCAACACAATTGGAGAAGGAATCAGCCATATTGGGAGACATGATAGATCGCTGTCCAGATCTCCCCTCGAAAAAGCCAAGATTGTATTGCTGAGGAGGCAACTCCCGGATCACCGGCGGTTGAGAAATCTGCGGCATCACTGCCTGCCTAGAACCAAAGTTTTCGCAAAAAGAATTCAGAAATAGAAAAGAATCATAATCATGGTCCTTGATCTTCTGAGTAGTCATTTAAGAAACAATCTCAGAAACAAAGAAATATTTCACCAACTAGAAGAGCCTATAACTTCGAAAAGTTTTTGATAGCAAGACAAACTTAGTGCACTGCAATATGACAACAAATTCTAAGAAAGACAGCAAAGGAAATATTCATGCACCAAAAAGAAGATAAGAGAACAAACGATACCCGAAAATTCAAAATTTCTGTTGTGTGATATTCCACAGGGCTTCAGGAGAAAGTTTCGAATAGAAAAGCAAGGCCGCTACAGAGCTCCTCGCTCTCTACGTATTCGTAAGATGGGTAGGAATGAAGGGTGCCATTTCTAAAAGCAAAAAGAGAGTTATGGTTTCCCTAATGCATGGAATAAGAGCTCAAGTTGATGGAATTATTGAAGCTTTTACACATTCCTAAGATATGCAGATAATGAGCATCCCCCATAATCCGAATACTAACAAGACACTACTAACCCAGAGTTGCTTTCGGCCAACTTATAGTCAGGGAGATCGAATTTTGTATCGATAATTTGAAGTTAACGAAACATTTATTTTTTGTTAAACACGAAAGACAACACTAGAGTTCCAAATAAGTTCTCGGAAGTAAGAACAAGGATTATGTCGAGTAGCTTCTTTGTGTCTATCACCAACACAAGATAATTCGTTTTATTAAGAGTTTTGACCATTTCAAGACAAACTGAAGTAGAAGATTAGCTTCGATAAACAATGGCCATCCAACAAACAGTAACACGACCGAACTTCTTCGCAGAAAAGCCTAAACAAATTCAGTTTATTTTTTCCATTTTAAACTCATAAAATTATCCACCAGGAACCGAGAAAAAACATTGAAAGTAGTTGTCCAAGCAACTGTTCCGATTTTCTTTTCTGAAACTGTAGCAACATGTCAATCCTATGACCTGAAATGTCTTTTTAAAATGAAAAATACAAATTCAGATTTTCTTTTTCAGTTAGAAGTTAACCTAGAGCACATTTCACTGAAATGATTAGTTAAATAACAATGATTCAACATTTGATGAGCATTGTGATTCATTGCGATCGTCGCACTTTGCTATTGTTTGGCAGAAGTTCTTATGCGGCCACAGAACATTGAAACAAAGATCATATACAAAGATTGGATTCTTGCGCACGAGGAATGGATTATATTACTGATTCCCCTTAACATGATCAAGATAATGCCAGCACGATGCAACTAATCATTTACCATTGAACAAGTCCCATTATAAATTCAACAAACAAGACAGCAAAGTAGTACATGCCCCTTCGATATTTGAAAGGACAAGCTCCCTTACAGGACCGTTTCGTTTCCAGACGATCAATCCGATCTTTGTTCTTCCTCCCTCACATGATCAACTAACCATTTCAGTTCTCACCGAACCTTCCTGTTACTTTCCTTTATTCTTTATTCTTGTATACACATGTACAACATGAATTTGGCAAGCATAAAGCTCTTTAGTCCTTGGCCTTCCAAGCTCCATGGAGAATATTTCCACAGTGACTTGTCACTAACTCACAAGCCAATCCACGTACTCGTTCTAGTGAAAGTTGCAGCAAAGATGCTGAGAATTAATACACATTGGACTTGCTTTGAAAGGGGAGAGGATTGCGAGCTTAGAGGTCCATAATATCATCTAGATATCAACTTGTGGGTGTGGAATGTTCCTCTCTTATCTTCTGCGAAAAGAGCCGCCGACCGAGACCTCTGGAAAAGCTTTGCTTCTTTGATTTCCTTTCAAAAAAAGCAAGATAGAACAGAAAACAATTGAAGGCCTTTGCGTTTCTGCTATTTGCTTTTTCTTTTTCTTCGTCTTGGAAACAAAATATAATTATCTTTCAGTATAATTTATAGATAAAATTTTTAGTAATTAATGGCCTTGTTTTATTATAAATTTATAAAAATTTACTTATCTTATTATTATTAATAAAAAAATCACTAGTCTTAATACTATAAATTTATAAAAAATTACCTCAATTAAAATATTTAAAAAATATTTTATTTTAATTTTATCAATTAAATTAATATAAAAAATTAAATTATTTTCATTTGGTTTTACTTTGAACAACTAGTTAATAATTATCAAATAATTAATTTGATAAAATTAAATTTTAAATTCTTATTTTTTTAAAATCAGACAATCGATTTTTAATAAAAACTAAAATAAAATAAGTTAATTTTTAATTAATTTAATAATTATTTAAACTAAAATATAATGAGAATATTTTGGACTTTTTATATTAACTTTAATTGGTAAAATAGAAATGAAATAAAATATTTCAAAAATATTTTAATCAAGATGAATTTTGTTAATTTATAATATAAAGCGAGTGAAATTTTTTTATTAATAATAATAAAGAAGGTGGTTTTTCGTAAATTCGTAATAAGATAGGTAGTTATTTTCTAAAAATATTTATAGATATTTTTAAACTAGACAAGAACACGATCTCATAGTTTTACATATACTTTTTAAGATTTATTCATGTATTTTATTAAAATTTATATATGAATCTCATTAAAATTCATACATGTACTCTATATTTGGTAGGTTGAATACTTTGAAAAAATCTAAATACAAACGAATCCAATTGGTACTTGAACTTATAAATTACATTAATTAATCTAATTACATAATAACAAATTCAAACAATTTTTTTTTTTTTGCAATTTAAAAAAATTTCAAAGTTTGTACATAATGCAAATAAAAATGCATTAGGCCCATTACAATCTCAAGATCTGGGCCGTTCCACACTTCGAATACCCGGCCCCTTCCTCCTCCAACCTCCGAACATTAGTCTTCCTCTTTCAAATCCCGCGCTCCCCGTATGTCCCCAGATTCCTCTCCTTCGGCGACATTCTCTTCTCTCTTCTTCTTCTCCTCCTCCTCCTCCTCCAATCTCCGATTCGACGGCGATGGCGGCGATGTGGATCTCCTTCCTCGCTGCGCCTCCCCTGTCCTCTCACCCCAAACCGCGCCTCCCGGCCCTAGTTCGCCGCCCCAGCCGATTCCTCCCCTTGGTGAGGCTTTCTTTGCTCAATATTTATGTTTAATCGATATCGATTCTGTAACAAGCTTGGTACTCATGAAGTTTCTCGGAAAGCTTGAATCTTTAGATAAATTTCTCAATTGTGATCTTGTTGATGGATTCAAGAGATGGGAGGCATCGAAGACGGTGAAAATTCCCACTGGGAATTCGTATTCGCCGATGGCGAAAGATGCTGGACTGCCTGTGCTTCCAGGTACTCGTAAAAGGGAGGAGTTTGTTGGCAAGTGCGACTCAAAGCTGCGGGTTTTCTCGGGCACGGCGAACCCTTCCCTGTCGCAGGTTCCGATTTTTCTGTTCTAAATTGCTTTGTTTGAATGATGATGTCATCCTGTCTTTCATTGCGTTTGTAGGAGATTGCTAGTTACTTGGGCATGGAACTTGGGAAGATAAATATTAAGCGGTTTGCTGATGGAGAGGTTTATGTGCAACTGCAAGAGAGCGTGAGGGGATGCGACGTGTTCCTTGTGCAGCCGACGTGCCCTCCGGTCAACGAGAACCTTTGCGAGCTCTTTGTGATGATTGATGCGTGTAGGAGGGCGTCTGCGAGGGCCATTACGGCTGTCATTCCTTACTTTGGATATGCTAGAGCAGATAGAAAGGTATGCTCCTTCTCAATTGTTAGTGTTGGAACCATTCCTAATGTTACTTTGACAAATGATATTTCTTGGGAGATGCTTGTTCTAACCGGACTGGGACGTCCGGCGTGCTAGAAAACTAGAAAATTCTGCAGTTTTTGACATAATTCTGAACCTTAACATTGTATGACTCTTTGTAATTAGGGAAATGTGCATTTGTTTGTATTGGTTGAAATTACCGAACCTTCAAAACTTTTCAGACCCAAGGCCGCGAGTCTATTGCTGCAAAACTAGCTGCAAACTTGATAACAAAAGCGGGTGCCGACCGTGTTCTTGCCTGTGACGTCCATTCAGGACAGGCAATTGGGTATTTTGATATTTTTGTTGACCATGTGTATGGACAGGTATTTTTCTCTTCAATGGTGACATTGTAAATTTTGTGTAGTAGGTGCTGGTGTATAATAGGAATCCCTTTCATCTATGTATTATAAGCTTATCCGTCTTTGTTTGTAGCCCGTAATTCTGGATTACTTGGCTAGCAAGAAAATCCCTGCAAAGGACCTTGTGGTTGTTTCCCCTGATGTCGGAGGTGTTGCCCGAGCACGTGGTTTTGCCAAGACGTTATCAGATGCTCCCTTAGCTATTGTAGACAAAAGGCGCCAAGGGCATAATGTATCCGAGGTAAATATGCTGTTACCTGGTGTCATGCCTATATGTGCTGCATCTTTCTTTTCTTTTCATTCTTCCTTTGAAGTTTTGTTTGATAGAAACTGCTGTGAATGATGTTCTGATTACTATGAGTGAAATGCAAGTACATAGTTTGCTCAAGGGTTTTACTCATCATTAGATATCATTTTATCTTTGTGTTCTCATTTGTTTCTTGGGGCATGGCAGCGTTCACCTGAGCTTGAACTAAATATGCAGGTCATGAATTTGATTGGTGATGTGAAAGGAAAGTTTGCTGTTATGGTTGATGACATGATTGACACTGCTGGTAAGTCTCTCTGTTCTTATCATTTTCTGTTCATGCTATTAAGCATTTCTGAAATACAGGAACTATAACCAATGCTGCTGCTTTATTGCACAAAGAGGGAGCCAGGGCAGTTTATGCATGTTGTACACATGCTGTCTTCAGGTATTTCTTCATGTCAATTAACAGAAAGTGTAAACTATTTGACAATTATGTACCAATCATTTTGCTCTCTCTAACTTGTCAAATGTCTCTGGGCTACTTGAACTTTTATATGCTTCTGTTGAAAATGTTGATTGAAGTACGCTTTCTATTCGAACATCCTACCTGTTGCACTTGATGTCTTCTGACCATCTATTGTATACACTTGAAGAAGTTTTTCAAGATACTCTAATAATCATTCGCACCTTTTTTCAGCCCTCCTGCAATTGAGAGATTATCTGGAGGCCTCTTTCAGGAAGTCATTGTTACAAACACAATTCCAGTAGCAGAACATAATTATTTTTCTCAACTGACAGTCCTCTCTGTAGCAAACCTTCTTGCTGAGACTATATATCATGTCCATGGCGATGCATCCGTGAGTAGCATCTTTCAGTAATGACATACCAGGTACCATATACTCATTACACCAACAAACTTGCACACATATGCGTTGTTCTTCATATGTTCAGTTTCACAGTTTTTCTTCGAATTCAACCAGACTACCTATTAAAGCCTGAATTGCTTGTTTCATTTGTATTCGGGCTTTACTTGCCACACGTAATTGTGATTGCAAAAAAAATTTCTGCACTAAATTCTTGGAACTATTACTCTTCTTTCTCATTTTTTTCTGCAGCAATTGTATATTTTTGTTGATTGCAAACTACTTACAGAAGTATGGAGAATCTTTTGCTGCCCAAGATTGCCTTTACAGATGATTCAAATCCATTTTCAGCACTGCATCCAAGCATTATATAAACTGCACCATGTACTTTTTTGTGTCAAACTTTTTACAATGTGGAATAAAATCCCGATTCAATAAAATAAAGCTGCCCATAAAAACCGAAAGTGCCCATTGTTGAAAGCTAAAAATGAACTAGCAGAGCAGCATATCATTTTCCATCTTCTATGCAATGTGGTAAGTTTGTAGAGAGGGATGGGGTGAACCAAACACGGGGCTGCCATGTGAGGTACGCATCCCGAGGAGGATATAGCTCCTCATGGGTCTTCCTCTCAAGGTGGAGCAGTTAAAAATCACAACCATGTGCATCAAGGTGAAAGGAGTTCACATGGTCATCCACATAATAGACACAGTTTTTTGTCAATCCACAAAGATTTCCAGGATGGAGCACGAGAGTCTGTTCCCTCCCTGTGAAGAGAGACATGTTCCCTCCTTATGAAGAGAGATGCCTCTCAGGTCGTTGGTCTGCTCTCAACAACGGGTCCTCCAATCAAACTTTCTGATGCTAAAAGTGTGAGTCTTGTAGAATTTTTTTCTCAACATAAATTGCACCATCACCCTTGGAATAGACAAACAAGTAGCCTACTGAGTTTGGATATTTCGAATTCAAATTAGAGTTTGAGTTAAAATAAAAATTTAAAGTTGAATTTGAATTTATGTTTGATTTTAAATATCTATTATGTAAGATTAAGAGTTATAATCAAAATAAAATCAATACTCAATAAGAACTTATAAATATTTTAGTAATATATAGCATTTAGGTGTGGTGTTAAGGTTAAACTTGAGAAAAATAGAAAAAGAGGAATATATAAAAAAATAAAGAAAAAGAATATTGGCTCTTGTATATGGGTCTCTCTAGTATTTTTCTGTGATCTCTTATGGTGGTTTTTTTTGTTGCTCTTTTGATAATTTTATTTGAAGGTGAAAACATCGTTAAAACTTAATGAAGATTTTAGTTAAAGAACAAAGAGCGAAGTCTTTTTTCTAAATTTTTAGAAAGTTTATTGATAGTGAATCTCACTCTACCTTCATGATTGTAATTTGATTTCAGATAAACAATATATATTATTGTGTCTTTTCTTATTTATTTTGTTTTATCTTTCATTGTTTCTCATTTCTTATGTTGTTTGAAAATAAGGTAATTCGTGAATTTTTTATTGCGAATCACAACAATTAGCATCAAAGCTTAGGAGCAAACAACCAATATGATAAAGTCTTTACTTGAAGTGGAGAAGTTTGATAACAAAATAAATTTTGTCTTATGATAAAAAAAGATGAAAATGATTATTCTTTACCAAAATTTGCAGAAGACATTAGAGAGTAAAAAAAAAAAGTCAGACATGATAAGTGATGAAGAATAGGAGGAGATAGATTAAAAGACATTAAATTTAATTATTCTAAGTTTGGCTGATGAGATTTTGTATAATACTATTGATGAAGAGACTAAAGTGGATATTTGGACAAAGTTTGAGAAGTTGTACATTTTGAAAAATCTCATAAATAAGTTCTACATGAAATAACAGTTGTATGAATTATGAATGAATGAAGATACAATTATATTATATCACCTAAATACTTTCGATAAGATTATTAATGATTTATTAAAAGTTGATATAAAGTTTGAAGATGACGAAAGACACTTATTCTCCTGTGTCTCTTCCTACTTTATATGACCATATTCTAGCCACAATTCTTTATGATAAAGAAACTCTCAAAATATAGGAGGTAACTACTAGTTTTTTTTCAAATAAGAAAAATGAGAAATTCTAATATTAGTATTGCAATTAGAGAAAATTGGTGGCTCATAGAAGAAAAGTTTGAGAGAACATGAAGAACACAAACAACAATTCAAATCAAAATTGAAGGTGAAGGTACAAAGTTATTTGTGTAAGAAGTATAACTACATCAGACAATATTATTTAAAGCTTTGAAAGATAGAATCTCCTAATATGGTAATAATAGTAGCAGATAATATTTCTAAAAATAATGTAAATGGAGACATTTTTGCGATATTCGTAGAAATTGATATTTTTGATGAGTAAATTTTAGATCCTAATAGTTATTATCATGTTAGGATTAATTTATTTCTTATAAGGAGAATGAAAAGAAAGATATTATTCAATTGAGCGATAATTTAACATGTAATATTGTTAAAGTGAGAACAATCAAAATCTAGATATTTAATAGAGCAGTTTGGAGTGAGACATATTCTCAAGATGCGAAAAAAAATCTAATTTTACTTAATGCACTGAATTTAAAATGTTATAGTTATTTAAAAAGAGATGAAATCATAAAAGTAGCATGTGACATTGGGATCTTGATAAAAGGAGAGAAGTGCAGAAATATTCACATATTAATAAGAAAAACTATTATAGGTGGAGTTCTCATATATACAGCAGTAAGGAGAAAACGTAATACTTAGATTGATTAATGCATTCTTCCCTAATTACTTTTGTCATGGCAGCAAACACAGGCCATCTGAAAGACTTTCAGAAATACAAGATTATAGGTATGAAGAGCGGATTCGAAATTGATTCAAGTTTACATCTTACGATTAACTAAACAAGTTAGTAATCTAGGGAGAGGGATTAGACAAGAGATGATTACTGAAGTTTTGTAAAGGTGGTATGTCCGGGTATAAGTCAAAATGGAGACTATTGAGTTTGGATGTATCAAACTCAAATTAAAACTTGAGTTAAAGTAGGAATCCAAAGTTAGATTTAAATTTTTGTCTGATTTTAAATAACTATTATGTAATATTAGAAATTATAGTCAGAGTAGAACTTAAACTCAATAAGTATCTATAAATACTCTAGTAATACATAAAATTTAGGTGTGGTGCTAAGATTAAATTAGAAAGAAATAGCGAGAGAGGAATAGAAAAAATAGAGAAAATGAAAAAAAAAAAAGTGTCGACTCTCATATGTGGATCTTCTTGGTGTTTCTCGATGGTCTCTCGTCGTGGTTACTCGTGATATCCTCTTAAAAATTTACTTTGAAGGTAAAAGTATCGTCGAGACTTGATGAAGAGTTTAATTGAAGAAAAAAGAACAGAATCTTTTTTGTAAATTTTTATAAAACCTATTAATAATAGATCTTTGGTTCTCTCGATGGATATAATTCATTTTTGAATAAATTAAATATGTCTTTTTTTATTTATTTTATTTATTATTTTTTATTTCTTATGTGGTTTGAAAATTAATAAGATGATTTGTAAATTTACCATTGCGAATCTCAATAATAGCCAACATTATCCTCACGATAACGATATTGTCTTGGACAACATCAGATTCCCATGGTGCCTATAAAGACCATAGGCTTTGCTTTGCCTTCGGCCGGTCCAAATCCAAGGTGAAAACAGAGCCCTCTTGCGGGCACAAATCGCGCAATATGTAGAGCTTCCTCCCAACTAGCATGACATCTCTGCAGAAGAGATTTGTAGCTGTGGACCATAATTGTCCGTGATCGTTGCGTCACTTGCTATCAAAACCAAGTTTTTCCTTGGCTCCTATCAAAGAAGCTTTTTTTTTTATTTTATGAATAAAAGATATAAAACCTTAAGAATTTGAAAATCTTTAAACAAGCTGAATAAGATACCCCTTGAAAACTGTCACATTATATGAAGCTATTAAAGAAATTAAAATTATGGTGACGTGAATATTTTAAATTTTTATTATTACGATGATTTATTTATTTCGTGTAAGAAAATTGAGGTGAATATTTCAAATTTTTATGATTATAAGGATTGCTTTCAAGATTTTGAATCTCAATTTTTGGATCGATTTTGGCCTCCATTAAAATCAATATGTTTAGGTCATTTCGGTTTGTTTTGATGTCGATCAAATAATTTTTTTAACTAAAATTTGATTTTAATATACATATACAATTTTGGAAATTACTAATTAAATTCTTTCGGAAAAAACATAGTTTAAAAAATGAAAAAAAAATATATGTAGGAGTTAAGATTTAATCTCAAGTCACATTAATCCGGGATCAAATCTTTAACCAATAAGATAAGTATAAATTATAATATGATTATAATATATAAATAAAAAAGTATATTTTTGAAAATCAAAAATAAAAGTACAAACCGAAACATTTAGACCGTACCTAAAACATTTCAATTTCAGTTTCTACCGAAACTCAAAACCGCAATTTATTTACCTAGAAGAAAAAAATTCAGAATCTCTTTGAGCTCATTGAGATTTTCTGAGGAAAAAAACTTTATATTTTATTTTGATAGGAGCAAATTAAAGAACACATAAATACAAATCAAGAGCTCATAATAAAAAATGGTCCAACTATTCAATATAAAATTATTAAAATTTATAAAAATGATCATATAAAGTGTTAATTCTCCAAAAATTATTGAGGCCGCTAAATAATTTTTTTTATCAGTTAGAAAATCACATAAAAATAACTTGGTGTTTTAGGAATTTTTTAGAAGATTATTAAAGTAAATTTGTGTATATTAGTTGATGATGTAAAAAATAAAAGAAATAATTTTTTATAAATAAGAATATTGGTTGTACTATTCAAAATTATTTTTTATATTAATAATATTTTTTATTTTATATTAAGTTTACGTTTTTTTTTTTTTTATCTTCATGGATTAAGAGTGTATCATGTCCGCCGAGGGGCAGATGTATGAGTCAGAGAGACTATGGAAGGAGAGGTGATCGGAGAAGTTGCCGCCGACGATGGGGATGATGAGCCAAGCGGCTTTAGGGGCATGCGGGATGAAGGAGACGGCTGCGAAGGATCAGGGAGAGCAGACGAGCAACAGTAGATGAAGTCAAGAAATATGAATTGCTCGGGCACAGGAGGTCGTGTGGAGATGAGCCCAGTTGCCCTCTTTGATCGTCAGCAGCCATAGAATCCCTAGTTTCTTTTGATGGGTAAGGGCTTATTTGATAATGGATTAAAATTAAAATCAAAATTAAAATTAAAAAATTATTTTTATAAATTAATATTTTTTTATTAAAATTGATTCTACAAAATTTTAAATTTAAAAAATTAATCAATTTTTATAATAATTTAATAACTATGTAAAATAATTGATATTAATTTTTAAAAAAATTTCAGAAAATTTCTGACGCTGACCGTGACGCGAACCGAAGAGAATACGACTCTAAAACGCAGGGAATTTCGGTGGCAGGCGGCTCAGTATTTGTGCAGAAAACCTCCTGACTTTGTTGACATTGCAAAAGGCTACCGCAGTTTTTGATGTTTGCAAATAACACCCTGACCATTTTAAGAAAAAAAAAATACGGTTTTCACTTTTCAGTGTTTCCAAATAAAACTTTGTAGGCCTGTACTATCGCAAGATACATTTTTATTTGCAAATAACACCTAATACTTTTGTTCATTTATAAAAAGCAACAACTTAACTTTAGCACAAGGGTGTGACGGTGCATGCACCAATTTTTCCTGCAAAGAGAATAAAATCAAAAAATTTACTTTTCCAAAAAAATACATTTCACTAATATTCTCCTGAAAGCACGGTGACATAAAAAACAAATCTTACAGAATTTTCGGAGACAAAAATTATGCTTTATACAAATAACACCCTGTAATTTTGATTATACGTAAAACGACATTATTGACGAATTCAAAAAAAGAGAAATTTTTTATAAACTATGCAAAGTCACGAAATTTTCTTTATATTTATGAAAATTATAAATTTTGTATATTTTTAAAAATATTTGGTCTTTTGAAATTTTTTTTCTAGAGGGGCATTTAAACAATTTCAAAAATATACATAAAATTTGGAGGAATATTTGCATAAAAAACTTCCCAGAAATATAGAGAAAATAATAATTTTAAAATATAAAAATAGCATGACTTTACTTACAAAGGAAATTTTTCAAAAAAACAGAAGAAAATCAACATTAGCATTTAGAAGGGTATATTTGACAAATCTTCTCGAAAAACATGGCGACACAAAAACAAAATTCGGGCGTTTTTAATTGGATGTTGAAAACCATGGGATGATTTGAAAATCCAATAAATATTGGATGTTTATGTAAAACTTCCCACGTGACCATCACGTGCTTCCGACATCAATATTGGAAGCCACAAGCTTTAAGCCAAGTGTGCGGAACTCAAAATTGGAATTAAATTTGAAAAGTCCTGTCCAAACACCGGTATGGGGTCCGCTCTTTTTTATTTTCCAGAACTAAATATATATATATATAATATATATTTTTTTTTATTTCATTCCTCCCTTCAGCCCTCCTCCGACTGCTCTTCCAATTCCCCGCTCGTGCTCCGCCGACGGCATCAGCCTAAATCCTCCGATTTCCTTCGAATTCTCGCTCCGATTTTGCTCCCCGGAGCTCGAATTAGGGCTGCGGTTACTGTGATCGGCTCTCGGATTTCCAGCACAAGTGGATCTCTAGCTGTCGATTGGTGTTTTTCTCGCCGGCGGAGGTAAAAGCTTCAGGCTTTTGATTCAAAAGGACTTCGGTGATTGGCAGGGTTCCGGCCGGGGGAGTAGCGTTGGGAGGTGGTTCCGTAATGGAGTATGATCCGTCAGATAGCAGTGGTGAGCTGCATTTGCTGGTTTTGCTGCAAAATTTTGATTTTCTTGATGCAGTTTTTGGGCGTTCTAGGGTTTGTTGATTGGGGTTTTGGGCGAGGTTGGGATTTTGATTGGTTTGATGTTTTGTTTATGTGAGGGCAGGTGCGTGGGAGGTAGGGAGTGGAGCAAGATGTGGGAATTAGGGTTTAAGGGTTGATTTTTGTTGTGATTGGTTGTGGGGATTGGAGTTCCTCGTGAAAAGGAGTTCCTTTTAAGTTGGCTTCATTCTAGGTGACTCGTGTTGGCACAGGAATGTGGTAGCTTCTGCCTTGGATTAAACTAAGGTTATGAAATTGTCCGACATCTGGGCTTGAGGAGAATTTTAGCATCCTTCTTTCTGCTTGCCATGGGGAAGTTAAATGCTGTTCTTGGATTACTGCTAGCTGAAAAAAAAGACAGCTTTTTCACTTTTGAGGAGAGTTCTTGTAGAATATTTCAGTCCTTCCTTTTTTTATATGGATTTCATGTTTGTGGACCCTGTTATTATCTTAAAAAGAAGTGGAACCAATCTGGATCTCAGATTTGTGGTAACTTTGTCATTTGTTTCACTGTTCAATCTGCTATGTTCAACTGTTGTTTGCCTTGTTCCAGGATTTTTTATTGAGGAAAATTTGTTTTTTGGCATCTCCACGTATGAGCTTGATTTAGTTGATCTAATTTTCTGCATTTAGTTGTGACATTAACAATCGTTTCTTCTTTTTCAAGAGTATACAATGACTGCGGTTCAGGTGGCAACCAATTTCCTCTTAGTAATTCCGTTGCATTTGAGGTTTATCTACAGGAACAGATGATGATCTACCTCCGTCACATCAGAATAGAGGCTTAAGAGGGGGGCAAGTTGCTGGAAATGGGAGAGCTGTCGGTGCGTACTCCAGGGCACCAAATGATATGGAGGAGCAAATACATCATCTTGAGCAGGAGGCATACTGTTCAGTGCTTAGGGCATTTAAGGCGCAGTCTAATGCTATTACTTGGGTATCCAGCTATAGATTTGAGTCTATGTTATTTGCTCCTTATTAGTTTCTGCTTTTTGAGCTTCTGGAGCAGTTGGGGTTCTAATTGTCTTAAAACTGGAATTTTTCTAGGAGAAGGAGAGTCTTATTACTGAACTCAGGAAAGAGCTCAGAGTATCTGATAAAGAACACAGAGAACTACTAAGTAGCGTTAATGCAGATGACACAATACGGAGAATGAGGTTGAGCAGTTGATCATGTGACAACTTATACTGTTTTGCCTTTTCTATATTTCCAATACTAATTGTGAGAAATTAACTCATTGACAAATTTCATCAGAGAGTGGAGGCAAGGCATCCAACCTGACATGCTTAATAATGCTCAACCTCTTCATGATTCAGTTCCCAGCCCAACTGTATCAGCTTCTCGCAAAAGGCAAAGGATCTCTCAGGCTTTACCTTCTTCATCATTGGGTGCACCATCACCTTCACTGCATTCACAACAGGTTGCTGCTTCCATGCAGCCATCCACAGCAAAACGTGGATTTTCATCAGGATCCAAGGGCAAGCACTCAAAAACAGTATGTTGTCAAACAATTATAAAATAATTCCTTTTTCCTTTTTTCATTATGATACTTTCTGTTAGCCCTTTTTACCTGTGGTGATTCATATGTAGCACATCCAAATTTCAGGCTGGTGCATCTAGGGGAAAGTATCCTTCCATGGGTCCCAATGGAAGGGGCCAACCTGCAGAAGCCTCAACAGTTGATCCCCTCGTTGGGCGGAAAGTTCAGACAAGGTGGCCTGAGGATAATAACTTCTATGAAGCTCTTATTACTGACTACCATCCAGAAAAGGTGGGTTTCCCTGTTGAAATGTGGTATGAGCCCTGAAATGCAATCTGAATCATCTGGGTGATGCTGTGTGTGCCAGTCTTAATCTTTTCACTATCATTGGCAGGGTCATGCTCTTGTTTATGATATGAACACCAAGAATGAGACATGGGAGTGGGTTAATCTAAATGAGGTGAATTTTTATTTATTAAACAATCTACACTCATTTAGAGCTATGTTCTTTCTGACCTTTCCTCATTTTTTGTTCAGCTTTATTCTGTTTAGCTTGGAGGAGATAAGAATCTGTGTCCATGGGACATACATGTCACTGCCATGTTGCTTTATACCATGCTTTATAAGAGTAGGGACCTATTATCATTCACCATATATTGTGTTGAGGCAATTCTCCCATTCAGCTCCTGCCATGCATTTGACTTAGGAGATGTTTTACTAGACCAAATTGATCAAGTGTTATATGAATAAAGTAATTAAGTACACTCGAAGAAAAGTTGATGGTGTTACCACTTTGACATACTAAATTAAGGGAGTGTTGTCCGTAGTTTGGAATAAATGGGATTTGAAAAATCCTGAGAAACCTGATTTTTTGATAGTTTGTGGTTGATTGGATGGATTTATGGTGTTGTAGTTACTCTCGACTTATAGATGGTGAGGTTATATACGTATTATAAATTGTTGTATTATGTTAATTTTTATTGGCTTTATCATTGAATTCAATTATTTTTGCAATAAAAATTATTTTGAATTCTAGAATTTATACTTAGAATGTGGTATATAGTATGTAAAAAATAATTTATGACTTAACATGATATGATGTACAAAATGATATATTTTATTTTAGATTGTACATTATTACATTGTGTCAAATGTTACTTTATATAAATAGTATTATATTATATTATATTATAAAGGGTGGGCTTATACACCCTTTGGGACTTCAGCGTCCCAGATTTTGAAGTACGGTCAATCTTAGATCAAAATCCTTGATTTGGAGGGATTATGGAATCTTGTGAATCCAGAGGACATTTGATTCACACATCCAGGCAAACAAACAGCCTACAAGAGATGTTCTGAAATCCATGCTTCTGTTGAGAAACATGTTTTGTCTTTATAATAAATGTGGTATGGTTACTTCTGTTCTACATAGTATATCATAACCATCCATATGCCACCATGCAATGGGATATAAATAAGTGCCCTAGTGGATGGATTTATAATTATCTTTAGCTGTGTTATGTGTTATGAATGTCTTGGGCTCAGGAATGTCAGAATGGATTTGTCAACTTGCCTTTTGCAGGAAAAGCAATTTTCACTAATATCATTAAGAATTCTTTGTTCTTATAGTAGAAAATGAAATGTCTAAAAACTTGAAATATAGGAGATCAATCATCTGCAAGCATCAATTTGGGGCATTGGACAAAGTAAGAATTTTAAGTGTTTTGGCAAGGGGTTATCCATGGGTGTAGCCTAGGTGTTGACTCCAACCTGTTCAAATATGGATATATAGATCTAGAACAAACTTTTTGATCAAAAGATCTAGAACATACCAGTATTTGATTAAATATGGAATGAGTGGGTGAGATACTGATAGGATTTCTTATTTATCTGGAAAGTCATTCCAATTTGTTTGGTATAAAATTTGAGATATCCCCTTGTTACCAAGTCATTTCTTTGACAAACACACCTTTGTGGATTTGGATGCTTTGGAGATAAGCTTTGAGCTATAATTTAATTTTGACCGATAGATGACTTGTTAACTAGGTTTGTGCAATATTCAGGTTAAATCGAATTAATTGATTGAACCGAAACCAAATAGTCAATTCAGTTTGAACTATTCAGTTTTTGGTTTGGTTTGGTTTGAGAAATAAAAAATTTGGTTTTCGGTTTTGAATTTTTGAAAATTGTTAAAACCGAAACAAACTGATACATATATAGAGAGAGAGACACACAGAATTTGTTTTGGTTTAGGGTTGAGTGTGCTCGGTTTTGGTTATAGGCTATATGCATATGTTTGAATATGGTTATAATGCGGTTTTTGGTTCAAACCGAACTTTCAGTTTGGTCCCGGTTTTGGGATCAATTCGGTTCAGTTTGGTTCCGGGATTTTGAAAGCCAAATTTGTTATTTTAGTCTATTCGGTTCGGTTTGGTGACTAAATACACTGAATGCACACCCCTATTGTTAACTTTTATTTGTTTGATTTTTTGAGCATTTATATCTTGTGTGATTTGTGAACTGATGTCTCCACACACATTACCTAATCATTATCTCAGTTTTGAAGTGATCTGATTTAGTTTATGTGTGAGCACATTTATGTGTAATGTCAGCACTTTCACATTTTAACTTGTTGTGGAATGCATCAAGTACGAGGCAGCAATGGAAAAGAAGAGTGGCATCAAATGGATCTAAAAACCTTTTTGGCTCTACATTAGGATTTTGTGAGATTTGATCCTATCAGTCTAAGTTATAGGTGTTTACAGGACAAGCTTAGCTGGCTTTAGATGGATTAAACCTGTCTATGCAGTTCCTTGTGTTTTTTATTTGCAAGCTCCATGTCCTACTACTTGCAATCTGCCAGAAGATGTTTTTGCAGATACTTCTCTCTAGGCATGTGAAGCTAAAATTGCTCTATACTACCAAGATCATGCCAGCACATTTGGTTACCAAATGAAGTATAGTTATATAGGACAAATGCTCATTTTGGACTTCTCTAGTCCAGTAATGGCTAGTTTTTCAACAGCAGATTTAGAAAATAGCTCATAATTTTTCACTCCTATTTTGAATGGCCGTCAGTCACTTTCATATATTTTTATTTTATCATAAATTTTCGCTCTTATTCCTCGATGAATGTCCATCACTGTCTTTCAGATTATTGTTTTTTAGTCTGCTGCAACATTTGTCCACATAAGCTGAGTAAATAGGTTCTTCCTGGCTGGTAATCTGCTTATAGTTTATCAGTTTATTTCCAATAATCCTCTGCATTTACTCTTTCCTATTATTGTTGTGGGAGTGAAGATCCTATTTTGTTGTGCTCATTTATAGGAATGCCTTTCCACAAAACAAATAACGAACCAGAACTCCTATACTATTGAAGATTTGGCAGTCTCAAAACTTTTGTTGTTTTATGGAGGATCATATATTGATTGTTTATCATTGATATCAGCTTGGTATTAATTTTTTGTATCAAGGATACAGCTCTTTGTCTTACATCCATCTTAATGTAACTGTTACACTAAAGAACTACCCCATGCTTATTATACAATCTTTCTATTTGCAGATTTCACCAGATGATATCAAATGGGTGGGTGAAGAAAACCCAGGCATCTTCCATTCGGGCCATGGGAGTAAGAAGTCAATAGGTCGCAGTGGGAACCCTCCTGTTGCAAGAAGGGGAAGAGGAACCTTCAAGAGCAACACTAAAAATAATAATTACCCTCCATCGCAGAATGGAACTGAGAAGAAGGCTCCTGACCAGATAGAAATACTTGACACAGAAACTGTCATCAAAGAGGTACATGCGCCGCCACTAGCCTATTGCTATTGTTAAGCACAACATATTTCTGACTATTGCCCATTTTGTGATTACCAAACAGGCCGAGAAGGTGTTCCACACAAGTAATCCTGACCCACTTGCGCTTGAGAATGCGAAAAAGATGCTTAAAGTATGCAAAAGCTCATCCAAAACTCATCTAACCAGGTCTTGTCAATGTAGTCCGGCAAATTCATCTTCACCCACTGTCTTTGCAGGATCAGGAACAATCATTGGTTGATGCGATCACGAGGCTTGGTGAAGTGTCAGATGGTGAAAGTGGTAAATACATATAGGCTCCTTATCTGAGTCAATCCCATGTCATATTTTGCATCAGATGTTTCCAAATGTGTATATTTGATTTCTTGTCATTAAACTCAAATGAATAAGCTATCCTGACCATGGTGATGCGCCTGATATCAAACTCATTATTTTTTTCCCCTTTTTTATTTCTTACCTTGTCCTTTAATGTTGTAACTCACATATCTAACCTTTAAGCAGAGGAAGAACAGTTCCACCATGGGCAATATGGTGGGAACCAGCATGATATAATGGGCAGAGACCGAGATGGATCCTGCAGTGATCAAATGGATTATCAGCAAGAATATGAAATGTAATTCATGATAAGAGCATCGAATAATACAGATCTTCTTTAGCATTTTTTGCCATGAACAAAGAGAATGGTAGTCACATAAATCAGTGTCCCGCTTTGAATTTTTTCAGTTTTATCCGTAACTTGTATAATGCCACCTTGAAAATGAAATTGTTTCCAGTCTGGATCTTTTTGGACTGCTTTTGCTGGTTACAAAAGTTTACAGGAGGTTTAGTCTTTGTTGCAACTGAAACAAAGCGGGAATTGCATCTGATTGATGTGACTTGGAGCTTGTTCAGCAGCTGTTTGATACTTGTGAATCCATTTGTACTGTTCAAAGAGTACCTGGAACATGTAACTAAGTTCAGTTTTATGGCGAAATGACAGTTTTTACAACATGAAAATTTTGGAAGGGAAATTTACAAAAGCGTATTATAGCAAGAACATAGGTAATCAGTGGTTCTGTTATCCCTATATCAACGGTTTGGAATGGTTCTAAATAATCACTTGTACAATCAAATCTGAATCCATACTAGTAAATACAATGCTGGACAATGTTACATTTTTTTGGTGAAGCAGAAGATTTCATTAATTTGGAGTGCAAATACAATAAACAGTGCTTAAACCCCAAACAGGTATCAACCCTTCTCAGAGGGTGATAAACTTCGGCGATTCTGGGAAGCATCTGGGCATGTAAAACCAATTTCATTGACAGGCCAGAAGGCCAACACAAAATCAACACCACAACAAAAACCAAGCGAACACAACTAATAAGAACAAGAAACTACTACAACTGGTCTGATATTTTATAGCAGCATGCCAAGTGTGAAATTTACTAGAACAGACCAAAACTATCCCTGCCTGGTTGAAAAATATTGTTAAGTATAGAGCTTGCCCCTTTGTTCTCTCAGCAGCACATACATGATTTGATGGATAACAAACATATCACATTTGTCCAATAATTGCTGTATAATGGTGGAACTCAATTGTGAAAATTTTCTAGTATGTAGAAGTTCATATGATATCACACAACCTTAGATCTCAATAAACATCCTCACAGCACACCTGCAATCCTAAACTCTTTATCCTAAAAATAGTCACAACCTTTGCAGGAATGGTCATATTTCATAAAATATTAATCAGTGGTTCCTCCACTAAAGGGCCTCACCTGCAATCCTAAACTCTTTATCCTAAAAATAGTCACAACCTTTGCAGGAATGGTCATATTTCATAAAATATTAATCAGTGGTTCCTCCACTAAAGGGCCTCACCTGCAAGTTCATATATCATCTTAACTTATTTCTCATCAGACCATCATAAGAGCACTATCACCCTACTAAAAAGCTTCAAGATAAACTTGTGCCCTAGCAATTGGAGCTTCATCACAATCATCAATATAAACACAGCCAATATTCAGCAATGCCACGGAGAGTGAAGTCAAGTGATCTGGTATGAATCATGGAAGCATGAGATGACTTTGTTTGTATGGATTTAAAGATGGTAAACACGAGAATATGAATGCGAGGCTTACTCAAGAATTGAGTTTTTCCGAGCCAAATGACTTTGATGCAACTCAAGACAAGATCACACAAAAGCTCATGCTCATCCATCCTTTCAAGGCCACTAGCAATCTATCTAAAAACTGTACCAGTACAAATGCAAAAAAACATTGTTTAAATGCAATGGCCACTCAATCAATGCGATGAAATGGAACAATAGAAAGGAAGGAAATTTGGTTAAAAACACTACCAAAGGTTATAAGCACAACATAATTCCCTAAACTACAGACAGGAAATGCTGAATCTTAACAGATTGAACGAAATGAATGCATCCTATGTGGAATAGGCCAATAAATAAAGTTGACAAAAACAACAATCTGCAATTAGCATGATATATTCAAACTTCTTCAAACACAAAAATAATATTAGTGCCCATAAAAGATCCAGCCAGAAAATCAAAGGCAAGCAAATTATGACAAATAAAGGAGCTGAAATAAAGTAATATTCCTTAATACATATACTAATTTTAAAGATCCTCATACCAGACAAAGGATCAAAACAGCCCCCCAATTAATTAGAGCACTTCAAAGAGCATTACACCGGCTTAACATCTTGATTAAACAGAAATGAAATTGCTAAAAATCAAAAGCTAGACCTTCATATCAAATTAAATGATACCAAAAAGTAAGGAAACAGGAAAAGAGAGAGAGAGAGAGAGAGAGAGAGAAGTTTCCCAAAGCATCCAAACAATCTGTAGAGAATTCGCTGAAACATCACTCAATCCACAACCATGACTAGCCTATTCAGCAATCAAACCAAAAATTTGCAATGATTTCCTCGAAGCACCATCCATACCACAAAACAAAGAGAGAACCACCGCAAAATCTAATAAAAAATCCTCCAAATCATCCAAAACAACTTAAGGCTAAGATGATCTACAAAAACTATAGAAAAAGGCAAAATTTCTCCCAAATCATCACAAAATTCTATAAAATCATCACAAATCCGCCAAAAGCACATACAAATTCAGCCAAATCAGTCTAAAATACATCCACGAACAGAAAACACCAAAAAAAATCCATAAAAGATAAGAAAAATAAGGAAAAGAAGAGATCGAAGAGCAATTACCTGCGGAGAATCCCACAAGAAAGATTCCACCAAATTCTCACCCACTGCACCGAGGATCTCTGCGAAGCCCGTCGAAGAAAGACTCGCCGTTAACCAGCCGGCGAAATTTTCCGGCGATCCTTCTCCGGTAAGGCTCAGCACCTCGGCGAGGTCGCTCTTGCTCAAAGAGAATACTTCTCGTTTGCTACTCCCACCAGAAAAGAAGGAAAATAATAGGAAATGAAACAGAGGGAAGAGAGGCTTTTGGGGACGAGAAAGCAACATGACAGGAGAGAGATTAATGGATCCGCCGACGGTTCACCCGAATCCGACAGGATAACGGTCCGGGTCGGGTCTGGAAAGAACAACCCGATAGCGATCCGGGAATTCAATTGTGCATTCGGATCGACCTAATCTGGCTCAAAAGAGTAGAGCAAATCAGTTTCGAGTTAACATCACCTACGAGGAACGAGTGCAAGCCGGATACCCACTTGACATGCTAATTTTCTTAGCTTGCCTTTTTATTTTCGGTCTACCGGTCGAGCTCCGAAAAGACCGAAAACGATCGCGACTCGAATCCGACCAACAACATCAGCTGACGTGATGCTTGCCAAGCGCCGCTTGTTTCCTGTGAAGCCATGCTTGACCATTTTCATCGTATGTGTCCTGAGTATTTTTGTCATGAGTAGTCGTATATGAAAAATACTGGCTTTATATGATTGTACCTGTTTCTTCTTCTGCTTCCTCCAAAGAGCTATAAATTTTGATTTTGAGTTTGCACGTATCGTAGACGGTGAAAATGGATTTTGTACATATACCTACTTGAAAACATCCGAAATTGCATATTTTTATTTAAATTTCTAAAAAATTACATATCATTATTTTTGGGTTTAAGATTGTTTGTGGAAATCTACTTTATTTTTTTAAAAAAAAAAAAAAACTTGACAACATGCAATATTTTTAGAATATTCTCTCTCACGAGACCAGTGGCAAAGTGAAATAACTAAAATATCTAGGGTGTCAATTTAGCTTCTAGTTCGAGAACAGTTTGAGCTCGGCTCGAATTTACCTTGGTTCATTTTGAACTTGGCTCAAATTTAATTCGGTTCATTTTGATTTGTGTATGCAACGAATCGAGCTTGAGCTAAACTTAATTCACTCAATTTCAACTCGAGAGTTCGTTTTATTTTTTTAATATATAAAAATATAAATTTAAAAATATATTCTATAACATATAATCTATAATATATATATTTAATTATTTAATTGTGATATTATAATTGATATAATTTTTTTATATTTAGATGTTATTTTATTAGCATAATTTCTTCAATATACATATTTATGAATTGTAATTTGTGATGTTGTAGTTGATTTTTGAGTTATTTACCTACAACTCTCAAGATTTGTCTTATTTATCAAAAACCTCTCATAATTTTAGTATTTACCTACACCTTCTCTTTTTCAATTTTATTACCTATAATCCTTTATTGTTATTTAATTAAAATTTTTCTCAGAAATTTTAGTTTTACCCTCTATAATTTTACAACTAAACTCCTTAAATTTTTTATTTTCTCACCTTCTACTCTTTCTCTCAAATATTTATAAATAAACCCTCAATTATATTTTAAATTATATTACATATTTATTATTATAAATAAACCCCTCAAATAGTTCTATTTATAGATAAACATATGTTTTAATAGTTTTAAAAGAAAATTTTACAAATATGACCCTTAAATATGTGTAATTTTTTTTTTACAAATCAATCCTCAATAAAAATCTAAATTATAAATTTAATATTTATATATTGTATAATAGACCTCTTAAATATTTTTATTTATCAATAAGTCCAAATTTTAGCTTTTTTCTTAATAAAAATTTTACAATATTGAATCTTGTAAAACTTAAAATTTTAAATTACAAGATTAATATTTGTATATTTATAAATAGACCCCTAAAATAATTTTATTTATAAACAAACCCAAATTTTATCAATTTTTTAATACAATTTCACAATATTCAACGTTTAAAAATAAAATTTTAAATTACAAGTTTAATATTTGTACATTAACAAATAGACCCCTTGAATATTTTTATTTATAAATAAGTCCAAATTTCATCATTTTCAAAATAAAATTTTGCAAGTAAGACATTAGATGTTTTAAAACCTAAAATTTTAAATTACATATTTAATATTTGTACATTTACAAATAGACCCCTTGAATATTTTTATTTATAAATAAGTCTGAAGTTCATCATTTTCAAAATAAAATTTTGTAAATAAGACATTAGATGTTTTAAAACTTAAAATTTTAAATTACAAATTTAATATTTATACATTTACAAATAGACCCCTTGAATATTTTTATTTATAAATAAATCCAAATTTCGTCATTTTTAAAATATTTTATAGAAAAAGAAGTTAAAATATCAAATTACAGATTTAATATTTGTACATTTATAAATAGACCTCTTGAATATTTTTATTTATAAATAAATCCAAATTTCATCATTTTTAAAATAAAATTTTGCAGAAAAGACATTGAAGGTTTTAAAACTTAAAATTTTAAATTACAAATTTAATATTTGTATTTTTATTTATAAATAAGTCTAAATTACATCATTTTTAAAATAAAATTTACAAATAAGACACTGGAGGTTTTTAAACTTCAAATTTTAAATTACAAGTTTGATCTTTGTACATTTACAAATAGACCCCTTCAATATTTTTATTTATAAATAAGTCAAAATTTTATTGTTTTTAAAATAA